>JAMRYI010000120.1:0-312655 GCA_029231635.1 Ditylenchus weischeri | reverse complement strand
TAAAGCGGGATTTATGATATACAGTCAAGTCAATCTCCGTTATAGAACCTGGGGCCGACCAAAATTCGCACTATTACGAGACTCACACTACATCGGACACGTACTATATTGGAGCTTTTGAACCAAAATGGTTAAAAAAGCGCACTATATCGAGTCTTGCGTGATGCTCAACAAAAACTTTTTGGCTTTATATGTGTTCACTATAACGGAGTTTGACTGTAAGTAAATTCAAAACTGATTTAACGGGTGTCCTATATGTCTTTTGCGGACTTTAGAGCTTATTTTTAATAACAGTTTTTATTTCTGAAAAAATTTCTAAATATACAGATGTGTAGCCCATTCGCTCCTCTTTCGAATGATATGTAAACTTATGTTATTCACCAAACATATGTTTGTACTTTTGCAAAGATCAAAGAGAAGAAGAATAATCTTGACTTATTGTGACTTTGATAACTTTTTACTTTTATATTTTTGCTTCTTATTTTGCTAGGATTTTTAACTTAAGCTTATATAGAAAACACACAAACTGTTTTGAGCATGGGTGATTTGAGACCAGCCATGGCGCAAAAGCAAAGCGTCTGGAGCGCTGCAAAAAACTAACCCAAAATTGGATTACTGAAAACTTCCCGATTTTATTAAGGTGGACTCCCATTGGGGTAACAATCCAACTATTGTGGGTGAGTGGGCCCCCAACTGTCCTGATTTGAACTTCATGGATTATTTTGGCTGGTCCTACTTACAGTCAAAAGCATGCTCAAGTGCCCACAACTCGTTCGCAGCATTGAAGGCATCTCTTGTCCAAGAGTGGGTTAACATTCCACAACATATGATTCAAAAAGCTATTGACAACATTCCTAAACGTCTTAAGAAACGTATTGAGGCTAAAGGTGGCCATTTTGATGATTAATTATTTGTGTTTACGTATCATTCGAAAAGGAGCAGATAGGCTATACATCTTTATATTTAGAAATTTTTCTAGTAAAAATTGTTATTAAAAATAAGCTCTAAAGTCCGTAAAAGACTTATGGAACACCCGTTATATAACTTTGAAGGTAATTTAGTTATCATTAAAGCTGTAATTATGGCCCATGCGCTAAAATTTTTTGGAAGAGAATTAATATAATAAAGATAAAATGGCTGAAAATTGTGATTCTGTGTAGAGATGATGGCTTGACCTTTCGGGGGGGATGAGTCAGAATTCAAATTCAAAAATTTCGGGACAGGACGCGGGACGGGACAGGTCAAAAAGTTATATCGGGACGGGACCGGGACGAGGAAGATTTTCAGGACGGTCATAAAAATTTCGATCAGATTTAAATCCTATATCTTTATTCATCTCTCAAACAAAACAAACAATTTAACTAGAACTACTACTAGGACTCCGAATTGTTATTCTCCAGCAGACGTTTTCCAGGCGTTTGACATTCTTCCGATTGATTCACGTTTGTTGGGCTTCCTGTAAGATCTGATTCATGGTACAGTCAACCGTCAATATAACGGCCCGCGAGTGGACCGGCCGTGGAGGACGTTATACCGGGTCTGTTATATCGAGGGTTGACTGTAATTACAAGTTGAAGGTAGTTGTTGAAAAATTGAATTTTTTCGGGATGGGACGAGACGGAATTTAAATATTTTTTTTTCGGGACGGGACACCGGGACGGGACAGGTGCCAAGAAATTTCCGGGCGGAATTTCGGGACGGGACGATTCTCTAAAATTAACGGGACGGAATTGTCCCGTCCCGTGCCGTCATCACCTCTAATTCTGTGGACAAAAAAAAGTGGAGCTACAAAAAACATACAAAAAATGTCGAAAATTTTGAATAATGTTCAAAATCATTGATCGTTCTATTCGATAACTTTAGTAGTATACTAACATTCAATTAAATCTCTAGCTACATGTTACAATGTATAAAATATTTGATAGCAATTTCAATAACTTATGTCAAAAGCACAATGCCAAAGTTTTATTTCAAAATGTCTCGACGTCCCGAATACTAAACTATTTTCCCAGCAACTTTTGACTGATTAATCAGAATTGCTACAAAGCATAATATAAACATCTGGCTAATGATATTGCTTATCAAATTGACCACTTTCTCTTTCACCGCACTTTGTGAGCTGATTTTTCCGGATGCTTTAAAAAATGCTTCATCATTGTAACAGTCATCATCAGAAAAAAATATTTTATAACTAGTTCATGTATAGCTGTTGAAATTTTATATTTGTAAATCTGATTAAAGGGGGTGGGAAGAAGACTTTCGCGGCTACCTTTTGATAGGGTTGCGCAAGTTCTATTGCAAAAGACGGACAATTGTAATAACACTGGCACCAAGTGTGTCAACTGTGTTAACTGGATAAACTGTATTAACACTACAAAGGCCGAGCGGCCACTTTGCCGTTTTCGGCTCAAAATTTCTCGTTGATTCTTTCTAGCTCTTTTCCTGATTTTTTCACTGTCGGAAACACCCTTAGAAAGGTCAATTTTTACATGTCATTTTTCAGAGCTATTTTTTCTTCACTGCAACAATTAATTTTAATTTTAACGCATTAAATATGCGTTCTGGTTTTTAAATGAAAGAGTAGAATGTGAGCTTTCTAATGGCATATCGTTGAGGCTCTTACTATGATAAAACTGTAAAGTTCTGGGCTGAAGAAACAATTATGTCATTTTTCCAAAAAGTTTGTTGATACTTAAATACTAAGGACAAGAGGCGCCTATCGGCTCCTCTATCATACTTTGAAAGGACTTTTTAAGGACCATGCCCGTGCGTTCTAAATTGTCTCCCGCCGATTCAAAAAAATTTGCTTATCATTGAACTTCTGTACGGATTTTTCAAGTTGGTTTCTAACAAAACAAGGTCTAGAATTTAATTCTAGGTAAAGTTTCTTTAGAAACCAAGTTGAAAAATCAATGAATAGGAAAATTTTTTGAATTGGCCAAGACAGTAATTGAGCGTAGATGGGCATGGTCCTTCGCTGAGCATGCTCGTCTTTGATGGGAATATTTGCGATTGTGTACTTAACAAGTACTTAACAAATTTGCATTTCGAAATCATTCTTTTTTGAATTGACCTGGTACCCGCCTTTCAAAATATTCCCATCGGCGACGAGCATGCCCCTTTAACCCTCAAACTATTAGGTTGTCCCAAAAGTTGTGAGACTAACCGCGTGAATTTTTTTGTGAAATTTTTGAGTGATTTTTGAACGTATTTATATTATTCGTGCATGTTTAGGGACATCCATAAATTATGTCAGACTGACAGGGGGTGGGGGTTCCCATGCCAATCTGACAAAATCTGACAAGGGGAGGTGGAGGGTAGAAGACCTTTTTTCTGACAGGAATGTCAGATTTCTCCGCAAATTTTTCGCTAAATATTTTAAGAATTTAAGCTAGATTTCTAAAATTTTAAATTATTTTGTCATATAAAAATATATACATATAGATAAATATATTTTAACTAGGGACAGCAGGCGCTATCGGCGCCTCTATCATGTTGAAATTTTAATGAATATTAATCCACCACATACCCCCTGATTACCCTTTTCTTGGTAACCCCCGTCTTGCCTACCCTCTTCCTGGGTGCCTGCCTACAAATTGCATACAAACCCTCCTACTCAGGTACTTACCTTGTGGTTCTATCTCCATCCTGGCGATTCGGGCCCTATCCTAGTTATTGGAGGTTATCCATGTGGTTCGGGCCCCATCTTGGTGGTTGGGGTACTTTCCTGGTGGTTCCAGAACCATCCTGGTGATTCGGGCCCCATTCTGGTGTTTGTGGGGTATGCACGCAGTTAAGGACACATCCTGGTGGGTCAGTTACTTTCCTAGTGGTTTGGGCCCATCTCGGTAATTCGGGCCCCATCTTGGTGATTGGGGTACTTTCCCGGTGGTTCTGGCCCCATCCTGGTGGTTCTGGGGTATCCACGTGGTTCAGGCCCCATCCTGGTGGTTGGGGTATCTACCTGGCCACCTACCCTACCTACCTGCTACCTACCTGGCCACCTACCTTCTATCCACCCTACCTGGCCTCCTACCTGTGACCATATAAGCGAATATAAGATTTTACTATAAGGGCTAAGAGAACTTGCGGTTTTGCCAAAATTGGCGCCAAGTCAAAAAATTCATTCAATTTTTTATTTATCTTTTTATTTATTTTTCCCATAAAACCCCAATTATCAGCTTTAAAGGCTAAATTCAATTTTTTTCTCAGCAACCCCGATCTAAATTACAAGGTCCTCCGCCGTTAAAGGGCTTTCAAATGAGTATAAACTCACATAATAAAATATATCTCAGAAAAAGTTATAACTGGTGCAACGGAACCACTCATGAGTATTTTTCCATGAAATTCCCATATTTCAACTTCAGGAAACAAAATCTCAAATTTTTCACAGCACACACGAATCTAAAAAAAAAGTCCTCCGCCATTGAAATAGCTTTAAAATAAGTACAAACTTGCCTTTTAAAATATTGCTCAGAAAAAAGTTATTGATGGTGCAACGGGACTACTCAAAAAGCGTTACGGACCCGTGTCAGAAAATTGTCAGATTTCAATAAGGGGGTGGATCAAGCCCATTCTGACATGTTCTGACAGGGGTGGGGGGTCCCAAAACGGCCTGTCAGTCTGACATAATTTATGGATGTTCCCTTAAGTATTCTTGAGGCTATTTTCACTTGTATTACCATTAATACCAATAATGCCATCATACCATTAATGTGTTGCCATTATTTTGTTGGGTGGGTTGGGAGAAAGTTGTTGAATGTGATGGAAATTATTTTGTTGAATAAAGCTTTTGAATGATGTGTTAGTTGGAATCTGCTAAAAACAAACTCAAAATACAAATAATTGAAAAATAGCCTCAAGAATACTTAAACATGCACGAATAATATAAATACGTTCAAAAAATCACTCAAAAAATTTCACGAAAAAATTCACGCGGTTAGTCTCACAACTTTTGGGACAACCTAATACTAAGTTGGTCTTTTCCACCCAGCTAAATTTTTTTACTTTGTCAATAATAATCGTTTTGACACATTTTATTTTACGCTTCAAGGCAAGTAATACTTCATTGAAAAGCTTATTCATTGCTCTATTTTGCAGCATGGTAATTTTCTCAAAAAAACCTTCTCAAGTTTTTTTAACAATAATATTTTTTAATAATTTTTTTCCAAATAATAGGTTTTGTAGCACTTTGTCTCCTCTTCAAAATTACATATACAATTTATTTCACCCATTAAAATGACCACCATTGGCCGCAATACATTTACACAGCCTTTTAGGGAAGCCTGAAATGGCATTTTGAAAATATTCTTGGGGGATTGCGTCCCATTCTCTGACGATGGACTTCTTCAACTTAAATACTAAGGACTTAAGTATCAACGCTGCGATTGAGTTGTGGGGCATAGTGCAAGCTTTCGACTGGAGGTAAGATCAGGCAAATTAGTCCATGACATTGAGTTCGGGAGAATTGGGCGGCCAGTCTCAAGTTGGGTTGGTGTGATGGGGGTCCACCTTGATGAAATAGGGAAAGTTTTCGGCAATCCAGTTATGGGTCTCGTAGGCTCTGTGGCTGGGTGCCCCATCTTGCTGGAAGCACCAGTTGTCGTCCAGGTTGTCATCGGTCGACCTTTGTTCCATTGGGGACAAAGATGAGTGGAGTTTTGGCATCTAATGTAATCTTTGTTCCACTTTGCAAGTGAAATTTCGAAGAAGTGTATATGTTATTTTGAAGAAGAGACAAAGGGCTACAAAACCTATTATTTGGAAAAAATTTATTGAAATTTTTGTATTTCAAAATATGAGCCCAAAAGTCCGCCAAGGGCTTTTTGTCCACCAGTTACAATAACCGTCCTATAATCTGTATCACCGTATTCTCTCATATAGAAGCCCTTGGCTTTTATTTTTCAACCCCTCTTAGAGGAGGTTTCGATTAGATAGGGGGTTTCTAATAACGAAAGGGCTTCTATTTTTCAACCTCTACAATTCACATGATAGTATTTTCATAGAAGTGTTGTATAATCGATAGGCAAAATGTATGAGCGCAAGAATAAACAGAAAAACCTTTATATCAGAACACAATACAACAATACAACAATTATCTAATTAACTTCCTAACAACCGAATATACGAGACAATGACACGCAATTCGTGTCAGGACAAAAGTTAGTTCAAAATACACATATCACCACAACACACCCACACTTAGATAATGACATAGGAGTTGGACGAAGGAGAAAGAGGATAGGGTCGAGAGAGAACAGGAACAGCCAATTACCACCAGAAAATACACACACAAGAAATTAGAATACCGCCAGTTAAATCAATGGACTATGGAAACCGGTCACCGGGCTACTGGGAATCCGGAGAATACATCCCGCTAAGATGCATCTCCCACGTCAAAACCTCATTAAGAAGTGTATGCAATAAATGACATGGCCAAGAAATAACTGTAGGTGAATGAGAAGAGTGTGTTTGAATGCAAGAAATGAATTGGGTGAATTGACTTTGGACTCTCTCTCCCACCCTTATTGAAAGTGTACTCCTACACATAGCGTAACGCTTCTGTGTAGGATCCATAACCATCCTTGGAGGTGGTTGACGAGTCCGATAAGAAGTTCTAAGTGGGTTGTGAGGGTTAAAGGTGAATTTTGACTAACCGGAGAATGACTATTTTGAACTGACTGTTTCCCTGAATTTCTTTCCTTAGCGCCGCCTGCATCGAACGATGGATCCACAATAGAGAATCGAGGCCGCAGCTGGTTTGCATGACGCATGTGGAGAATACCTGAACTAGAGATAACACCATACAAAGTCTCACCAACCCGCTTTGTGATCTCTCCCGGCTCCCAGCTTGCTTTCAGTCCCTGATACTTGCGGAAATGAACTTTATCTGAAATATTGAACTCCCGAGGTCGGGCATTATGATGTTCATTGAAATAGCGTCCCATATTAGAATTAAATATAACTGGATAAGGAGGCTTTTGAACTTTAGGTTTCGTAGAAATGAAACTGGGCCTAGCTTCTGATTTTATGTACGAATGAGCCTTATCCTTATTATAATGTCTGGTAGAATTAATATCTGATAATCGATTTATCAATCCCAAACAAATGAGCCATGGACGGCCTATGAGATCAAGGTAATTGTTATCAACAACATAACACTCCAGTGTCTGCATACGCTCATTTTTGCACTGGACTTGAACTGAGCTCATCTCCCTATTTTATGCCAAGTAGCTTCAGTAAGCAGGGTAGACGACGAACCAGAATCCACGAAAAGTTTTATTGGAAAGCCCCGAATTTGAAGAGAAATGTACCAAGGGGCAGAGAAATTAGAAGAATTGGTACGCAGGAAAATATTGGAAATGTCCATATTTATGTCCACATCTCGGACCTGAGAATTTTCTGTACGTATGACATTTGTAGAATTTTGAAAAACTGGACCTTTAGGGTTGCTTTGACATACCCAGCTAGTGTGACCTATCTTCCCACAATTATTACAATTTTGATTGGCGTACTTGCAATTGGTTATATGGTCTTTTCTACCACATCTCCAGCAAACACCCTTAGGCATGAACGGATGAGAGTTCTTGAAATTGGGATTGAAATTTTTGTTCTTATATCCGGCCGGCTTGATGGGATTTTTAGGCTTGACGTGCTTGCGAAAATTAGAAGGGCCGACAGCATTAGTTGAAAGCAATTGAAACCTTTGTTCAGGCTTCTAAGGTTTTCCTTCAGAGCCAAGTGCTTTTTGCATTCTTCCAACAATTCCTCTAATTTTAGATCCTTATGTTCGCTTTCAGCCGCTTCCAGTTTTTGCAAGCACTTGATGCGAAGTTCATGGAAATCAGAGTGCAAACCAGATAGAAAAACAAGACATTTCAAAGCATTTGCATTGATGGGTGGTTTTGCTGACTCACAACTTCCATTAACTGTAGCACCAAATTGCAGAATATCCTGACCCACCTTTTGTTTTAGTTGAAAACATTCGTAGCGTTTCATAAGAAGGGACTTCGTACTCGAGAAAAGGGTTTTCAGTGTGGCCAGGGTATCAATCAAAGAATTTTCGTATGGCCCTTTAGGCTTTACAGCTTCAGAAAAATGGTTGAACTCACGTGTCTGTAACTTACTAATTACGAGCCTCACTTTAGCATCTTCCGGCAGCTGACTTCCATCCTGCTCGACAATAGATCCATATCGCAGCACCAATTTTCGAAGGTCAGGTCATCTTCTGGCATGTAGCGGAAGCTTTCAATACGCGCCCCCAGTGAAGACATGAGCGTTGCTTTAGTACCTGAAATTGAAAGAACACCGGCTCCACCGGCAGAATTATCGCGCTCAGAAAGTAATTTTAGAATTATTGCATTTTGCTCACTCTGAGCTTTCATTAACAGAGCATTTTGCTCAAGAAGCTGTTTAATATCAACAGGTTCCATTTTGAATTTTGCGACTGCGCCAAATATGTTGTATACTAGATAGGCAAAATGTATGAGCGCCAGAATAAACAGAAAAACCTTTATATCAGAACACAATACAACAATACAACAATTATCTAATTAACTTCCTAACAACCGAACATACGAGACAATGACACGCAATTCGTGTCAGGACAAAAGGTAGTTCAAAATACACATATCACCACAACAAGAAGGCAATCGAAACACCTTTTGGGTTGCTCCCTTTGGTCAATTTTTTGTCAGCATGCATCATCCAGTCCTCATAGAATTGTCGGAATTTTGACTTGAAAGGAGCATTCCAGCACACATTCGGGGACTTAACTACGAGATGAAGCGCAAAAAAAGCTCAACCAAATAAAGACAAACTTGCACAAACTTGGTACACCCGCCTGGAATCTGGAGTGAAGGTTGATTTTCCAGACATGCACCACCACAAGCCTGAAAAAAAACTAAATTAAAACAATATATACGTGCTACAAGCAAATACGACGAGCAAATACAAAAATTGATGTAAGTACGAGCGAAAAAAGTACGAGCAATGCTACACATTTTAAGATACAAGTAGATTAAAGGCAATGACACAGAAAAAAGTAGTGTTGGCAGTCGAGAATGTTGAGAATGAGGAAGGCAAAGTTTTTTCGTCTCGATGCCAACACTAAGGAGAAGATACCAGTCGGATTTTCTCGCAATTTTTACGTGCGAGAATCGCAATTTTTCAAAAGCGTGCGTGCGAGATTGCAATGCGATTTTTTTATAATTTGCGAATACGATTTTGCAAGAAAATCGTGATTTTTCTCACATGCACCCCAACACTAGTTATTTTTGTTTGTTGATGTTGAGTGTGACCAAAGAAAGAATTATCAACAAATTTGGTGTCATTGGTATCTTCTGATAGGTTGCCCAATTTTCAAAGAGGACTTACTATATGAAAACTATTTAGTCCTTAAATAAGACTACAGAAAAACAAAAAGTAAGTCATTTTAACAACTTCTTTTTTATTCTCTTTGATTCCGGTTAACAACTTCGAAGTAATCTTCTTTGAATCTGATTCATCCGAAAAATATCAGTCAGTTGTTGAGAACCAAATACAAAAGAGTATTGTGGAACTAACTGAAGCTACACACACTGAATTTCAGCACTTCTTGCCTCACCAGCTAGTCCTTAAAGACACTAAAACACGAATCGTATATGATGCTAGTGCAAAAACTAGAGGTGAGCCTAGTGTCAATGACTGCCTATACAAAAGCTTTACACTTCTTCCTTCGTTAGCATGTATGCTTTTTCGTCTGAGATATCCTTCAATTGTGATTCTAGCAGATATATCAGTCGAAATTTGCGATACTCTAGCTGTAAAAATTCGGTTAGTTTAGTCATAGTTAGTTTAGCCGTGTATTTCATAGAAGAATGTCAAAGCTCGTCTAAAGTTTGCCTGCGTTCATTTGAACTGGTCTGTTGTCGACTGGGGAAGAGTGCTCTGGAGTGATGAAAGTAAGTTCAATTTGTTCTCTTCCGATGGTATTCGCTATGTCCCACGTCCGCCAGGCCAAAGGAACAATCCGAAGTATCAGGTTCCAACTGTGAAGCATGGTGGAGGGTCCGTAATGATATGGGATAAATTTGGAAAATTTTTAATTGATTTAGTTCATTGTGTTAAGGTGCGTTTTCACGAGATGGTGTGGGTCCATTGGTCCGAGTCGAAGGAACTATGTACGCAAAGGACCACAAAAAGATTTTTGAGGACAATATGATCGAATTCGCTATTACTCGCCTTGACGCCGATTGGATATTCCAGCAGGACAATCCTCTAAAACACACCTCAAAGCTCCTGAAGGCATGGTTCGTGGACGAAAAAGTGCAAGTTCTCGAATTTCCGTCCCAATCTCCCGATCGGAATCCAATCGAGCATATGTGGGAAGAGCTGGACAGAAAAATCCGAGCCAGAAGTTTCACCAAAACAGCGGCTTTGATCAAGGTTCTTGCTGAAGAATGGTCGAAAATCCCTCTTGATGTTGTTATGAAACTTGTTGAATCTATGCCGCGTCGTTGTCAAGCTATTATTGACGCGAAAGGTTTTGCTACAAAGCATTGATAGTTAATAAACTGTTTTGGTCACACGATTGCGTTTATTTGGTAGCTACAACTAGATAACAATGAAGTGGGACATTACTTTTTTCCGGCCTAAAAACTTGGCGCGGTTTTAAATGTCAGAAATTATTGTAAACGTAAATTTTCTAGTCCCAATGTTTCATACTCAAAAGATAGAGGAAAACGTGTAGAATAAGTTAACTTTTTACACTTTTCCGATATGCTCAATAAAAAAAAGTTACGAGCAAAAAAACAAAAAATTAGTAGGTGGGACATTACTTTTTTCCGCTACTGTAGCATTGTTAGAATTTTTTAAATTTTTTATTCTTGGCGTTTTTAAAATTTAAGAAACACTAGACAAAATGGCACTTTTTTACGAAAAATGACCGAATTGTACATCATTTGACAAAATGTACCTTATTTCAAAAAATTTCAATAAAAGCCGTAGTTGAAGTCGCATAAAGAACATGAACATCAGAATTTATATTTTTTTTCAGAAAATGCCCTGAAAATAAAACTTTTATAAAAAGCTGATCAACCTTTTTGTCATTTTGAAACATGATGATTGTTATAAAATAAATTAGCAACATCAATACAGTCTACTCTTAATTCAACATAATTCAGGGACCGCTGAAAACATTATGTTAAATGAAGTTTTTCGCGGACTGTATCAAAAGTTATGATTTCCGTCAGAAAAAAGTCTTAAAAATGTAAATGAAAACGAAAAAAAATCGAAAAAGTGTTGTTGATCAGCTTTTTATAAAATTTTTATTTTCAGGGCATTTTCTGAGAAAGAATTATAAATTCTGATATTAATGTTGTTTATGCGATTTTTAAAAGCGGCCGCTCTTTCGTATCGGGAAATACGACAATTTTTAAAAATAATTTTTCTTATTGTTTTAATTTTTTTTATTGGAGTTTTATGTTTATGAATAGGGAGTAAGGCTTTTTCGTTGAAAAGAGTCAACTTGGAGAGCTTTTTTCTAAATGTTTTCCGGCTGTAAGTGAATTGCAGCGGTAAAACTGTGAATTTCAACGGTAAATTAATTTTTTTCAACGGTATTTTTAAATTTGCCATAAAACAATGAAATTCAACGGTAAATTTGTGAAATTCAGCGGTAAATTTATCGTAAAGTCAACTTTACAGTCCGTTGCCTTATTTGTATAGCAATGTTTCAGGCAGAAACAACTTTAGCACTATTTTAAATGCAATCTCAAGTTGGTCAAAGGAAGAGGCGAGGAGCGGCACGTGAATGGACGACTGTGAAGGAGTGCTCTTGTAAGGAATACGCAGATGTGTGGATGGCTGAGAATGGAGGATCCTGGACATACGAAATTCATGCTTTGCGCCCACGATTTACCCTTGAGGTCATTTCTTGTCATTGTAAAGTTGACTTTACGATAAATTTACCGCTGAATTTGACAAATTTACCGTTAAATTTCATTGTTTTATGGCAAATTTGAAAATACCGTTGAAAAAAATTAATTTACCGTTGAAATTCACAGTTTTAACGCTGCAATTCAATTTGAGCCATTTTTTTCTAATCAGGAGAGGCAACGCTCAATCCTATCCTAGGAGAACATTTTTTTCTGATACAATAAAAAAAATTCGTAGAAATATGTATTAGGCGCCGTGCTTTAGTAGCTCAAAGTTTACCATTTTGTTGCGAATTGCCGATACGAAAGAACGGCCACCTTTAATTCTGCACGGTTTATCACCGGTTTGTCAACAAATACGATTCCAAATCAACATTAAAAAAATACGAAATTTAAATTTCTCAAACCATGTCGAGACTATACTTTCGGTAACTTGCAACAACCTCCCACCCCCTTTTCTTAACACATTTTAAGCGCAAAAAACTTTACGGTTACTTTTTTCTAGTACCAAAACACAATTTGGACGAAAAAATAATAATTTTTTTTTGATACATAGAATTGCAGCACTGAATATAAGCTTTCCAAAGCGCTCTTCAGAGTCCCGCGAGACAAAAGTCGCGAGACAAATTTCAACCAGTCTGTAAGAGGAACTATTTAATTTGACTGTGAGACATTTCATACTCAAAATGATCAGCAGAAGCTGGCGAGCATTTTGGTTTCAAAATTTTTTAAAAATAATAGAAAAAAGTTTGGTATTGCAGCTTGTCTCGTGACTTTGTCTTGTGTCTCGCGGGTCGAGGTCACGAGACACCTGACTAAGTCACGAGACAAGCTGCAATGCCAAATTTTTTTCTAACATTTTTGGAAACCTTTAATACCAAAATGCTTGCCAGATTCTGCTGATCATTTTAATTATGAAATGTCCCTTTTATTAAGTAACTTTTTTCAACAAATTCCATTATTCCAATATTCAAGTAAAACTGGTATAGTTGGAGAGAGGTAAAAGAGAAAGGTGATCCAAAAAAAGACTCTTGGAATAATGTCAATTTTTTCATGGTATTTGCAAATGAATTCAAATTTTTATGAATACTACAGTAGCGAGCAAAAAAAATTACCCAAGACAAATTGACTCAGAATTTTTTTTTAAATGCGGTTCAACCAATTTATTTTTGGCACGGAATCAATTATGTGAAAAGTAGAGGTGATGAAACCGGTTCGGGCGGGATTTCTGGACGGGATTTTTAGCCAAAAATATTTCGGGATCGGGATTTTTCAAACTGAAATTCGGGATCCCGTCGGGATCCCGAACAAATTTTGGGATTTGACTAATATCAAATCTTACCACTAGTCGCATCATTTCCGCACTTAGTAGCCTTTAACAACCTTTCTTTTACCTCACGCACACACGCAGCCATTTAAAAAATCATTTATTCACGCTTTTTTACAACAATGAACATCACTTTATAAGCAAATATTCAATCGGGCGGTGCGACCGCCCGACATCTTGATGACATTGCCGCACACTCCACATTTTGCTTCAGTAGCCGACAGCTTTGCAAAAAGATCGATTTCAAATAACACTCATCTGAAAATGCAAAAAGATAAAGAGCGCATCAACGTACAAAAGCGGAAACGATGCAGCAGAATTTATCAAACAAATAATGAATAATTGATGAAAATGCTATAAAAAATCGTGTCGGGATTTGACGATTTTCGGGATCGGGATTTCGGGAAATGGTCGGGCGGGACTTCGGGACGGGATTTTGGACCAAAATCGGATCGGGTGGGATCGGGATCTCGACGGGATCCCGTCCCGTCATCACCTCTAGTGAAAAGCAAAGTTGTAGCATTTTTATCGCTCTTTCAAATGGTGTATAATATTCTACGACGAGTGTTTAATTTTATGAAAAAAATTTCTTTTTATTACGTCCACCCCAATTCAATTCAAAATTACTCAAATAGATTTATTCCTAAATGAACCATGTTTTTCCATCTTTTTCTCAAAACGTAAATTTTTGAAGTGCATGCTACTTTGACCTTCTTTTTCTTAGCTAAAACTTGGTTGGTCAAAATTTGAAGTTTGATAAAGTTATAGACTAAAGCATTATTCGAAAGCTCTTGAATTTTCCCACAAAGCAGCATTTGACCATTTTTCAGAATAATATAGAGCTGAAAAAGGATGGTTCAAAACAGAAGAACTAAAAAGCATCAAAATAAGGTAAAAGAAAGTATTTTTAGTTCTTCTGTTTTGAACCATCCTTTTTTCAGCTCTATATTATTCTGAAAAAATGGTCAAAATGCCATTTTGTAGGAAAATTTAAGAGCTTTCGAATAATGCTTTAGTCTATAACTTCTTATCAAAAATTTTGAGAAAAACTCTTATTTATGCGCTCAAACAACGATTTTCCTTAGATTTTCCTTGATTTTGACTTGAAATCGACACTTTTACGTTGATGATCGTAACTTTTTCCAAAATAATCAAAAATAAAATTTTGACCTACCAAGTTTCAGCTAAGAAAAAGGAGGTCAAAGTAGCATGCACTTCAAAAATTCACGTTTTGAGAAAAAGATGGAAAAACATGGTTCATTTAGGAATAAATCTATTTGGGTAATTTTTTTTTGCTCGTCCATGAATTGAGGTGGACGTAATAAAGGAAAAGTTTTCATAAAATTAAACACTGTCGTAGAATATTATATACTATTTGAAAGAGCGATAAAAATGCTACAACTTTGCTTTTCACATAATTGATTCCGTGCCAAAAATAAATTGGTTACACCGCATTTAAAAAAAATCTGAGTCAATTTGTCTTGGGTAATTTTTTTTGCTCGCTACTGTATATGATTATGTTAATATTTAAAAAAAATTAAAACAATTGGATTTTTTTGGAACAAAACATTTTTTCGAATCAACCTCTCCCCACTATACTGATTTTCGAAAAGTTTAACTAAAGTTTTTTAGGACAATGAAAGAAAATGATAAAAGTCTTTACGAAATTTTGGAAGTTGGTAAGAGAGCTTCCCAAAAAGAGATCAAGGATTCGTACTACAAGCTTTCCCGCATCTACCATCCAGATAGAGGTGCAAACTCGGACAAAGAGAAGGTTAGTCAAATGTTGACAACCTATTTAGTGTTAACAACTGTGAGCTGATCTTACAATTTTGTCAAATTACAAAACCTGCAAAAAGACTATTGGTTTTTTAGAATTTAGTCAAACAAATTTTCATTAATAACTTGCAGTTTCACAGCTTTCCCGGAAGATTATTTGAATTTTTGGAACTTGTTCGGAAAGAGGGCCGCATTTTTGAACAATTAAACAAAGCCCAGTTAGGCAAGCCATATCATTTAAAAACCTTTATTACTCTTCGAATACATCGTATTCCCATTCACAGTCAAAAACTTGGCGAATAGTAATCTCGCCATCAACACACTCGAATACTTCACATACATGTTTCCACAACCAATAAAGAGCGTCAGGCCCAGCAAACTTCTTCTTCCACAAATACAAAAAGCCACGCAGATTTAAGCCCTTGAGCACGTCCATGGATCTGAAAAAGCAAAGTGCCATGATTATAAAAATCAGCAGTTGAGGACAATAAAAAAGACATAATAATGTACGAAAAATAAATGTTCTACTTTAATAACAAAATGCGCCGAAAAACAATGCATATTTAAATGCAAAATGCATATATTAATTAACTTTCAAAAATGCGGCCCTCTTTCCGAACAAGTTCCAATTTTTTTTTTATTAGACAATACCTTTATGCACGGCTCTTATTGAAATTTTCGGAATGAGGTACATTTTGTCAAATAATGTACTATTTGGTCATTTTCCGTCAAAAATGCCATTTTGTGTAGTGGTTGTTAAATTTAAAAAACATTATGAGTAAAGATTTTAAAATGAAATCTCGAAAATTCTGAAAATTTTCAGTCCCGATGTACAAGAAGTACGAATCTTTAAACAAAGTACAAACAAGGGCTCTTTCTTACACTACAGGGTGTCAGAAAATAACGTATACGATTGATTTTATTTATCAAAATGATTTCAGAACACAGCGAATAACAATAAAACAACAGAATTATTCGAAATGACCACCATTGGCATTGACACAGGCCTTCAGCCGCTTTGGAAAATTATCCATTATCTTCTCTAATGTTTCAACGCTGATTTCTTCCCAAGCTTTTTTCAATGATTTCACATTCGGGTGAGGCTTTTGACATGCTTTCTCTTCCAGAATACTCCACACTGAATAATCGAGCGGTTTCAAATCGAATTCGGTGTAAGCAGTCTTCGCCATTAGCAGTCTTCAGTGAGTGTCGACTGAAATGAAATCGGGACAATTTTCACGAAGAAAGTCTTGCGTCTCAATTGCTTTTTGGACTGTGGCTTTGGGAATTCTCAAGTCTGTGGCGATTTTTCCCATAGAATCTCCAAAAGAATGCATTCTAAGTATCGCAGCTCGTAATTCTTTTATTTTTACTGCTAAAAAACCGTAAAATAACAAAACAGCAACAAAAAAATAGCATAAAATCAATCGTATACGTTATTTTCTGACACCCTGTAGTTCAAAAAAATTAATGAAAAAAGTAATAAAATTTTCAAACTTTATAATTTTGTCTTCAAAACTTGTTTTATTGCAGTTTCAAGAGATCTCATTTGCCTACAATATTTTGTCCGACCCGCTCGACCGCAAGATGTACACTGCTGATGGCTTAAATGGCGTTAAGTTAAAGCACTTTTTGGAAAGCTTACCTTGTGGTCTTGGTCAATATGTGTTTATTCGATTTTTTAAATGGTTTCTTAGATGAACAGAGCTTTTAATTTGTTGCAATGTTATAAAAACAAATATGTCAATGCTTTATGTGTTTTATAGGCTTATATTAGACTTTTATATAAAAATTGTGTAAATAAATATTTAAGTATATATATTGAAAGCAAAAAAGGCTCAAACATCATGCTTTTATAAATGCAATGTCATTTATCAAGGGAATATACGAAACTTTACATTTCGATTCAAAAATTCTAATAATGCTACCTTACAGCAAAGTCGATTCACTGCATAGAATTTCAATATTTTGGGTGAGCAGATGAAAAACAACGAACCTTGAGACCCGAAGCAACTTGGTCCTCCCAGTGGATTTCCGAAAACATATTTTTCTGCAGTGAAGCCTTGGAATCAAGACATCTCTAAAGTATGATTCCCAGCTGGTTCTGACATTTTTTATACCCATTTGTTAAAAAATGGTGGGGTTATCTGCAGTGTTTCTAAAAAAATTCTTTTATTATTCAGAATAGTGTCAAAA
Source organism: Ditylenchus weischeri (assembly GCA_029231635.1). Classification (NCBI taxonomy): domain Eukaryota; kingdom Metazoa; phylum Nematoda; class Chromadorea; order Rhabditida; family Anguinidae; genus Ditylenchus; species Ditylenchus weischeri. The sequence goes on along the minus strand of JAMRYI010000120.1, from coordinate 295,438 downwards.
ATCAATGTTTGTATCATTTTTAGGGTATGAGAATCATTAAGAAAACTTTCAAACATGATTCACGAAAAATTATAAAATACGCCTCCCGGACTAAAGAAGTTACCAAAATCGGTTCGGGCGAGGTCGGTAGACTGGATCCCGCGCCGTTTCTGTCTCTAATTGTTGTGTCTAACACTCGGACTCACCACTAGAGGGACTAACTTGAGCAGCTGCCAGGACCAGCCAGCTAACCAGACAATATGAAGGGAACGAGTTAGTTTCGGATTGGCCGCTTGTGGGATGTGAGCTCCTCTTTAGACTCCAATTTAGTTCGTTGTGTATTTGCAAGTGAATGTGCCCATATGTAATTGAACCTTATAGTGCCCTTTTATTGATCCTTATGGATGCAATAGATGCTTATTAGATTTCATGTGTGTAAACACTGGGGGTCCTCAGAACACACCAAGTAGGGACAATTCGTTCTTAACATGGCGATCTTGGCACCGATCTCGTTGGCTGGACCTGGTCCTACCACGACATTGAAAGCCTTTTGGTTGTTTCTGGGGGGAACCCACCTTAATTTTTGAGTTTTGAGTTTTCACTTTACTATAGGATACCCCACGCTTTGGCCTGATCGGCCAAAATTATGTTTGTGATCCACTGCATGCAATATCTGATTTTTATTTAATTTTTTTTGTTAGTCCTAGTTTGTTCTGTTTCCTAGTACTAGATGAGGCACCAAGTTGCCGAGTACCAATCGTGATGACTTTTTACAAAATGTAAGAAAGCCGGTTCAAAAAACCGGTTCAAGAAAGACCGGTTCAAGCTGCTATAGCTAGATTGCGCTTCACTCACCTAAAGGGCTAAAAGCCTGGACAGATTTAACAACCAAACAACCAGCAACAACGAGAATCAGGTCCCAAATGTTACAATTGCAACCGCATGGTAAATTTGGTGTGAAAATATTTTTGTCTGGTTCCTCATGAAATTTTGAAGTTTCAGAAAGTTATTAAACGCGTTAGAAACAAATAAAATTTGTAGAGCTTCAGGCAATTGAAAACTAAGTACGCAGTATTCTGGCTAATTTTTTTTCATTTTGATGGTCATTTAGTTTGAACCTCAGAACTAAGGCATTTGATGTCAGTAGAGCAGTAGTATATAGGATATAGCATATATTCATGAAACTTTTCAGTGAATAAAAAACATGCAAAATACGTGAAAAGGTCAACATATTTAACAAATTTACCCCTACTTCGATCAAAATCAAATAACATAAAATTGTGAATTTTCATGAATGGATTTTTCATAAAACACATATAATTTGTATGAAAAGACGTATAAAAACACGTATGTGTTTTTTATATAAATATGTATGTAACTATATGTTCATATAAATATGTGATTTTATAAATAAATAAAAGTAAACCAGACGATTTGGATTATTTTGTTTTTAAAAATATTGAATAACGAAAATTCAAATGATAAAACGGAACAATTTTCCTGCATTGTGGTTTGAGAAAAAATCAAGTAAGAATGAGTTTTTATGAATAACATTATCAAAAAAATTGGCGGGTCTGACTTGAAATGAATATGTGTATTTATAAAAAATATGTATTTTCGTGAATAAAGTGTTATAAATTTTTAAATTGTTGCATTAAGAAAAATCGGTGTTTGAATAAAGTAATTGTGAATGAAATATGATTGAATGCCGTGTAACCTCTGAAAGACGGCCATGCCCGTCTATTTTTCAACCCCTCTCTGGGGGTGCCCGTCTATTAGAAGGTGCCCGTCTATTGGAGGGTGCTCGTCTATTTTTCAACACAAATTTCACAAATTTCAAATGGCCGAACCCAGTGAGCTTTCATTAAAACGCGAAAGCACGTTTCTTGGGGCATGAATCTGATCCAACTTACTAATAATTTCCTTTACAGATCATATATGGCCAGCGACGAAGAAGACGAGATCCAGTTGCTCGAAGAGGAACCTAGAATATTGAAGAAGAAGCGCGAGAATTTGAAACAGGGTCAGTTTTTTATTTTTAATAGATTTCTCAGTTTTTTTTCAGTCGCTCATCAGCGAATCGTTAAAAATGTGCAAAGAAAATCAAGGTTGAGAATTTGGAAGAGGGTCAGTTTTTTTATTTTCAAGTAATTTCTGAGTGTTTTCTTTTCAGTCGTTCGTCAGGCAGTGGTCGGAGAATCCGTCAATAAGATCAAGATCAAGAAAACTATGAAGCTTGACGTCGTAAAGGGTCAGTTCTTCTTCATTTTCAACAAATTTTCATACATTATTTTCAGTCAATCGTCAGCCAGTCACTCCATGTCCAATCTCTGGCCATCTTATGAGTGACCTTAGCCGCATCTCTTCGAAGCCACAGACTGCCATCCAAATCAAGCAATGTGACAGCGGCCGGGATGCGCAGAAAAAACTCGAGATTTAGAATTATTTGAAGCCATTGGTTGACCACTGTCCTCCTCTCTATGTGCTCAAAATTCACCAATGTGCGTCCTGTCTGCTAGGAAATGTCAAAGTAGCTAAGTGTCATCAGCAACTCGCAAGTGGAGATGAAGACTGTGAGCTGGTTGTGGAGGGTGGTCGCAAATCTCTGGAGGTGTCGTTTAAGGCTAACGCTATTCTGACTATATTTATCTTATTATCTCTCTATCTTTTCAATTTTTCAGGCTATGTTGGTGGATTGATGGACAGAGCAATCATTCGATCTTTTTTCAACTCCTTGTTCATCAGTGTTGCATGTGTGCTGCCCGATAAGAAGTTCAAGTCCCGCTCGTCGAAATCGGATCCACAGAATGCGCTCTTCGTCTCATACAGTGTGCTAAATGCATTGCCTACACTCGCACTATTTGCAACAGCCTCAGCAACCACTTTCCGTATCATCGATAGGCTTTGTTGTTGCTGCTTCTCGTTTCTTTCCGTTTTGTAGTCTCTCTCTAGTCTTTCTCAGCTGTTTCTTCTAGTATTTTTTCAGTTTTGTAATTTTATGTAGTTAAAAAGAATAAAAGCAAAGAAACCTGGTCAAAAAATTTGAAAAATCGAAAAGAGCATTGCAAAATAAACAATTATGCAAAATGCAGTTTTGGTCAAATCTTGTCAATCAGCTATTCGCGAACTTTCTGGATGGCGAATAGCATAAAAAATTACTATTTGCGCACCATCTGCATGAATAGACAAACCTTGTTCTGCTATACGCGCACTATCCGCAGTGGTAAATAGCAACCTTGTTCTCATTCAGCTACATGCGGACTATCCGCAGTCGCAAATAGCTTTATAAAGGTCATGAGAGACTTTGTCTCACTGAAATACAAGCTTTTAAAAAGCAAAAATAAAAAGTTTTTCAGTTGGAACAAAGTCTCCACTTTTTACATAGGTTATTCCTTTCTGATACGATTTAATTGAAAAAAAATTTAATGTTATAAAGTGCCTTTAAAATCTCACACTCAAATTTTTTGCCCTTTGCTGCTCTTTTATCGCTTCATGCAGCCGCTGCCGCTTCTTTTTTAATGCCACCGCTCAACGCGCCGCTCGCCACGCTGCTTGCCACTCTTTTTTTTCCAGCGGCCGCTCACCGTACTGCTTGCCGCAATTTTCGGCCAGCCGCTAGCGCTGCTGATTTTTAAAAATGCGCCGCCGGCTGCGCCACTCGCCACCGCTTTTTTAAGTCGGGTGCATCAACGTGGTTCAGTTGCCTTCGTGGTGGTCAGGGGTAAAGTGGATATCCACGTAGTTGCAACCAGTGATGTCACCGCACCGGGTGCCGCACCGGCACCGGTGCGGCACCGACCCGCACCGGCACCGGCCGGTGCAGGTGCCGGTGCGGAAATTTTTGGAGGCCGGTGCCGGTGCGGGTGGAAAAATTTTTTGGAGCCGGTGCCGGTGCTGGTGCCGGTGCGTGATTTTTTTAGGCCGCACCGGCACCGGCAGCATAAAAATTATATGTGATTTTTCATTGACCGAATATAGGCGGCAAATTTTATTTCAAATTTTCATGGCATTTTGACATTTCAAATTACATATGTATTTAATTCATGCTGCATATTGTTTAGAAATAAAAATGCACGAGAAACTTGCTGTCTTCATAATTATAAAAAAAATGAGGTGCCGTACGGGCACCGGTGCGGCACCGACCCGCACCGGCACCGACCCGGTGCCGGTGCGGTGCTGGTGCGGAAAATTTTGGGGCCGGTGCCGGTGCAGGTGCCGGTGCGTAAAACTTTGGAAGCCGGTGCCGGTGCGGGTGGAAAAATTTTTTGGAGCCGGTGCCGGTGCGGGTGCCGGTGCGGGTGTTTAGAAATTTACATCACTAGTTGCAACTGCATCATGCTAGTTCGGGTGCCTTCCCGGTGTTTCGGTTGTATCCACGTTGTTTCAGCCCCATTATGCTAATTCGGATACTTTCCTGGTGGTTCAAGGGTATCCAGGCGGTTCGGGTACTTTTTGGTAGTTTTTGTGCATCTGCATGGTTTGGTTACCGATTCGGGTGTGTCCAAGTGGTTTAAGACCCATCCTGGTGTTTTGGTTATTTTCTTGGTGGTTCTGGTACCCTCCTGGTAGTTCGGGTTTCTATGGCGGTTCAGGTGTATCCAAGTGTTCCAGATCCATCATGCTAATTTCGGTACTTTCCCGGTGGTTCAGGTGTTCCAGGTGGTAGGGGTCAATCCTGGTGGTTCGGGTACTTTCTTGGTGGTTCGGGTACTATACTGGTGGCTTGACGCTATCCACGTGGTCCGGATACCTTCCTAGTGGTTCGAGTGGCCACATATTCGACCATCTACCTGCCCCACCAGGCCACCTACCCTACCTGACCAATCAACTACTCTCTCGCTCACCTACCTGCCCTAGTTGGCCACCTATCTTACTAACTAACTAAAAAACTTTACATTCATATTATGCCCAATATCTCAAGTTCGGCCTATAATCCTTATACAGTGTTCATACTCACTTGAAAGAGGAGACGTGGGCGCAGTGCAGAGAAAACTGCGCTTAATATGACACAGCAACAAAAAATACATAAGCTTTTGAGGTTAAAAATCAAAGAAAATTAAGACAAGTTTCCATACTTCAGCTTCATAATATGCGCGAGATCTCGAAATCGGGCAATAGTTCATATAGAATGTTTATACTCGTTCGAAAGAAGAGACGTAGGCGCATTGCAGAAAAAAAACTGGGCTAAATATGACAAAACAACAAAAAAGATAGAGCTTTTGAAGTCTAAAAAGTAAGACGGACGCCAACTCAATACTATATAAAAATTCAAATTTTTCTTGCGTCATTGGCTCACGGCAGCAACCCCAAACCCGAAATTTTCGGCACCAGCTCATGGCACCGGTGCGGTGCTGTGAGCTGATTTATTTTATCTAATTTATTAGCCCATTTTGTTCAATATGGTTGACATTGTCAGAACAAATATTTCAACTTTTCTGTATTTTCTATATTTACACCTGTTATACAAAACTGAGCTAAGTTAGATGGTTTTTTTTTGGTTTCAGACTTAATATAACACATATCATAGTTTCAAGTATTTTATTCTATGAAATAAATTTTATGTACAATATACAATTCGGCACTATAATTTATTAGACGTCTGAGTTCACATTCATTCTCATAAAAAACAGATGTGTTTCCAAAAAAGTTGGCCTTAGCGAGCTGTCTGCATTCCAGCAATCTTTCAATAACTCGGCAATTTCTCTGTTAGCAAAATCTTTGGAAAACTCTGGATAAACCTGAAAATTTTGTATAAAAATTTGTAAAAAAATGAAAAAAACTTTAAAAAATTACCGTATCAGAAGATCCTTCTAGAATCCTTTGGCAGTTGTCTACAATTTGAGCATTCGACATTTCACTAAAAGGCAGTTTAGCACAGTGATTAAGCAACTCCCAACAGGTAATAGCAAAGGACCACACATCTGTTTTGCTGGACCAATTGTCCTGCAACACAAAATAGGTCATTTTTAAATAGTTCATAATTTCAAGTGTCAATCAGCTACCAAAACAATTGCTTCTGGAGCACTATAGCGGAGTTGAGCATGTAAATTTGGTCCTCGAGAGGAAGATATTTTCACATTCAGATGGTCATCTATCAAACAGCTCCTACAAATTTTAGTTATAATTTTTTAAAGGAAAATCCGCAAATACAGGGTGTCCCGAAAAGCCTTTGCACTTTTCAAACGTAAAATGTATTGAAATTTTCAACCCGAATGTTCTTGCAGCATTTTATTTATCCCAATTTTATTTTAAATTGTTTTAACCACCTACCTTGGGGACAAATGACCATGTACTATTTGGTGAGTCTCCAAATATTTCATGCCAGCTGCTAATGATGTACATATTTGGACTAGGGTGTGAGAACTAAAACATTTTTTGTTTGAAAATATCAAAAACTGAAAGTCGTTTACTTAAAAGTGGAAGGATTGTCTTTGATAGCTAAGCGAACATTGCCATGTGAAACAAATTGTGTTACGATGGAAAAGTCATCACATTGGTCAATATACTAAAATAGAAATTTTAAAATGCAATGGCAAAATGTATATCTGGTTTTTTTCTAACTCAGCCAAACACCGACCCAAATTAGACCTTCAGCTCGGTAAAAGTTCGGCTGCTTTGTTCCTAATCATTCTACGAGAGATGGGCTGCTTGTTTTTTCTCTTGAACCTGATCCATTCTGCCAGCCAAATTTAAACCCAAAAATTTGGATTTAAAAAAAATCGCCCACTCTCTAATAATCGCCCACGCTCCAATAATCACCCATCCACCTAGCAGGGTTGCAAACTAATCGCCCATGAGCGATTAATAGACTATATACGGTAAGTCCCATTGTATGGTATCGATGGTTACCCACTAAGATCTAAGTTTTCTGAAAATTTAGCCATTTTCTGCCATTTTTTTATTCCACAAAAAAATTTTAGTTTGATGATGCCAAAATCAAGCGCAAAATCAAATGAAGTACTGCAGGATTGTTGTAGTAACTTTATGTCTCTATCAGATACATTTGACAGAAATGTTTTTTTTATCAAATACTCATCAAGACACAGCTTTTTGAAATTGTCAAGTCATGCCAAAAAGTGGCTAAATTTTGATATTTTTGGTCATTTTACAATTCTGTATCTTGATGAATATTTGAAAAAAAAAACATTTTTGTCAAATGTATTTGGTAGAGGAACTACAATCCTGCAATACTTGATCGAAAGAGCGTTAAAAATTCTACAAAAAAGTTATATACATCAATATATAATGAACAGTAAAATCAGCATAAAACTGGCACTAATTAGTCTGGGGTCGCCGGCAATCCAACCCGTAGTCCTAGGGTTAAATTGGCTGGATGGTTAAAAAGACAGTAGAAGAAACTGGAATTCCTATGATAACTGTTTATAGAAACAAATTTTAATTCAGACAAAAATTAAATTAAATATTTGATCAAAAGAAATTAAAAAAAAATATTATGCGTATATTTTGTCGGTTTTAAAAAAAAGATGAAGTTAATGTAACGGGTGTCCCATAAGTCTTTTGTGGACTTTAAAGCTTATTTTTAATAACAATTTTTTTTCAGAAAAAATTTCTAAATATACAGATGTATAGCCCATTCGCTCCTCTTTCGAATGATGTGTAAACACAAATAATTAATCATCACAATGGCCACCTTTAGCCTCAATACGTTTCTTAAGACGTTTAGGAAAGCTGTCAATAGCTTTTTGAATCATATGTTGTGGAATGTTAACCCACTCTTGGACAAGAGATGCCTTCAATGCTGCGAACGAGTTGTGGGCACTTGAGCATGCTTTTGACTGTAAGTAGGACCAGCCAAAATAATCCATGAAGTTCAAATCATCAAACCTACTCACCCACAATAGTTGGATTGTTACCCCAATGGGAGTCCACCTTAATAAAGTCGGGAAGTTTTCAGTAATCCAATTTTGGGTTAGTTTTTTGCAGTGCTTTTGCGCCATGGCTGGTCTCAAATCACCCATGCTCAAAACAGTTTGTGTGTTTTCTATGTAAGCTCAAGTTAAACATCCTAGCAAAATAAGAAGCAAAAATTTAAAAGTAAAAAGTTATTAAAGTCTCTCAAAATTATTCTTCTTCTCTTTGATCTTTTTTGCAAAAGTACAAACATACCGTATTCTCTCTAATAGAGCCGCACTCTCTATTTGAGCCGCACTCTCGAATAGAGCCGCACCCATACCCCCCCGATTAATAGTGACGTGTCTCTAGAATGTTGATTTGTTTGTTTTAAATGTGTGCGTGGTTGTTGTAGTACATAAAGGAATTTCTGCTAACTACTTTAGATCTTATGAAGAGTTTAAAAAATAGAGCCGCACTCTCTAATAGAGCCGCACTCTCTAATAGAGCCGCACTCTCTAATAGAGCCGCACTCTCTATTTGAGCCGCACCCCCCGAGGGGGTTGAAAAAAAAAGCGGCATGCGGCTCTATTAGAGAGAATACGGTATTTTTGATAAATAACATAAGTTTACACATCATTCGAAAGAGGAGTGAATGGGCTACACATCTGTATATTTAGAAATTTTTTTTGAAATAAAAATTGTTATTAAAAATAAGCTTTAAAGTCCGCAAAAGACTTATGGGACACCCGTTAGTTTAGAAAATATTTACTTTAACGAAAAGAGGATTGTCAGACAACCGGCTCATCACTTCTACTTCGGCCATTAAGGCTTTCCTAGAAAATTACAATTACAATTTCGTACATATTTTATAGCCGAAATTTACTACCTTGCAGCTAAATCGTTTGCATACTCAGGTTTGGCTGTTTTTAACACAAATACACCATTTTTGTCCTTTTCTGGTAGTCTACACTTGAATATTTGTGTGAACTTTCCTTCGCCAATTTTCTCAATGATTTCTACGCAAGAACTTGAAAGTGGTTTTTTGTTCAGGTGCTTTTGGCCAAGCCTAAGAATATTTTACAGTTTGCTGAATTATTTTTTCTAATATCTATTACATTTCTTCATTGAAAACTGGTGCACTAATATCAGGTCCACATCTGTTTTTAGATGTCACATTTTTAGTTGCTCTAAATTTGCTAATTTTCTTATCATTACAAAATTCAGGCAAACCAAACTAACCTGGAAGGCAAAGTCCTGTTTCGAAAATCCCGAAATGATCTAGGTTTAGGCACTGGTTTTCGATAAGAAGATTTATGGTTGGTAGCAACAAGTGAAGCTGAGGCAGATGTCTTTAGTCGATAAGGTAGCAAAGGTGCATTAACACAAGGCTCTGCATAGACTATTTCTTCTGAAGTGGTGGAGGAGGAGGTAGGAGGTGGAGGAAAGTTGAAATCCAGTAAAGAAGGCGAAGCATTGCTTTCTTCGCCGCTTCGGCTCAGGCTTGTTGCATGACTTCTGTGCCCAATCATTCTACAAATTTTAGGGATTTCAAAAAATTATTCAGACTCCATCTCTCCACTACGCTTAGGGTCAGCCAACTTTTTTACCTCAAATTTTGTAATTTTTTGTCAAATGTGATTTATCAATGTAGCTTCAATTTCGCAAGCATTTTTATTTTACCCGTTCGCTTCGAAAAATGAGAAAAGCTTTTCTATAAAAGACTAATGGCTCATAATCATCTGTTTTGAAATTAGAGTGGTACTACCGGCTGCTTCAAAAGTTCCCGACCTTTTTTAAAGAAGTTAATTAGGCATAAAATCTATGTAAAATTTATATTCCAAATATTGGGTTGGCCAGATAGTAATGTCGTTTTTTTTCTAACGCTTACCATGCTGTGGTTGTTTTTTTTTATCATAATAGAGCATTATATACGAAAATGAAGCACTGTTTTTCTGCTTCTATATGTTTTTACAACTTCCTTACACGTAAAGATTTTAACATGGTTTTAGGCCTTTCAAATGAACTGTCAAGTTGATGAAAAAACGCATTTTCGACACATCCTCCTTTTTGCATTCAACCAAGGTCAAAAAGTGACTGAAGCGGCTCGGGAAATCTGTCGAGTGTATGGAGAGGGCTCGATGGACATAAGGGCAGCTCAGCGTTGGTTTGCAAAGTTCAGAAGTGGTGATTTTTACCTTGGTTGAATGCAAAAAGGAGGATGTGTAGAAAATGCGTTTTTTCATCAACTTGACAGTTCATTTGAAAGGCCTAAAACTATGTTAAAATATTTACGTGTAAGAAAGTTGTTAAAACATATTAGAAGCAGAAAAACAGTGCTTCATTTTCGTATATAATGCTCTATTATGATAAAAAAACAACCACAGCATGGTAAGCGTTAGAAAAAAAACGACATTACTTTCCGGCCAACCCAATATATCATTTTGTAGCCGCAGACCTCTTCTTCAAAACGGCGTATAAGCTTTTTGATTTTGAAAAATTATTTAAAAAATTGCGAAAGAAAAAAGACACACAAAATAAAATCTTGCAGGGCATTTTTTTCAAAAATGACGGTTTTCTAAAGACTATAAAACACGTTTTTGTAATCTATTGAAAACACTGTTTTATTTATTTCGTAGCGCTCTTAAAGAGCTTTCAGAATAGTCTTACAGAAGTCTTTTCAGGCAAATTTTGCTTAAGATACAAGTGTTACAAAATAAGCCGTTTCAGCAAAATTTGTTTTTCAAAAATTCATTTTTCAGGCTTTTTCCATTTTTTAAAGGGGCATGCCCACGCTAATAAGAGGTGGTCTAATCATTGAATTCTTTACGGATTTTCAACTTGGTTTCTAACAAAACCATACCCCAAATTAAATTCTAGGCCTTGTTTTATTAGAAACAAAATTGAAAAATCCGTACAGAAGTTCAATGATTAGGAAAAAATTTTGAATTGGCGGGCGCCACCTCTTATTAGCGTGGGCATGCCCCTTTAAATTCCTTATATTTTTTAAAAAGAATAGGGTTGGCAACAGTTCACTCAACGTTTTGAAAAATTTTGACTTTATTTTTTGTTTTTATGTGTGTTTTTTTCGAAAATTTTGAGCATGTGACCCCGCAACTGGAAGCCTAGGATAGTGGCTACACATTGGTATAAAATTTTCTTAATTTGGCTTACAAAAATGGATCTATTGTAATGAAAACAATTTCGGGTCAGACTACCCGATTTCGGCATCGGGTACCCGAAACATTGGTATAAAATTTTCTTAATTTGGCTTACAAAAATGGATCTATTGTAATGAAAACAATTTCGGGTCAGACTACCCGATTTCGGCATCGGTACTGAAACATTGGTATAAAATTTTCTTAATTTGCTTAAAAATGGATCTATTGTAATGAAAACAATTTCGGGTCAGACTACCCGATTTCGGCATCGGTACCCGAAATCGGGTAGTCTGACCCGAAATTGTTTTCATTACAATAGATCCATTTTTGTAAGCCAAATTAAGAAAATTTTATACCAATGTGTAGCCACTATCCTAGGCTTCCAGTTGCGGGCTCACATGCTCAAAATTTTGGAAAAAAACACACATAAAAACAAAAAATAAAGTCAAAATTTTTCAAAACGTTGAGTGAACTGTTGCCAACCCTAAAAAAGAACATATTTCAGTCATATAAAATCAAAAATAAAATCTGTAATGTAAATTGGGAAGCCCTTGAACAACGCTACAAAATAGCCGTAACCGAATTTTAATTTTGTTTATGTATGCACAAAGTGCTTGATTTTTACTTGCTTTAATTTTTAGCCAGAAAAAATGCCATGCAAGACTTTATTTTGGGTGTTTCTTTTGTTTTGCAATTTTTTAAGTAATTTTTTTTCCAAATCCAAAAGCTTACCCACCGTTCTGAAGAAAAAGTCTGCGGCTACAAAAAGATATATTTGGAAAGGAAATTCTACATAAATTTTGTACCAAACTAACTGCTATAAAAAAGGTCGGTAACTTTCGAAGCACCTTGTATGTTTAAAGCTGCACGGTTGCCTAAATTCACCGCGGGGTTTGCTTTGCCCATAACTTTTTGAATTTTCATTGTCTCGACAAATTCAGGTTTAATTGTACAGAAAACTATGCCAAAATTTTACAAAAAATTTTCAAATGTTTGTTTTTCTCAAAATTTGTGGTGAAAATGATTATGTGCCTTTACATCGAGGGTATTTCAATAAGCGGAGAGTAGCTTGAGGTGCTCTTATAGTGAGGGTGCTCTTGTATACAGTGTTCTTATATCAGGGGTGAACTTAGTGCACTTTCTCTGCTAGCCAGCCAATTTTTTTAAAAGTGCGTTTATATCAGGGGTGCTCTTATATCCTAGTCGGACTGTATTCGAAAATTTCCAAATTAACTTTTCCATTTTCTTAAACTTTTCGGCTTCCTAAATTTGCAGAAAGTAAATAAAAGATTGAAATCACCTCTGCTTTTGACCACCAAACGCGTTCAGTGTAACATACAAACTAGGTTTTTCGTGCTGTAAAAAGTTTTGAGAACGAGAGCCAGGCAAGAAGCTATGAATGCTTTGAACCATTTGTTTTGGAGTTCCATCTCCACCTTAGAAAAAATTAGTTTTAGACAAAATAAGTTAAGATAAAACTACCCAAAGTAGTGACTAGAATTCCAGGTTTGCTATAGAAAGAGTTTCTAGCAGAGGTAGTGCCTAATTTATTGTTAGATCGTGCTCTTTTGACTAGGTAAAGAATGCAGAAATAGAGCAGTAGTAACACGAAAACAGCTAGCAGAACTAAAATAAGTGATTAAAAAATGAGAATTTCAGTCTAAAAGAAAACTCACAAAAAATCACAAAGTAATATACTTCAAAGCGTTTAGATTGATCATGGTGATGTAATTCGTTGCTCTTGGTCGGAGAAACAACAGAAAAATCACCTAGATAAATAATCTGTTTTAATTTTCTGTTAAAAAATCTTTTAAAAATTTTTTTTCAGTTTTCCGTAAATAACTTTGAAGAATAGGGTTCCAAAAATCAGCTTGGTCCCCCTGTTGTTTTTTCGTAAAAACAGCTTGGTCCCCCCTGTTGTTTTTCGTAGAAACTAGTTTGGTCCTATAAATTTTAATGAAAAATAGCTTGGTCCCCCTTGTTGTTTTTTCGTAGAAAACAGCTTGGTCCCCCTCTTGTTTTTCGTAGAAACTAGTTTGGTCCTATAAATTTTAATAAAAATAGTTTGGTCCCCCCTGTTGTTTTTACGAATAAAACAACAGGGGGGACCAAGCTGATTTTTGGAACCCTATTCTTCACTAGCGCCTAACTTTCTTTATACAGTCAAACCCCGATATAGTGCGACTCCGATATAGTGCGACCTTGAGCTCGACCCATTTGGTCAAAAGTCTTTAAAAGTCTCGATAGTGCGAGTCCCGATATAGTGCGAGTCTCGTTATAGTGCGAATTTTGTTTGGTCCAGGGGTCGCACTATATCGGGGTTTGACTGTAATTCTTTTTTATCCAACACTTAACTATCGTCTACAATCACTCTCGATGAACGGGGAACATTAATTTTACACTACTTTCTTTACGTTAGGAGTATGGAAATGAAATAAAATACGAGTTACTACGTACTTGTATGCCCATGGAATTGCTTTCAGGTTGATGTCGCTTTCCGGACAGCAAAATTCTTTAGACTTTTTGATATTTTTATAAACAGTCTTCACAGTAATTCTATTTTATTCTATCGGCTTTCTAGTCGATATGATAGACCCCTCCCACCGTTGACTGCATGATGCTCTTCGAAAGATTCTTGCTTTTCTAATTTTGCGGCTGCCTTTTTTCTTTGACCTTCCTTGACCCCCTTCACTCAATTCAGCTTAGGGGACCAAGGCAAAAAAAATTTTTACATTTGTCAATACCAATAACTTTTTGCACAAAAAGTGTAAAATAAGTTGTTTTTCAGTCTTTTTAATCATTTTTACGCAAAATAATTGTTGGTATTTAAAAGTGTAAAAAAAATTGCCTTGGTCCCCCAAGCTGAATTGAGTGAAGGGGGTATAGGTTAATTGAGTGAAGGGGGTATAGGTTAATTTAGCCTCTTTTTCTTGTTGGGCATTTTTAATTTAACGTGAAAAAATTTTCTCGCACCGAAATTTCCTCGCGGCCGAAATTTCCTCGGCCATAATTTCCTCGTACATAATTTCCTCGCACTTAATTTCCTCGAACTTAATTTCTTCGCACTACTAAAAACCAGTATTTTTAAACAAAACTTTATTTTCTTTTTCAAACAAGCAAAGTGTGAGTAAATTAACATTAAACAAACAACTACTGATCCATAATGAAGTTATGAGCCAATCCACGGGAGTATTCGATTGAGTTTCTTTGATCAAAGAGTTGCACAAGCGCCAGAATTCTTTTGTCGGCATCCAAGTAGACTCTTCTTTTCTTTGGAGCTGGTTGTCCGCGAATGCGCTGCTCGTAGCTCAAGTCATGCAGTTTCTAAGCTTTTTTGAGTTCCCCTAGAAAGCGGCCAACGGTCGGGTTATCAATTCCCAAAATAGTATGCAATCGTCGATGAGCAGCTTCAGCGAAATTGTTGGTTCTGTCCTCGCCAGCAAGGGTTCGACCATAACAGGACCACAGATGGACCGGATAAGTCGGAGGATCCATTATTGAACGTGAACATGAATCATAAAAGCCCGCTTAAATCGCTATCAAGTACTAACCAACATAGTACAAATTTGAATTTTTAAAGTATGGAGTTCTGAGGAAATTATGGCCGAGGAAATTATGGTCGAGGAAATTTTGGCCGCGAGGAAATTTAGGTCCGAGGAAATTTTGGCCGCGAGGAAATTTAGGTCCGAGGAAATTTTCGGCGTGTCCGTTTTTAATTAGCTTTTAGGTCATTTTTAAACAGGTTCATTTTTCACTTTCGGAGCGAACAATTGGTAACCATATTTTTTTGAAGGTTTTGATGAATATCTTCAGATCTCAACAGAGTTAAATTAAAGAAGACATTTTACTAATAGATTTTAGTAAGGTTAACATTATAAAATATTTTTAACAAAATTTTACACACCTAAAATTTCTCAACAAAAAAATTGATTTCAAGACATTTTGATTACTTTTTGATAAAATTTTACATAATCCTAACCTTCTAAGAATTGCACTTCAGTTAGGTAGAACCAGGCAGCAGAAAATATTATAGATACACGAGTATACTTTGCAGAATTGCCCTGGAGTGGAATATGGAGAACTGTTACATTGTCTGATGCCAAACTACCAAATGACTGCGACATCTTCTTTGACTTTGCGTCAATACTGTCATTCTCAGATAGATCCACCAGAACTTTTTCTGGATATTGACCGAACGTGAACATTCTTAGGTGAGAAAATCTTTTTGAACTGTCAAATTCAAAAAGGATTTCAATGTTTCCGCCTAAATACATATTTACATATTCATAGTAATGTTATTCAGAAAAATTTTACTTGTAGATTTTTGAGTCCAGCCTAGCCAGGATGCATTCAAACCATGTGAAGATTCAGGAGAATCAACCGCAATATATCCATCAGTTAACAATCCTAACCCCCTAAAAATTGTACTGGCTTGAAATGCGCTCATACTACTGTAAACTTTCTAATTGTCTAAAAAATGTTTCGCTCCCAAATGGGCTTGAATCACCAACCTTTCGATTAACAGCCGAACGCGCTAACCAACGAGCACTGCAGGGGAGATAGGCAGTGTTTTCAAAACTCAAACCTCAAGTTTTGCCTCAAGTTTTCTAAAATTGTCTGTAACTCTGTTTTCAGCATTCATTTTTTTTATTTCTTTTTTTGTTTTGTTCGCCATGAAAATTTGGGTTTAGGAAATGAAGAAAAAAATTCAGACCTGTTTTCTTTATAAAAAAATTGAGAAAAAATCGATTGAAGCTGTAACTTTTTGCAAAACTAGTAAAAAAAAATACTTTCAATCGATTTTTTCTGAATTTTTTATAAGGAAAACGGGTCTAAATTTTTTTCTCCTTTCCCTAAACTCAAATTTTCATAGCGAACAAAATGAAAAAAAGAAAAATGAATGCTGAAAACAGAGTTACAGACAATTTTAGAAAACTTGAGGTTTGAGTTTTGAAAACACTGGTGATAGGACAGAGTACTAGCGAGGAAATAATGGCAAATTCATTGGCACTTATGCCGTTGGGCCCCCCCCCTCTATTTTGGCACTTTTTAACATGTGTGTTTATTGTGTTCGTCTATAACTTTTTTTGTTACTAGATACAATATTGGCAATGGAAGAGCTTGAAACACAACTCTAAAAAAATTGTACGAAAAATTGAAGTGGACAAATGAATAGAGGGGGCCCAACGGCATAAGTGCCAATTCATTTAGCAACAAAAAACAAAGCAACAAAAAATTTTAGGTCTTGCTAGGCTATTATGTGCTGAATTACCTTCCACTTTTGCTGTTGTTTTGGGTTTTTTTGGCTAAGATTAAGATTAAATTAAGAATAATTGCGCGACGGAAGCACATACTGTCTACAATAAAAAGCTTAATTCAGTGTCGGCGAGAAACACAATTTTTATCAAGACGTTTGAATTTTATAAAGCAACCATTTTTAAAGTTTTGAGCTACTTTTGACGCTTTTTATATCTATCGTAGCGAAATTCCGTCTATTTTGATGTGTGCACTCCGCTCTTATCCCTGCGCTTTTCGGTACCTTAGCGATTTATATGTAGAAACATGAAACGATAACAAATTTTGGCGCTAGTATAGAATACCCCCCCAAAATCAGACTTTCTAAAAATCGTTGAAACTACCCTTTGGAACAACAAGTTTAGGCTTAGCCCTTAGGCTTAGGGGTAGGCCAGCGTATGGAAGTTGTGACTAATAAGTGTTTTACGCACTTTTTCTGGGATCTGGAACATATATTTGGGTGCTCTTTACTTAAGTTTTAGAAGGCATAAGTTTTGGGGGGCGTTATTCTATACTAGGGTCCAAATTTTTTATAAAGAGCTTACTTTTTGTTTCCAGAATTGTCTTGCAATTCAGTTTCTTCAAGCAATAAATCATTGTGATCTGGAGATGCAGCTTTGGATGTAGAATATGCAAGTAAACCATCTTCAAAAACTCAAAAATTCGTAATGAAGGTTTCTTAATACAAATCAACTCACTAGAATATACGCATCCATACAGCTCTATCCTCAAACAAGTGGTCCTAGTAATAGAAGAAAATGGCACAATTCTAATCTTTGAAGCAACTATAGGTGGGTCTAGAATCCGTAAAACTGCTGTTTCAGTGTCCTCATTTCCGTCAATTAACTAAATTTCTGTATCATGCAGATTGAACAAGACTAAAATTTTGGAAAAAAATTCTACTTGGTGGCCACTCCTGTTGCGATACCTAATCCATTGGTTACCCATTCTCCAGTAGTCAATAAAGTATTTTTCAGCATATTCTCTGCCTGTTCCATTTCCATATCTGCCTTGTGTTTCAACACCTCGAAACACCATATTTTTGTTAAAATGAACCTAAATGCAAATTTTTATATTAACACTCCAACACCTTAACGACCTCTTTGGTGGGAGGAACTCAGAATTTCGTGATAATCATTTTAAACATATTGACTTTGTGCTAGTATCATAACATGTTCAAAAACCCGATTTAAAATATCTCATTTCTCTAAAACATTTCGACGTGAAACTTTTTAATCGCTGGGCAAACCCGTGAATCTGACATTAGATTCGTCTTCAGCATGGTCGATTTGCTTTTGAAACTGCCTTTAAATTCAAAAGTCACTGTCGAATTTTAATTACGCTTAAGACAATAAACATTTGAAAGGTCGAAAAATTCGATGTTTGAATATTTGTTGTCTCGAGCGGAGTTTAAATATTACATTAACTTTTGAATTTAAAAAAAAATGACCATGCTGAACTTGAATCTAGTGTCAAAATTCCAGCTATGCGCAGCGATTTAAAGAAATGTTTAGAAAAATGAGATATTTTATTATTAAACCTACCCATAGTGCATACGCTAAAAATGATCAGCATGAAATTCTGAGTACATTTCACCAAAGAGGTCGTTCAAGTGTTTGAGTGTCAACTTTAACGCAAATTGAAAAATAAATAAATTAAAAAAATTTATAATTTTTATAAAAGGCTAAATTCAAATTGGTGTTTTTTCGTGATTAAATAATTATTTCATGGCTGTTCTGTATTTTTCGTGGCACACAGCTTTTTTGTAAACTATATCAGTTTAAGCCGATTTACAGGGTGGCACAACTCCTTCGCCCTATTTAATTTTTGCCATAAATTTTTGAATTTTTGTTGTTTTGACGAGATCTTTTTTTTTGTTAGATAGAGGAGACTCTGGCAAATTTTTCGGTACCAAACATTTGTAATAGCATTTTAAAAAGGAATCAACAACAATTTATGAGAACGTTCAAATTTTTAATCTGCGTATTCTTGCTCTGTGCTTCTTCCATTGACGGCCAGGTAATATTCTGGACGATGTTCATAGGCTCCAATTGCTCTGTTGATCATCTCCTGAGGCAGCTCGGCGAAGGCTTGTTCGATTCTTGTCCGGAGCATATCCATGTTAGCGATTGGTGTTGTGTAGACCCTGCTTTTGATCCAGCCCCTTGATCCAGCCCCCCAGAAAGAAGTCACATGGCGTCAAGTCAGGCGAATAAGGTGGCCAAGCAAGAGGAGCAGGAGAAGTCCGCAAAATTCCCTGCGATATCTTTTCTGGAAGTTTGCCACGCTTTTTCCTTCCTCGATAAACCATTCCACGCACTTTGCTCGGTCTTCAGGCGAATAAGGCATCTGAAACGACACATTTTTAGAAAGGTCGTAATTTTCAACAAAGCTAACATGAAAAAATGAATGTTTGGCACCAAAAAATTTGCCAGAGCCTCCTCTATCTAACAAAAAAAGATCTCGTCAAAAAAAACAAAAATTCAAAAAGTTATGGCAAAAATTAACTAGGGCGAAAAAGAATCACCGATCACCGAAATTTTGACTCTATATGACCATGAGAACCGATTTTTTAGCTTGGTCCACCTTTTGTTCGTTTTTGTATTTCTTAGGCTTAGGGCTGACCAGCATATGTTAGGGCGGACTTTGAAATATCTTAAACTCATATGTTAGTTCGTCCTAATATACACTGGTCAACTCTTGCACAAACCTCAAAAATTACAAAAAAAGATGAAACAGAAAAATGCCTCTTTTTGGCGAAAAAGTGCCTGCTTTTTGTAAAAATGTTCCTCCTTTTCTTTCTTTTAAAGAAGAAGGCATAAATTTGCCCACTTTTTAAAAAATTTTAACACTATCAAATAGCTCTGCGATTCTAATTTCTAACGAGGTATCAGTTGTTGCATCATCGTTGCAAAATGTAGCACCAGAAGGTGAAAACATGGACGAAATAATTTTTCTGACTTGCTTTATACTTTTACCCTTTTGTGATATATTTTGCAAAGATGATGCAACAACTGATATCTCGTTAGAAACTAAAATCGCAGAGCTACCTGAAAGTGTTAAAATTTTTTAAAAAGTGTGCAAATTTATGCCTTCTTAATTAAAATAATGAAAAGGAGGCACATTTTTACAAAAAGCAGACACTTTTTTCGCCAAAAAGAGGCATTTTAAGTATCGTCCAAAAAACAAAGGTGGGACCAAGGCACAAAATAGGTACCCATTGTCATTTAGGGCCGAAATTTTGTTGGGTTACTTATGTTAAAATAAAAAAATTTTTTAGGATAAAATTAAAAAACTAGCTCTAAGACAGCATAATCTGTAATATTGTTAGAAATTCTGTATTTCAGCTGTTATTACAGCGTATGCTTCTATTGTCATTTGGAGTAAGACTCCCTTTGATATAATTTTAAAAAATGCAAAAATTTAACCTGCAAAAACTCGTATGAGTTGTTTCTGATCTGTTGCTTAGGGCACCATGCTCCAGAAGCTTTTTCTGTTCGAATTCTAAACAAAAGCATTGTTCATTAATTTTTTATGTCTTATTTGCTTTGGAATTTCCTTCAAATCTATGCAATCTTTTTAAAAAGCATTTTGCTAGCTTGAAAGCAAGCCCATAATTATTCCTGCTCTCCAAAAAGAACTTTCTCTGCTAAACGGTCAAAAGCACAATGCTGCTTATAAATATTTGATGAAAAAGTGCGGGGACTAAACTAGCCATTATTACCAATATTTCAAAGAGCAACAATGCTAAACAGGATCCAAAATTTTGCATAGCTAAAAATAAATAATGTGCGAAATAAAGTGCTAACTCTACTGAAACTTTTTTTGGATAGACCCATTAAATTATTGGACTTTTGAAAAATAAGCACTACTAGCCTGCCGTTTTGTGGACCAACACTTTGTATATCGAAGCTTGTGCTGGCTGTAATCTGATCATCGTGGATTTGATTGCTCTCCATTCCCAAAGCAATGTTCTCACAATTGGCTGTAAAAATGTTACGATAAATTTATTCAAATTTTTTAGATCTCACTGATTATTTAATTGTCCATTCAACAAGTAACTCAAAAATACAGTTAATTATGGAAGTTTAGTTTTTTCAGCCATAAAAACGTTTTTAATATATTTTGTTATCAGGATTTTACTTTCTCGTAACTTTTCTAGGATTGCTGAGTGTCTGAAAACCATTTTTGAGTCAAAATTTGGGGAAGTTAAGACACAAATAGGGATTACTTTAGAGGGCCACTTTAAAGGCTTTTTAGAGGCCCAAAACAAAAATATGTTGAAAATAGTTTTGTGATGATTTGACATGATTTCGTGAAGTGCTCTTGATCATAAAATTACATATGCCAGTATGTCCCATAACTCTTCGCGTTTTTTTCATTTTTCGCAAAATTTTGCTAAAATGGATTGTTGCAATTTTTTGTGTGCTTAGATGCCTCGAAGACAAGGAATCAAGCCTGAAATCAGCAATCATCTTCGCCATACTATGCTCTTTCTCTATGACAAAGGACTGAATGCAGTGAAAGCAACAGAAGAGATCAACAATGTTTACGGCCACGAGACCCTGAAGAAAAGAGCCTGTCAATATTGGTTTGCCTTTGAGTCTGATTCAGCTGGTTTTGATGCTCTTGCTTTTCATTTAGGTTTACAAAGTTCAAGAATGGGGACAGGACGTGCGAAAACGATAAGCGAACTGGCCGATCCAAAAGCAAACGAATATTGACAGGCTCTTTTCTTCAGGGTCTCGTTTCCATAAACATTGTTGATCTCTTCTGTTGCTTTCATTGCATTCAGTCCTTGTCATAGAGAAAGAGCACAGTATGGCGAAGATGATTGCTGATTTCAGGCTTGATTCCTTGTCCTCGAGGCATCTAAGCACACAAAAAATTGCAACAATCCATTTTAGCAAAATTTTGCAAAAATGAAAAAACGCGAAGAGTTATGGGACATACTGGTAGAGTCTCTTTTTGCCACGGCCCGAGTTGAAAACATGGTAAAGCAGCCAAAAAAAGTGGCCCCTGTTTTATTCCCTTCCCCTCCCAATATAGCCCATAATCTTTTTAAAATTGCTTTTGAGTCTCTTTATATCAAAATTATCACTCGAAAATGGTTTTTGGCCACTTTTAGAAAAGTCGATTTTTGGGAGGGGTATATCCAAGTAGCTTTTTGGGGTGGGGTATAACCTAGTATCGTCAGAAGTTTTATAGAGATTTTATAGAAGTTTAATATTTTTGCCGTATGACAAAACGCCGAGAAATTTTATAGAGATTTAGCCTTTTAACAGGTTTTCTGAACCCTGTTTTCAACTCAGTGACAGCCAGCTTGTGCCAATAATATTATTAAACTCGTCAACAACACTTCCATATACAATAACTTTACTAAACAAATAGGCAAAGATAATCATCTATCTTCTCTCCCTCTATCCCAAATCCCCTTCTTACTCGTGCCAACCAACTCATGACGGGTAAAACAAATATTGTAACCCTAATAAATTACCCATGACCATTATAGTTATATAGTTCCCTTTATTGTCAGTCCAAAACAGCGCAAAATATACACACACACACATCGAACGTGTAAGCCAAATACAAATCGGATTTGAAGATATATGCATAAAATAAGGAATTGCAAATAGACACACACCTGCTGGGCATGCTATTATGCAATTTACATGAGCTTAAGCTTCGGTAGATGGTCAATCTATATCGATTATTTTGCTTTGCTAGGATTATGTCTGCAGACCTTTTCTTCACTTAATTTTGATGTAATTGCAAAGACAGAAAAGAATCAACATATCCCAGCTGTGCTTTTTCGTGCCACTGTTAATCTGTATCTTACTAGTTTTTCTTTGTCATTTTCCGCAATTTCTTGGATTGGTATATGAGCGAAGAGCTTTGAAAAATAGTTAATAAAGAAAAGTAAATGACACAATTATTAACAGTTAACCTGCTATGACTATTAGCTTGATCACAAAGTTCGTAGTCCCCTCAAACTCACTTTTTTACCAACCACATTGCAAATCTGATATTTATTATTGATAATATTTTTTCATGTTTAATATGTTTGCATGTTTAATATATTTGCCATCATCAGATTTGGGATTTGAGAAGAAAAAAATTACCGAAATTGCCTTGGTCCCCACTTGCCTCAAAAAAGTCAAAAATTGTCGAAAAAAAATTTTTTTTTCTCCGGTTTTGATGGCAAGTGACAGCGCCTGTTATTCTAAGATGTTCTGCCAAAACAGAATTTCGGATTTTTTTTTAAATTGCAAATTTAAATTTCTCAAAGTAAAATTTTGTAGCTTTTTTTTAACAAAAGAACTTAGTTTTGAAAAAAATTAGGAGCACTTGCACCCCGCACCCCCCTCTCGATTGAAACCCGTCACCCATCCTCCCCCCACTCAATTGTACCCCGCAATCGAGTGGGGGGGGATGTGAGGGGTACAATTTAGCCAAAAATTAAAAACTGGTTGTAAAAAATAGTAAATTTATTAAGATTTTTAATCTTTTTCTGAAAAAATTGACCCGCTCCGTCCCGAATTGTAGATTTTTCATCCCAGCTTGCCATAGAATTGGGCCTAATATCATGTCTGCCTGTGCACACAACTGCCCCACCAAGTATTTTTTTGTTTTTTTCAAAGCTTTAGTATAGTTTTATTGTATTTTTTTAACATTTAGTTAAAAGATCCTGCTCTATTTTCCAGCATACATGCGCAAATAAAAACCCAATTGGATGTTGGCCCACAATGGATTAATGAGAGAAGCAGGAAGACGAGTGCCATGAAATTGCCCAATTATTCCTTAATTCCTACCCGCTTAACGCTAGCGTTCCATGAGCAAGGCAATAAGGCCACTCACTGACCACTAACACAATTTGGAATTTCGTTAAGGCACAAGAGTATGTAAATTTCAATTCAAGAACTTCAATAAAATGCATGAAATACATAGCAACAAAATTTGGCTTTTAACTACAAACAATAAAGACCGCACACGCTCTCAATTTAACTCAATTTCCATTGCCATTAAGACAAAAAATTGAATTTGTCGTCTCCAAAAAATATTACAACAATTTTTAAATTAACTTTTTAGCTGAATTTACAGCTATTAAAAATTTAAAAAATTTCTAATATTTTTTATGCAAAAAAACTGTTTCCCTCAAATTTGAAAATTCAGTTCTAGTTTTTATTTGTGGATTTTTTTTAACTTTTAGCGAGTAATGTTTTTACAGGGTGACCACTATGAACTCGGCACCCCAACTTTTTTCAAATTTTATTCAAAACAGAACAAAAAACAACTTATAAAACATCAAGATAACATAATTTATTCGAACCAGCCACCATCTGCTTCTACGCAGGCTTTCAAACGCTTTGGAAAGTTGTCCACAATCTTTTCCAAAGTTTCCAGGCTGATTTCTTTCCAAGATTTTTGCAACGCTTTCTTCAGTGATTCGATGTTCGAATGTGGCTTCCGACACGCTTTTTCTTCAAAGAATCGACCAAACCGAATAGTCCATCAGGTTGAGATCCGGGCTATTTGGAGGCCATTTGCCGGTTGGGACTCGCCAATGGGGGTCGACCGTGATCACGTTGTTTCCGGTATCATTAAATCTGTTGATGGCATCTTGCACAGTGGTTCTTGGAATATTGAGAAATCGTGCAATTTCACTTTGATTTTTTTCCGTTTTGATGAGCTCGAATAATTGCAGGTCGTAGATCTTTCATTTTTCTGTAAAATAAAAATAAAAGTGGGCATGAAAATTTAAAAAAAGCGCAAATTTGAAAGTAAAGTAGGGGTGCCGGGTTCATAGTGGTCACCCTGTATCGCACCGTAAGGCAGCATAAAGCAATAGGTTATAATTTTAAATTCATTAAAATTTCTATTGCGACATTTTTAGGCTGCAATAAAAACGTCAGAAAATATCTACCTAAGTCCAGAGCTTGCAGTCCACTCAATGCAACCATTAAATACACTCCAATCAGCCACCAGTCAAGAATATTCATTTTAATAGAAGCAAATAAAAGCTGAACGTAAATATGTAGTATTCTCAACTTCAGCTTCTGCTCCATTTCTGCTTTTGAAATTTCTAAACAATGAAAAGTTTTTTTTTCAGGAAATCACATTGTATTATGAACAAGAGCAGCATTTTTGGCATTAAAAACCAAATAATATAAAAAAGCGCTGAGAAACAGAAGTGCTGATCTTCTTCTTCAAAAAAAAAGCTCTTGGAATTGTAGGAAAAAGAGCAGGCGGCTAACAAAGACACAAAGAGAGACTAGCAGAGGGGTTTGAAACAGGGAAGTCAGCATTGGAATCCAATAAATACATTTGAGCGCATTCTACCTTCATCATTATTATTAATATTATCTAGGAAGAAGAATATTGTTTTGTTTCTGACAAAGAAAAAAGAGCAAACGATATTCCTCTTTTTGATGCACTTTTCTCTGTTCTTCTGCTGTTATTGCTTTTGACTGCTAGAGTGCGCAGATAAAACAAGGCGGAGCTTGTAGAACATTTTGTGTCAATATTTGTTCTCTGTTGCTTTAGTTCACGTTGTAAATCAATAAGAGCTATGGTTAAGTTATCGCTTCGAAAATTTTTCCTTATCACTAAAATTTAGCTTACAATAACCTAAGATTGTTTTTGTAGAGATCAGTACGTGCTTCCGTGGTGCAATGGTTAGGACAGCATATGGAGTGCATCCCGTTTGAAGTGCTCCTCCCTAATTGCACTCTCCTTATGTGAAGCGCGATTGATGGGGGTTGCACTTCGGGGGGTGCACTTCAAGGGGGGTGCACTTCAATTTATACGATGGTTAGCGTGTTCGGCTGTTAACCGAAAGATTGGTGATTCAAGCCAACCCGGAAGCGATAGATTCTTCTTAGCAAAAGAGAAATTTTAGTACTATAAGAGAATTTTAACGAAGAAACATCAGTTTGTTTTTGTGTACTTTAAAAAAAAGTACTTACCGTATTTTCTCTATTAACTCCCCACCCTCTAATAACTCCCCACCCCTATAATAATCCCCCATATTAAATTCCTTATTTTTTCATTATTTTTTACATCAAAATTCAAACATACTGATCAACAATCTTAAGCATAATATCTTAAGCAAAATCTTCTACGTTTTGTTCTGTTCTTTCTACTTCTTCTTGCAGCTTGCCTTCTTTTTACGAGTCCTTCTTCGTAGTCGTTGCGCCTATCCCTCGCCAAGTTCTGTGCACCGACGTTAAGTAGAATGTACGGTCCCTCTGTGCCGATGGATCCCGCTCGTTTGAAGCAGGCAAAACAAACGATAAATGTTTCAAAACAGCCACCCTTCCAAAACCTTAAACTATAATAACTGAATGTGAATCAAATTAGATAGTTGCATTGCCAAGTTTGTGATCATATGGCGCGACATTGGCTGCTTATTCACGATATTCTCACGAGCCCACCCTGCCAGCTTCACATCAAGGTCGGGATTACTCACTTGTCGGACGCCACCATTGGATTTTCTGGACGTGTTACTCCTGAAACTAGAACAAAATTGAAAAACATGTTTGAAACAGAAATCAAAAATTGCTTGTCACTTCTTCTTTTCTTCCTTGCCCGTCCACCCTCTGATGCTTTTTCTGTCGACGCCGAACTACTTTGCCGCTGATTTGATCAACTTCTTGTGCGCTTATTTGACAGCTTCTAGTTTTGTTCCCGCATTGTTGTTTCGGCAACGTTTCTTGTAAACGGGAGGCCTTTGTCTTCATGCAGCTGGAGTTCTTTGAAATTGCTCATCTGAAAATCAGAAAAAATAGAGCAAGAAACCAACAAAAAATGGCGCAATATTTGGTTTTTTTCGGGACTGAAAAAGTGTTAAAAAATAACCCCCCACCTTCTAATAAAGCCCCAACTCCCGCAGGAGGGTTTAAAAATAACTACCCATAGGGAGTTAATAGAGTAAATATGGTATTTTCGCCTGAATTTTTTCAAATGACATCTAGTGGCTGCCTTTAAATGACGGTGAACGCAATTTACTTGATATCTCAGCACCCAAGAGCATGTAGTAATTCTGATTTGTGAAATTCTCACCAAGTTTATCTGCTAGGAGTCATTAGAAAAATTCACAAGAAAACATTCATCTTATTAGGTAAATGTTTTGCACCTTCTATTTAATTTTAAGATTTAATTTTTTCATGTTTTATAAAAATTTTGTAGGATAAGTATGAAACTGTGAGTCTTTTTGCAAATCTTTCGCCTTTTTTCATTATTTCCCGCATTTTTTTTTCAAATTGCACTTTCTACTAAAAAAGTATGATAAAATGACAAAACATCAAACTTTTTTTCTGACGTTTACATTTTTGTTTATGCAGTTGAATCTGGATAAGCTGACACCCTTTGCGACCGTCCTGGGGTGTCGGTTAACGGGAATGTCGGCTTATCGGGAGTGAATATTCATATTAATCTTTAGGGTGTCGATTTTTCGAGTTTCTTATCCCTCAAACTACTAAGTGGGTCTTTTCGACACATCTAACTTTTGTTATTTTGCAAGTTTTGCACATTTTAGTTATTGCTTCAAGGCAATAATACCTCATTTGAAAAAAAAGTAATACCTCATTTGAAAGCTTATCTATTGCTGTATTTAGCAGTAAAAAACTAAAGTACTAAAAAAACTTTATCAGTCATGGTGTTTTAAAATCGTCAATTTTGCACCTATTTTTAAATGATTTTCTAATCCACTTTTTGCGTGAAAAAAAGCACGGAAAATTGATGTATCAATCTGAATATTGAAAACCGTGACGACACAGAAAATGACGCAAAGAAAACAAAAAATAGTTACTAAACAAAACTTCAAGCAACAAATTTTGGCGAAAATTCAGAAAATGGCTGAAATTATTGTGAAAAATGAAAGGTGTCGGCTTATTGAGGGGAATTTTATTGGACATGTCTGGACTCAGGGTGTCTGTTTATCTAGTGTCAGTGCCGGATTATCGAGAGTAAACTTTGACTAATTTCTGGCCGGCCAATCAAATTTTTAAAAAGCGTCGGTCTATCGGGGGTGTCGGCTTATCCAGATTCAACTGTATGTTAGATATATTTTATGTAAATTTATTTCCAGAATAATAATAATAAAATATATACAATATTAATTTATAATATTTAAAAAATGACAGAAAAAAAATACTTGAAAAAACACAAATACAACAAACGCAACAACTAAAAAACATTTTTCTGATGCTCAAAACTCTCCTACCGAGTTGATTTTTTGTGCTAACCCAAACAATGCACTTAAACAGCTCTTATGCTGAAGACGAAAATTAGTCTCTGCCTAGAACTAATTAAACAAGAGGACGGAACAACCACTTCCCACTCTAAATTAATATTAGATTAATGAATCTCAAGCAGGCATTCAGAGCAAAGATTATGCAAGCATGTCCTACGCTTATTTCAATCAAATTAGCTTCTTTACACTGATCGGAGTAAAAGGCATGAAATGATAAAGATTTATCGGTCTTTAAACACTTAAATCTGATTCCCAACAACTAATTGATTTTTAAACAACGGCTATTTAGTAACAAAAGGCATAAAAGAAAAATAGAATGAGAGAATCGCTGAACAACAAAGAAAATACTTAAACCCCAATCAATTATATCGGCTTAACACTTTAATATGTCCACCAATGGGACAATAGACATAAAAAAGTGTACTGCTGCTGTTTTTGCTAAAATAGAAAAACTTTTGGTGGAATAGCTTAAAAGTGATACCACCCAGTGGATAATAAACCCATGGGAATTTTTTTTGCAAAGCGGCTATTTTTAAGAGTTTTTGTTAAAAAAGAAATTAGAACATCGTGAAGATAAATGTTATACTTGTTAGTTTTTTAAAGTCGAAAACACTCGACCGAGAATCTTGATATTTTCAAGAATTTTGCAGCAAATGTACATTGTGACAATTCATGTTTTTGTTGTATCTGCACTTATCTCATCACTGTACATGTTAACCGTTATTCTTACTTTAGGCAATCATGGCGTATAGAATCTTGAAGATTGATTTTTTGAAAAGAAGAATGACTCGAAAGCAGCAGTCTGCAAAGTTTGTCGAGATGCAAATCAAGCAAGTCCCGAATTCAAGATGAAAGATTCCAGTGTCACAGGTCCCATCCGCCATCTCAATCAACACAATGACTACAAGAAAAAGTTCGACAACCTGGAGGACAGACCAGGAGAAACCGCAACTATGGACCTTTTTGGCTTAGGCTTATGAGTGTGATCAAGTCGAAGCTGTACAAGTGAAAATGGCTTTCTTTCACCACCGATATATGGTCATTGCAGGCGGGATACTCTTTCATCAGGTAACTATTTATTTTTCTTCACACATGTTGCTTTACAAGAGTGTTTCAGCCTTACAGCGCATGTAGTGAATCAGGAATGGAAACAGGTCAAATTCGTGTTAGAAATCCGGGAACTGCCAGGGAGCAATTCCGCCCACAATATCAATAATGCGATTCGGACTATTCTCGCCAGAGCCATATGTTTCTTCGTGATGGGGCGGCAAGTATGAAAAAGCCTTTGAAGGTGTTTAACACTTTTCACATCTGTGTATGGACTTATGGTTATTTATGTTAAGGGAGTTTTGATCACGCCGATTGTGCTGCTCAGAAGCTGAATATCGCAGTGAAATCAACAATCTCATACGGCGGATCATGCGTCGAAGAATGTCTTTTTAAGTGTCGGAAGATTGCTGGCCACTTCTCATCATTTAATTTGGCCAAGGACTTGCTGCGGGACATTTAAAAGGACACCGGAATGAAATCTAATCGAATCAAACATGTAACTAAGGTTGTTGTTATTCTTTTGCAGAATGTTGTGACAAGGTGGAATTCAACTCTGGAGATGGTGGAACGACTGCTCGAGCAAAGAAGGGCTGTTCAAATTTATTTCTCACGCCATGATCCAACTGATTCAAGGGACCTGACTGCAAATGAGTGGGAGCTTCTGAAGCAATTGGTTCAATTTCTCGAGCCGCGGATGCATCGACGAGGAACTTTTGCAAGGATGATTCACACCTCGGGCTCCAAATCTCCATCTCTCGAATGCTGCTCAAAGAGTTAAACAAAGCTGTGGTTTCGGATCTGCGCCATGAGAAAAATTTTGTGGTAACGAAAATCAAGTCAAGGTTTTGCAGCTTAGAGTATGAAATGTCAACATGTCAACAAAGATTCAAGGACTGATATATTGAGGATAGCAATGAGTTCAGGCTCCTTGTAAAGCAGTGGCTTGTGAGCGAGTGTCAACCGTTATAAGAGGTGTCGCAAGAAGAGCCTTTGGATATTGTATTGGTGGTGGAACTTGCTGCTAAGCGACCCAGAATCCTTTTCGCGCGTCAAATGAACATTAGCCTGGACGGAAACGTGTCACGCCCAACTACTACGTGGATACAAAATTTGGAGTTTGTAAGTGTTTGCAAAGCCATTAGATATCTTAATTTTATTGCCGACCAAAGGAGATCGTCTCTTACAATGTCGAGAAGTTGGTGCTCTTGGATTCGGATCCGCTTATCTACTGGCAGAAGAACGTCGTGCGATTTTCGATCCTCTCTAAAGCAGCGTTTCGATTCCTATCACCAATGTCTACATCTCTGATACATTACAAAAAAATCCAGCTAGATCCATTCAACGGAGAGCAATTGATTTTCCTGAATGGTGCATTGAGTGATGTGAATTTCCATTACTAAATTGTTTTGTTGATGTTTGTTTATTTTGTGGTGAGTATGTCAATAAAAAGCGCTATGAATTCGCACTTTGGATATATATGTGACATAGAAATTCAGATTTTCTCGTTTCTCGACGAGATCCTCGAAATTTTTTTATCGAGATTCTCGACTCTCGAAAATTTTGCTTTTCTCGTTCTCGATTCTCGCTCGACCCTCGATCGATCAACACTACTTGGACTACAGCCTTAAGCCATAAAAACACGAGTTTTGTCTGGTTCTTGTGGGGTTCATGGCTCGTTTACAATGTAGGTGTGAGATGCGAGGTCTGAGATTCGACGTCCGCTTCTAAAAATAAAATTTTATTTTTTATATTGGATAATGGAAAAGTTTATTTTATTTAGTAGCGGACCTTAAAAAAGGTCAACAAAGTTTCGAGACATCGACCTCGCACCTCCATTGTAAGCGCCCTATTAGGTATAATCAGAAAACAGAAAGTCAAAAACCGTTGAAAAGAAGCTTCAGACCTGGTGCATGCTCTATTTACTCTTAGGTAACACATTCGAACATAGATTAAGTGATCCTCTAGGACCACACATAGAAGTCCAAACAAATCAGTTTCAGGAAATCAAGCCATCACTGTTTAAAACACGTGCCACAATAAATAATTACTCTAAAAAGCAATTTCTACGATGTAATTATCGTTTGAAATCACATCTTGAATACTATAAAATTAAAGAAGCACGCAGACAAATTTTATTTCCAAACAAATTTCAAAGAATTAAACAAACAAGATGTCTAAGAAAACCTTTTTTCCTTCTCAATGTGTTTAAAAGGCTAATGGATTTGAAAGATGAGAGTGACCATAAGTTGTTTAAGTGGTCAGTCAACGAAGGAAGAAAAAGCAAGAGCAGCACAGTCTAATAAAAAGATTTATCCCGCGTTTATAAACTAACTCCCTGTCTCATATAAATCTCAATACTCAAGGCAAAAATAAAATAAGGCGGAGTTGTTGCTTTGAATATGCTTCTTATTCACTTTGTTTTTAAGTCAACTTTTGTTGCAGCTGTCAACTCGTTATTTTTAGCATAAAATAGGCAGAGAAGAATGCACAAGGATAAGCAATGGCAGCTTTTTACCCACTCAACTAAATCCGGCGGTATAGACAGCTCTGAAAAGAGCCTTTATTCTTTGGCAGAAATGAAGAAGCAAAAGCAACGGCAATTAGCCTCCAGGGAAATATGGCCAGTAAAGACATTGAAAATTGGGTACTTTTAGAAAACTGACCAAGATCTGAGAAAAGACAATTTTCACGCTCTGATACTTGAAACCTGTTTGTTGTAATTTAGACCATTTTATTATTACTTATTATTACCTCATTTTTTTGTTGAGCACATTTTTAGATGGTGCTGTGAAGATTACTTTTGTCGTTTACATTAAAGATAGTAGAACAATTGGTCTTTGAAGCACGGCGTGTCAAAAAATGTAAAATCGCGAATAAAATGTGGTATTCCGTTTTTCAAAAATTTTTGAAAAATTCAACAATTTTCGAAAAAATTGAAAAAATTGAGAACTTTTTTTTGTTCGAATTCTTTTAAATTTACAGTCAAAGCTCCATATAAAGTTCACCCTGGTGATCGGCCTCAGGTAAACGTTATGTAGAGCTGAACAAGAGTGTACAAATTCATGTCCCGGCCCGTGGAAATACAGCCCAGCTCGGCCCGCTCAGTTTGAACTACGGCCCGGCTTGAAATTTTTGATAAAACTTTCAGTAATTACCTCCGCAACTTTTATAAAATTGAAACAATTACAAGATATGGAAACAATCACTCTTTATTGATAACAATATTCAAAACCAACATCAATCAAAAGCGATTTTCTTCTTAAACAGTGATCGATAAAACTGCTTGGGCAGACAGGCTCTCTCTGTCGGATCCTCATTCTCAATGGAATTGCACCCCCATTGGCTCACTGTAGCTATCACCTAACAAAAGCGCAATCCCCACAAATGGACTACCGTATTTTCTCTAATTAAAAACTAAAGAGTAGAATCAGTAGAACTCGCGGGAGTTAAGAAAATGCAGAAAAAAAGAGATCGAAAAAAAATTGTTGTTCTGAGATACAAACCCTCAAAGTCAAGGGGCGCGTTCATTAGAGCGGGTTAATTAGAGGAAATACGGTAATCAAAGAGTCCATCAAGAGTCCAGGTCTGAAAGGTCAACTCTCAGTCAACAATACAGTCAACGATCCCAATACAGTCTACTTTTATTCAAAAATGCTGTCAACGCTCCCAATACAGTCAATTCTCAGTCAAAATACAGTCAACTCTCGTAATACAGTCAACTTTCAATTATTATCGTGCTTGGGCCCAAGCCCGGCCCGGACATTTTTCAGCCCGGCCGTGCAATTTTAGCCGTGCAAGTATGATCGCAACACCTGATTTACGACAAAATATGTCTCTAACGGGTTTACCAAAAGTTCTTGGTGGACTTTCAAAGCCTTATCTGAAACAAAGCTGAACGAATAAAAATGACGAGGATTTTCATTATGGCCATTACAATCAGGTAAAAAGCTATTTTGTTGCACAAATATTGAAAGAGTGTGATGAAATTTTGTAACACAAAAACTCGAGAGGTATAAGATTATTATTTCAAAGGGTATGAAGTTTTTTAGGCTCCACCCATCTTCTTTCAAAAGTGCTCCATAGGTTAAGGGCGTCTCTTTGAAAGTGTCCGATGGATATGGGGCAAAAAGGCGGCTCCTTTTTTGTCTGAATATCGGACCATCTACGACTTTCGTATTGCTTTGAGTTTTACGTTTGAGTATGTTTTGTAACTATCTTTTGGTAGTTATCCTCTTAGTTCTAGCAAATGTATTTCAGTCGAAATGAATTGCAAGCATTGCTGACCACTTCACCAGTCGCTGATTGCACGTTGTCGGACCGCCGGACGCAAGCTTATTTTTACGTCATTTAGTTGTCGAAATATGTTTGAGTCCGTCCTAACACACACTAGCATAACTTTGTTCAAACCTTAGCCTAAATGTGATAAATCATCTACAAATGATTCTAAAATACCCTCAAAAGGCCATATACTTTCAAAAACTTGAAGTCAAATTCGTTTGAGAAAAATTAAATTTTCAAATATAAACTGTTTACAAATGTGTCTTGTGTGTTTAAAAGCAGAAAAACGTAGTTTAGGACGTGCCTTTGGTTGATTTTCCTGAAATTAAAAAAAATACCTTAACAGCATAAGTGTCCGAAAATTTACTTCTGAGATAAAAAATTTATTTATAACGTTTCGCAACTTGTGAAAAATTGTTTAAAAAATTTCGGTTAGTTTTTCACTTTATTCGTCTTTTACTGCTGTTCACTTCTGCTATAGTGTTTAATTATTGGGAAGTTTCTGAGCTTTTTCAAATTTACTTTTGAGCAATTCAAGTTTTTCTAAAAACTGCGAAAAAGCATTTTTGACCATGTTATAAACTGCTACTATCGATTTTGACTGGTCTCTTAATTGTGTAGCTTCGGTGTTTTCAGTAGATATCAACAAATTTTGTGCTACTTTTATTGCTCTGTTTAGCTCGCTTTCGTTCTCATTGGTTTGATCAAAATTTTCTTTAACTAATTTGCATCCTTCGTTTTGTTCACAATTATTTAAATGTTTCCAGTCAACAAAAAGAATATTATTTTTAATGTAGACATTTGACAAGAATTGCTGCAGGCTTGACTGGTGCACACCTAGTTTACTTGAAGGATCTAGTTTCACAGGTTTTATTGCTTCCATGTCTTCTCCTTTTGACTTCTTAAGATATAATAAAAAATTTAAAAATTGGCTCAATTAGCCCTACGGTGGGGTTATCCTACGCCAAAGTTTAACTCGCCAATCGATTGCTTCGCCAAAACTAGAGGTGATGAAACCGGTTCGGGCGGGATTTCGGGACGGGGATTTTAGCCAAAAATATTTCGGGATCGGGGTTTTTCAAACTGAAATTCGGGATCCTGTCGGGATCCCGAACAAATTTTGGGATTTGGCTAATATCAAATCTAAGTGGAAAATTACCACTAGTCGCATCATTTCCGCACTTAGTAGCCTTTAACAACCTTTCTTTTACCCCACGCACACACGCAGCCATTTAAAAAAATCATTTATTCACGCTTTTTTACAACAATGAACATCACTTTATAAGCAAATATTCAATCGGGCGGTGCGACCGCCCGACATCTTGATGACATTGCCGCACACTCCACATTTTGCTTCAGTAGCCGACAGCTTTGCAAAAAGATCGATTCCAAATAACACTCATCTGAAAATGCAAAAAGATAAAGAGCACATCAACGTACAAAAGCGGAAACGATGCAGCAGAATTTATCAAACAAATAATGAATAATTGATGAAAATGCTATAAAAAAATCGTGTCTGGATTTGACGATTTTCGGTATCGAGATCGGGATTTCGGGAAATGGTCGGGCGGGATTTCGGGACGGGATTTTGGACCGAAATCGAATCGGGCGGGATCGGGATCCCGACGGGATCCCGTCCCGTCATCACCTCTAGCCAAAACGATTAATCCGCCAAACGATTAATTCGCCAAAATGAATGTCACCAAAATACATTTCGCCAAACGATTAACTCGCCATTTTTTTCTCGCCAAACGATCATCTCACCAAAATTAATCTCACCAAACGATGACTTCACCGGAAAGTAAATAACCAAATGGGGTTTTTTTCACACAAATGGCCCAGAAAAAAGATAATCAGATCTAAAAGTAAACTATTTTTTCCTACCCACAATTGCATAGCTAAACTGGTTTGTTAGGGCCAAAATGTCGATTTTTCCCACCAAAGTAGGTATTACCTGGGTAGGTGGATATCAATCCATATGACCTGAATTTTTTTTGTTAAAATTCAAGACAAATCATCCTGTCTGATCTAGTTAGAAACCTAGATGGTGTGATTGTTTTAGAGTGATTTTTTAACGTACCTTGCTTTACGTTCCTAATGTTCACGTGCCTTACATACAGTTGAAGCACTTCAGGTACGATATCTTCACGTACCTAAATAAACCCGAACTATAAGAATAAAAGAAACAACAATAAATCAGCATTGGAGTTTATTTGACACATAAAGTGGTAGAACAACAGCAAAAACAATAACAAGTAACATGGACAGACATTGTAAATGATCGCTAATCTTCATACCCTTCTACATCTGACTCAATTGGATCCTCATCATTTTCATTTTCACCGACTACGCTTGAGACTTGTGGAATATAAAGTACACTACTTACTGTTGTAACAAAAGAGACGCCGATGATCCCTTGAAGTCTCAGTTCTTTTGGAGTCCAACCACTTGATATCACCTCTTTGCTCTGCCTTCTCTCGTTTGATTCACGTGATCATCATAGTTTTCCTCTTCTTCGTCACTGCTCAGTGCGTCCCAGTCAATGTCCATAGCGATTAGAGTTCTAAAAATTAGAAATAAAGCGACAGACAATTGAGATTGAAAATGAGTGCAAAATAAGAAAAAGTGCAAAATGGTGTATAATCATGTGACGGAAGTAAAATGGGGAGTTAACGTTTTGGCGACAAAGATCATGGTCAGGTGATTGATTGGCCAGAAGAAGTTTGACGAGTTAATCTTTTGGCGAAATAAAATTGGCGAGTTAATCAATTTGGTTAGTTTATCGTTTGGCGAAATGTATTTTGGCGAATTAATCGTTTTGGCGAAACAGTCGATTGGCGAGTTAAACTTTGGCGTAGGATAACCCCACCAGCCCTACCATCTAAAAAAGCAATGCTTGATCTCAGTCAGTTTTCCTTGCTCCATCAGCCTTTTTTAAATTTTAACTGCTTTTTTTAATAAAATTTCTAACAAGAGAGGGACCTTGACTGTGACCTGAAGAGATTTCGACAAATTTTCTTGTAGAGCGTGCCCAAATCCCTTGTAAACTAAAATTTAAGAAATGACCCATGGTCATACTGAGCGGGCGCCGTCGCCCGGCAAAATTTCACCACTTTACCACGCCGGCTCCTGGCGCCCTTTTTATACCGGCACCGGCTACCCGGCGCCATACTGATTTTTTTTCAGTAGTTTTGACATTTTAAAATTTTTATGTATGTTTTTTTCTGGTATTGGCCGAACAAAACTCAGATTTTGGCAGCGAAAAACTAAAAGATTTGCTAAACTGAAAGATTTTTTTAAAACAAGATTTGCGAGGAACTTGGAAACGCTCTACAACAATACACAGAAAAAAATTCATTGGTGTTCCCCCAGGTCACAGTAAAGGTCCCTTCCTTGTAAGTTAAAATAAAAAAAAACTCAACACTTTAAAAATTTGCATGGCTGACTAGTTTTTATCAAACCCAAAATTTTATCGCCTAGTTGAAAATTTGAAGTTACATCTGATCAAATTACAAAGTTACAATAGGCGTACACTAATTCTAGACCCCCTTTCGAGGGGGTCTAGAATTAAAGAATTTTTGGCTCTATTTAAGAAGAGGTACCATTTTTTGCCTTGGTCCCCCCTATTGATTTTTTTTGTAAATTTTATTGATAACACACCATCGACAATTCCAAGATAACAATTCAACTGCTTAGCTAATCATATATTTTTCCCATCTGATCAAAGAACACCTTCAAAACATTCAATTTCTACAAAAAAAATCAATAAGGGGGACCAAGGCAAAAAATGGTACCTCTTCTTAAATAGAGCCGAATTTTTTCTACGTCTTTTTTCATGCGTTTTTTTTCTGTTTTCTTTGTACTTTATAGTCATAGTCCTTAAGGGAACTCCTATCGAAAGGTCCACACCGCATTTTTTCAACGTAATTTACGAAAAAATGATTTTAAAAATGATTTTAAATACGCCCTAATTATTTGAAGCTACTGTCTTTTATTCTTTGTAATTTACTAGCGTAGCCATTTTACAACTAGATTTGTATTGTCTGTTTATGTTATATCGTGTAATTTCAGGGTTCCCAGATGAAAATAAAATAAATAAGGAGACAGGGCGAGAAAAATAAGGAGATTCGCCGAAAAATAAGGAGATTATCGCTACACCTATCAATCAATTCACCATCCGTGCTAGCTAAATTCTTTATTCGCCCAACAATTCGAAAGCAAAAGTCCTAGTATTTCTCAGAATTCCTGATCCGTTGGCGCAGATTCCAGTCCTTCATCAGGTAGGCTAACATCTCCGGGCAGCTGTAGTCAAAATTTGTCTTGATTTGAAGGAGCGCTTTGACCGTCTCGACGCTCAGCAGATTTCGCTCCTTAGTCCATTGGGCAGCGCAAAGTGAGAAGATCCGTTCGACGAATGCGTTCGAGACTGGGATGGAGAGGATTCGACTGACCAGCTCGTAAAGGTTCTAAATTTGCAGTTTAGGTTCTGATCCGGAAATTACAAATCATACCTTGAAGATCAGCATCCACTTCTCCTCCGCTGTTTTTCCCACGCTTGCTCTGGAATTTCCTTAATGATGCTGTTGAGTTGAGAGACTTCGTCGAAGAGCGCGTCCATCTCCGCCACCTCCGGAGCGATCTGTTCCGCGAGCAGTTGAACCTCTTCGTAGTCGATCTCTTGACCTTGGAGCATGATCCACATGATGTTGGAAGGGAAGGATTCAAGGCGGAACCACTTGTCAATGTACTCCAGCACAGTGTCGTAGAACTCCTGAATTAGTTGTTCATTTGAAGAGTCTCGACAATTCTTTAATAAATACCTCAAAGCTTGACTTCAGTTGCTCAGCTTGCTCGGGATCATCCAGAATGGCCAGCAGATTGAGGTCTTGGCGCCGTAGAACTTGTCCTTCTTTCGCTGAACGATTTGCTTCTTGAACTTGTTCATCATTCCGGTCAGTTCTGGCAAGAGAAGCTTCGATTTCTAAATTGCGAACTCGTTTACGATCGTAAACCTCGCTGAAAGAAATCAGACCTGTAGAAGGAGAATTGATTGTTGGAAGACCGTCAACACACTTTGGAGGAAAGAGCAGATGATTTCGGAAGAACTCGACTTGAAGAAATCCTCTAGCATTCGGGCGGCTTCTCGATTGTGGTGAACATCGTCATCAGCGGGTCCCAGAGCTCAAGCATTCGATTGATGACAGTTAGAAGCGTTGTCCAGCGCGTCGGTCCATGAGTCGGCAGCGTGGAATATTCGACCTGAAATTATGTACTATAAGCTAGGACTATGAGTGCATTGTGAACCAAACCTCCACTATTTCGCAGAATTTCTTCAACTTCTCGTGTCGCAGAGTTGAACCTTTAAAGAAACTTCCTAGTTTGAAGACAATTGCCTCGATGTCGATGGGAAGACGCTCCGCTGCCTTTTGAGCTGAATTGTGTAGAATATGAGCCGGACAGCCAATGGGAACCAGATTGTTGCTCTTCTCCTTCAGAAAGTGGAACACGTTCTTCTTTCCTTGATGCTGAGGACCCCCGAAGTTCACTGGAGCATTATCGGCGCAAAAAGAGACCATCTTTGAGTAGTTTAGCCGTGCTTCTCCAGGACTGCATCGATGAATCGCACGACTCGTTCCGCATCTTCCCTGGCAGCGATTGAAGATCGAGAAGACGAACTTGAACTCCCTTGTCGGCGTTGAAGAACCTAAACTTTAGGTCCTAAAGTCTCAATAGGAAATCTCATTAGCTGACATTTACAAACCTGATGACTATCGGGAAGAGCTTCTTTTCCTTGTGGTTGGATGCATCAATTGAGATCGAGAAGGGTTGTGTGCTGAGAGCCATCAGCAGCTGCTCCACCGAGAAGGGACCGAGCACGCCTAAAAATTCAATTCATCTTTTAAACTTCTATAAACTACCAACCTGTGATGATTTTCGCCGTCTTCGTCTGAGCTGATGAGAACTTCTTAGCCACCTCGGAATCGGAGAACATCGCACGGAACAGGCCTTCGGAAGAAACGCAACCAGTAGAGTTGAAGGATTGGTGATGAATGGCAGTGTGATATGCCCAGGCTCCTTCGGCAGCAGTCACCTTCTCGTCGAGAGCAGTTGGAGCAGATAGACTCGATATGAAGTTCGCCAACGATTGTGTGGAAGACATTGCTTTGACAGCGGCCTTGTGCTTCGTGCTGGACTGATGTGTCGTGATCGCAGACTTCCCCATCGACGTCAAGTTGATGTGCTCGTCGCATGTCGTGCAGTGGGCGAAGTCGGTCCCCTTCTTGCTTCGCTTGATCCCTTGAACTCACTCGCATACTTCTCGAGAAAGACGTTGTTGTACTTGCGCTTGGAAGTCATATGTGAGAGCCTAAAAGTCGGTAACTCATTGTGCGTTGTTTTTGCGCTATTTACGAAACAATAAAATGAAACAATAACGAAATGTTGTAGAGCCTATACGAAAGATTTCGATGTTCGTTCGTAATGTTTTCAAAGACATTCTTTGCGACTTTCATCCGACTGAGAAAATAAGGAGAAATAAGGAGCAAAAATAAATAAGGAGAGGCACCCCCAAAATAAGGAGACTCCTTATAAATAAGGAGATCTGGGAACCCTGTGTAATTTGGATAAAAGAATAAAAAAAGGTGGTATGGATCTTTCTATAGGAGTGCCTCCTTAAGTACTGTCAAGAAAAAAAAACTCTTTTTTTCTGGTTCATCAAAGCTGATCTGAACCAGGAAGAAAAACACTTTATTTAGACGCCGCAATCACGGCCTATGCGTGTGAAAAAGTGGCACCCCAACAGCAAAGGCATCCAAAAATCATTAGTACAAAAACATAAGAAATTACCTCGACAGATGATTTTGTTTCTTTGTTAGCTATAGTTGTATTATCGTCAATAACTTTTGCGTTGTTCAAGTATTCTTGAATCTCATTCATCTTCTTAAATAAATCTGCTTTTACATTTGCAAGAGAAGGTGGTTGAATTCTTGAGGAATCTATTTCTTCAAAAAGTTCTCTGCCAACATCCAAAGCTTTTTTTGCATCGCTTACATTTTCTAATTTTTTGAACTTGTTACAAACATAAAATAGTGCGACTAATGCTTCTGTGCATTCGTCCATTTTCCAATAGTCTACAATTACGTTTTCGTCTTCGACATGAACAATATCAAGGTAGAAAAAAGTAGCTTCTTCCAACAACTGCGGCAAGCTTATTTTACTAACTGGTTTAGTAGTATTCCAAATATTAGTGTAAATGTAAATTAATAGACTTAACAACGGCAAAAAAGTAATTAGCATGATTATTCTATGCCTACAAATGTTTAAGTATAGTACAGTCTGTCGTCAAATTAGTGGCAATTCCATAAAGTCTTCAAAAACCTTTTTTTTAATTAAAAAAAGTTTTTGACCAAAATTTGACTATTTGCTTTAGGGGATCAAGGTATTATTACCTTAAGGAATACGTGAACCACCTTTAAATACCCTAAAAGATAAGATTTAAACAAAAAAAATTCAACTCGGGTATACCGCATAAAAAAATCTGGTACGCATTTTTTCATGCATCCAGAATCACTTTCGAGTGATTTGTATATCTCCACCTCGCATTTCCACCCCGAGTCCTAGGTTTTAATGACAAAAAATACGGACTTACCTGCATAATGATAAGAAAGCCGGTACTTGTTCACTTGGGGGTGGTAGTGCGCATTTATAATCGTCGAAAACTCATGTTTAAACGTGTCCTAAGTAATTTTTATGTGCTAAAAACGATAAAAAAGGTTGTTTTTACACTTTCCTACGTAAAATTGATTTTTTGGAGAAAAATTTTTTTGACCGAAATGTGACTTTTTTCCTTGGGGGACCAAGGTAAACCAATACCTTTATGAAGGCTAAAAGCAGAGCTGTATCATGTACAAAAACTCGCAAAAATTCGAAAATGATGGGGGTCCCGATAACCAAAAAGAACCGTTGGAAAGTTGACCGCCACCTAAAAATATGTTTGAGCATGTATCAATATCGAAACGTTGAAAATGACGATTTAGAGTTCTTGAATCTGGAATTTTCTTAATTTCATTCCCTGCCTTCTATACCTGGTTTTTGTTTTCGAACGCAACATATGTTATATACTAAAATTTAGCGCAGATTCCGATCTACATTGTGGTGTATAACATATGTGGCGTTCAAAAACAAAAACCTGGTATAAAAGGCGGAGAATGAATTTAATTGTGAGGGCGCTTATTAGAGGAAATACGATAACTTAAAAAATACAATGTATCAAAATAACCATTTCTGTAAAAATCAAATTAAAAATTGACAAAAAGTTTTCTTGAATAAACAACTACAATAACATACTACTTTCAACTTGCGAAGCTAGCTAGCCATATTTTTAATCAATATCTTTGTGGCGTTTGCTAAGCGTGCGTGTGAGCATACGTGGTTGTCTTTTTTGCAGAGTCAAACAAGCAATAAAAATGCTTGCGAAAAAGATGATTTTATTGAGATTTCTATAAAAATCCATTGAAAATTTGAAAAAAAAAAATCAAAATGACTAGTTTGACTAGGGCAGAAAAGTAACTAACTTAATTATGCCATGCCTATAAATATTTTAGTATAGTGCAGTCTGCTGTCGAATCAGTGGCAGTTCCATAAAGTCGTGAATGAATTTTTTTTAAAAAAAAATTTGACCAAAGTTTAACATTTTGCTTGGACCAAGGTATTATCACCTTAAGGGGTACGTGGATATCTCTAGGGATTTGAACAGTTTTATTTTCAACTGGGACCTACAGCATATAGAATTTCTGGGTGTGCGCATCTCAACCCCGAGCAATAGAATTAAAAGATTAGAGATCTTGTTTTCATGTAAGGTTACACCAAATCTGTCAATTGTTTGTCAATTCTTCATAGAAAATAGCTAAACTTTTATAGAACCTCCAACCTCAAACCTCTTAATTTTATATCTGACATTGTTTAGTGCAAATGAGGGAAATAAAATTACAAAAGGGTAGTAATAAAACTGCTACATGATTTTGCTCATAATTAAACAAAAAGTCGAAAATAGACAAACTTAAAATTTAATAATAAGAGGGTTTTGCACTTCATAAGGGCTCGTAAATTGTTTGCTCATAGGCTCAAAAGTATTTATTTTTAAAACAATCAACGTCGATCTAAGGCCACCCCAAAAAGTTCGTTCCCGCTTAGGGTCCGACACTTCTTTTATTTCAATCTTAGAAAACGTTCGCCGTCTGATTGATGAGCCTAATCAGCATAGGAATCAGCATAGCATAAATCATAGGGAATGAGATTTTATCGGTAATTTTTAAAAATATTAAAACTTTTGCCACTTAGATGCGCGGCTCTTGATGTAAGACCACCCTTTTTCCAAAAAAAACGTGGTCTTATATTGAAAGCCGCTGATCTCGGTGGTAAAACTTTTAACATTTTTAAAAACGACCGGTATTCCTACGATTTTACTGATTAGGCTCACGAATCAGATTTGTCAGAAGACCTCGAAAATAGAACTTTACCTTCGAAAACTAATTGCTACGCTTATGAAACGCTACGAATGTTTTCAACTAAACCAAAGGTGGGTCAGGATATTCTGCAATTTGGTGCTACAGTTAATGGAAGTTGTGACCACCCATCAATGCAGATGCTTTAAAATGTCTTGTTTTTCTATCTGGTTTGCACTCTGAATTCCATGAGCTGCGCATCAGGTGCCTGCAAAAACTTGAAGACTGCTGAAAGCGAAAATAAAGTCTAAAATTGGACGAACTGTTGGAAGAATGCAAAAAGCACTTGGCTCTGAAGGAAAAC
Organism: Ditylenchus weischeri; assembly: GCA_029231635.1. NCBI lineage: Eukaryota > Metazoa > Nematoda > Chromadorea > Rhabditida > Anguinidae > Ditylenchus > Ditylenchus weischeri. The sequence continues at coordinate 252,763 of JAMRYI010000120.1, read as the reverse complement.
CTTAGAAGCCTGAACAAGAGTTTCAATTCGCTTTCAACAAATGCTATCGACCCTTCGAATTTTCGCAAGCATATCAAACCTGAAAATCCTATCAAACCGGCCGGCTATAAGAACAAAAATTTCAATCCCAATTTCATTTGAAAATTTCCCAATTTCATTTCATCCCAATTACATTCATTACCATTTGAATCGTTCGCTCAGCAACTGGCAATGCGAGAAGGTTTACAGAACATTTAACGAAGTTGCCGATGACGTGAAAGCTTGGATTGCATCAAAGACACCAGAATTTTATGAGCGAGGCATTATCCGCCTGATGAATAACTGTTGAATATTTGTTGACAGATAAATTGTTTTGGTTAAATGCACGACAAATCGAAAAAGTCTCATTAATTATTTTCGCAAATTTTCGCAAGCACGTCAAGCCTAAAAATCCCATCAAGCCGGCCGGATATAAGAACAAAAATTTCAATCCCAATTTCAAGAACTCTCAACCGTTTATGCCTAAGGGTGTTTGCTGGAGATGTGGTAGCAGAGACCATATAACCGATTGCAAGTACGCTAATTATAATTGTAATAAATGTGGGAAGATAGGTCACAGTAGCCGGCTATGTCAAAGCAACTCTAAGGGTCCAGTTTTTCAAAATTCTACAAATGTCATACGTACACAAAATTCTCAGGTCCAAGATGTGGACATAAATATGGACGTTTCCAATATTTTCCTGCGTACCAAATCTACTAATTTCTGTATCCTTGCTATTTCTATTCAAAAATTCGGTAATTCAATTAAAACTTTTCGTGGATTAGATTCGTCGTCTAATCTGCTTACTGAAGCTACTTGGCGTAAAATAGGAGACCTTTCTTGAACTAATCAAAATTTTGATCAAATCATTTAATTAGGCCATACATTATAAAAAAGGCAAATTAATCAGATAAGACAGTATAAAAATGAGTGCATACAAAAACTTGAGTGTTTGTTGTTGATAATAAATTATTATGAGAGAACATATTTTTGATGATATGAAAACTGATATTGAAGAAGAAATGTTAAATAAAATGCAACATTCTTCAAATGTTGAAATAGAAATGAAAGAAAATGAACAAAATTCAGCTATTCCACATGAAATTATAAATGAAATTGATATATTTTTCGAAACTTATTGGGTAAAATACTGGAGAATTTATGTAACTATTGCTGTAACACTATTTCATATATTTATTGCTGGAGCAGTTTGGTATGCAACTTCGCCAATGTTTACGAGAGATAAAAGAAGTACTAATACTCAAAATATCAATGAGCATAAAAATATCAAATAAAGAAAAAAATAAAAAAATAAAAAATAAAATTTTTTTTTGATTTTTTTCGAAAAAAATTTGGAAAATTTTTTTAAAAATTTATGCATAAATTAACTCATTTTTGTTCATAACTAGCCGAGTTTTTATCGGATCCGTACCAAATTTTATATATAAGCATAACAAAAAATATATATTTCTTTACAACTTTTCAAAATAAAAAAATAAAATTAAAGTACAGAAAAAAATAAAACAATAAAATTCGAATTCTTTCTTTTTTTAATAATAATATCCCAAAAGCATCGTAAATATAGTGTACTGATTTTTTTTCAGAGTTTTATCTTTATTTGAAAATTTTTTATAGCATTTTAAAAAATTTTGTGAATTTTCAAAAATCTATGTCTCGGTGTTTACTGAACGGATTTCTTTAAAATTTGATATATAAGCAAAACAATAAAACATTATCTTTTCAAAATTTTTTGAAGAAATAAGAAAATTAAAGTACAGAAAAAATTAATAAAAAAATGATGAGAAAAAATTTTTTATAGTGATATGATAATAGCGTCATAAATACAGTGTAATAAATTTTTTTCAGATTTTTATCTTTATTTAAAAAAAATTTAATAGCATTTTAAAAAAGCATTTTTAATAGCATTTTAAAAGAGTATTCTGTTTCACTTCACCAGATATCTTCAGTTGTCCAAAGGCAACGATTTTCACGCCATCAAAGTGGAGCAGTCTGTCAAGTAAGAAGACATCCCAGTAAATGAAGATCCGTCGAGAATCGGTTGGTCTTGGGACTATATAAAATTTCACGTATGTTACTCCTAGATCTATTTATGTTGCTCAAGTTTTTTTAAATAAATATCCGCTCTAGTTATAAAGTCTTGCTAATAAGGCAGAAAAATTCATTTTCCCGTGGTATTCCAGCTCCGTGACATTTTTTCATCTTGGAGCCTTTCTTTATTTAGTTGGCGAGATAATTTTAAAAAATTTCTAAGATTCTGGTCTGGTAGATTTTTTTGAGAAACATGAGAGTGAAGCAGAAATTCTCATTACATCAGCTTTTTGAATAAAACTCTGACTTTAACAAGGTTTCAAACACTTGAAGACATCTTGAATAATTGGACATTTGAAGAGCTGGATAGTAAAGTTAAAATGAGTGACACTGCTATTCCAGCGTGAAAAAATGCCGGAAGAGGACAAAATCCTCTCGCGCCATACCAAAAAAGTTGCTCTCAAATACTGAGACGGTCTGCGTTCAGAGAGTTTTAACTTTGACCGTTAAAAGTGTCAGAAAAATTTGAAACACTCGAATGAAAGGGTTTTAACCAGGGGCGACATTAATAATCGATTTACCCTCATATTTTACCCTTACCTCTACCCTTACCTCTACCCGTATTAATAGAGAATTTTTCACCCCTACCGCTACCTCTATCTTTTACCCTTACCTCTACCCGTATTAATAAAAGCTAGAGGTAAAGGTAGAGGTAGAGGTAAGGGTAAAAAACAACAGGGGGACCAAGGCATATTTTTACCACGGGTGGTAGCAGGGTAAAATTCAAATTTTCCGAAGCCTAAGATTCTAATCTTGAGTTTTATCTATGATCTCAGCCTTTATTCTAAAATTAATTTCATGGTCTAAGCGTAAAAGTAGACTTTAAGCCTAAACCTAAGCCTAAGCCAATAGTCTGAGCTTGAAATAAAATCATTAAACTACTTAAACAGCCCGGACATAAGATATTTCTTCCAAAACCTTAGCCAAACCTCTGCAACAAAAATTTTCGAGCTTTTATGACCTCATTTTTGACTTTTCTAAATGGAAAAATACCGAAAAAGCATAACTTTTATTGGAAAACTCGACAATGGCCTGCATACTTTTGTCAACGCCCCTCTTAAAAATGCGAATTTCTCGCCACTCTTTTTTTTAAACGAAAGCTGACATCAAGGCAAATCTAAAAATCCTACAACAGAAATTTTCGAGCCTTTTATGACCATATTTTTTGATAAAAAGAGCGTTTAAAAAAAAGAGCGGCGAGAAAATGGCATTTTTAAGAGGGGCGTTGACAAAAGTATGCAGGCCATTGTCGAGTTTTCCAAAAAATTGACTCTGGGCTGAGATATAGGTTTTCAAAGTTGAGGGCAGGCCTTATTAGAGGGGCGGCCTTTTTAGGAAATACGGTAAGTACCAAAATGCTTGAATTTAAATTTTTTGTCGTTTCAAACAAGAAAAAGGAAAGCGCCAGCCGCATTCGCGGCTTCAAAATCCTTGTTGCTAGATATTACTACGGATTTCTTATCTGTAATGATCCTGTTATAATCAGCTACAATAGGAGAGTTTCATCCTAACACAAGCCTTTTATTTATCAATTTATTCGCCTATCGAGCAACTAGAGTCGAATAATGCTCAATTCAACAAAAGCTCTGCTTTTTTTAACAATTATTTTCGGCGATTTTTTTATGAAGTGCAACGCCGGTGTTATTCAAATTTCCAAGGCTACTATCCGGGTAAATTTTAGCACACTGCTGGCAGCGAACTATTTTTAAAAATATGTTTTAGGTTATGTGGCGCAAATTTCTTCGTCTGGTTGGAGCGCGATCCACCAAAAAATTTCTATGTGCAGTTGCTGACGTGGATTGGAATCGACGGTGGCCGAGTTACTAAGGCATTGACGAATGATAGCTGCGAGGAGTTAGAGGAAAAATTGAGTCAATTATTGACAAATATTTCCAAGAACTCAAAAAAAGATCAAAAATAAACGGAAAAATAAATAAGGAGCTCAGTCAGTCGGATGAAACTGAATAATCAACTTCACTGTTTAAAAATAGGAATTTACACTACTGTTGTCAAATAAATATTTATTCTAAAAAATCACAAATTTGTACAATTTAAATAGCCAAATTAATTAATTTTTCGATTTGGACGGTGCGGAAGACGGCGGAAATTTTTTTCAGGCGGCCTTTGAGACGGCCCGACTTTGGACGGGGCGGAAGACGGCCGAAAAAAAATTCAGGACGGAGGCCGAGACGGCAAAAATTTGGACGAGACGGAAGACGGTCGAAAAAATTAGTGAGAAGGAGACAGGGACGGCCGTCCTTTTTTTAGAAATTGTCCCACTATGTTTCGTCTAATAAGCGACCATGCTCTGATAAGCGCCCACCCCTTACTTTGAAAACCTATATTTCAACGCAGAGCAAATATTAAGTTGCTATTTTTTTCATTTTCTTAACATCCACGAGCTCTACCGATTCCGCTTTTCAGATTTTGGTTGAGCACCCAAAATTTTCGAGATCGACTTCAAACTTTTCAGATTTTTGGAGGTTTGAAAAATAAGCGCCTATGGGCTCTTATTAGAGGAAATACGGTAATGATATGTAACAGGAATGAGACGGAAAAGTAAGAAAGTGAGAAGAAGAGTCGGAACCGGAAGTACAAAAAGTTAAAAAGCAGAAGTCAGAAATCGCAAGAAGAAAAGTCTCGAAAATCGGAAAAATCTCAAAAAATTCCTAAAACTTTTGAATATTTTTTTCAATTCAACTTTTTTCTTTCGATTTTCCCGGAATTTCCTCATTTTTGGGAAAAAGGAAAAAAGTAACGAAAGTCAGAAGATGAAAATCTTGCCATTTAAATTAAAAATAAATTTTTCTTAAAAAATAGCTTTGAAAATAATTTTTTTTTAATGCTTAAATAGCTAATTACAATTTTTGTGAAAATCAAATGAAAATCTTGTGGTGGTTTGTTGGTGGCTATAGCCCGGCTAGCACCGACCCCCCTCCCTGGGTGTGCCTATGCGTGTAAGCCTACGTGGCTTATTTTCATTGAACGGTCAAACAAGCAGTGCAAATGCCTGCGCTAAAAAATCAGTTGTTTATTAAGTTTTTTAAAAATCTTAAAAATATCAGAATAACTAGTTCAGGCTTAAATCACACTATATCCCCAGCACTCGATTACACTTTACCTTCTTCGGCTGATTCAGCTTGGGGGACCAAGGCAAATTTTTATGACCAACAAAATTTTTGCGTGAAAAATATTTAAGTAAGTATAAATAAGTAGTTTTTTAACTTTTTGCATAGAAAATAGGGTTCTTGTCGGTTATCCGGACTACCTCTAATTAGGGACTATCTATATGGGTTCTTTTTGATTCCGGTCATGATGATGAAGGTGATTATGTCAACCACAATCACCTTCATCACCATAATCAGCATCCAAAAAGGTGATTCCTAATTAGAGGTAGTCCCCATAACCGAAAAGAACCCATATAGATAGTCCCTAATTAGAGGTAGTCCGGATAACCGACAAGAACCGGAAATTATTTAAGAAAAATATTTAAGTAAGTATAAATAAGTAGTTTTTTAACCTTTTGCATAGAAAATAGTACACCCGACTGCTGGGGGTATAGTGTATGTGCTTCCTGGTTTATTGCTAAAACAACAGTTAAATTAATTTTCATTATAGTGATCTGAGTCAATCATATTATCTAAATTAGACAAATTGTGGTGGTCATCAGAAGTTATGTCATCTGTGCTAAAACTTTTAACTTTAAAAACAAAAAAGTCTTCAATAAAAATATTTTTTACCTGGTCGTTACAGAAGTTGGAAAAATCATGCCGTCTTCTGTATTTCCTTCTAGATTAGAGTCTATGTTGGAGGCTGGCGAGGAATGTCCACTGTTCATAGAGGCACTAAATGAGTCACCAGTTCCACCCGATCCACCAGAAATTCCACTTGCACTTCTACCATTCTTTTTGGTGCCTTGGTATTTCTTTTGCCTAGCTCTGAAAGCATATCACATTTTTGATGTGTATTTTTTTGTAATTAACAGGTATAAAAACTTATGAACAGCCTGATATTTAAGAAAATTACCTAGAGTTTTGGAACCATACTTGAGTTACTCTTTTGCTTAGACCAGTCAAGTTAGCAATTCGTTCCAAATCTGACCCGTCTAATTTTTTAAAATGATGAATTTTAGTATTTGTTAGTATGAAATATTTGTTGGATTACCTGGATTACAATCAATTTGAAAATGGGCTTGTAATATGCCTTAAGTAGTAAATTTTAGAACTAAATTCAACAGAATATTATTATTATTGATTTCTTTTAATTTAGTGAGACGGTCTTTTTAAAAAAATGGCATTTATTCGGTTCGGGGGCGGGTTTTTTTACCCATGTGACAACAGTGTTTAAATGTCTTCTATTTAATTTTTTATGCTAAAAACGATAAAAAAGCTGTTTTGCGATACTTTTCTGTATGAAAAACAAATTTTTGGGGGAAATTATTTTCGAACACAATTCGACTTTTGGCCTTGTAGGACCAAGGTAAACCACCAAAATACCGAAAAAATAGAAATGGAACACTTTTGTTAACTGGGTCCTACCGAATAAAGAAACTCTGGTATGCATACATATTTTATGCATCCAAAGTCACTTTCGAGTGATTTGTGTCTAAGGTATGTGGGTGTGCGCATCTCAACTCCAAGCCGCCAAGCCCCCTGCGCCACCGAGGGCCCCAGAAGGTGGCGCAGGAGGCTTGGTGGCTTGGGGTTGAGAATCGCACACCCACATACCTTAAACAAAATCCCGAGCAAGACTCATGATAAAAATGCATAAAAAAGCTCTTTTGCCCAGCTTCAAGGACCAAAACGCAGTAGAATACACTTTTAAGGTGGTTTAGGTGGTTTACCTTGGTCCCCTAAGGCGAAAATTCGAATTTCGGTCAAAGAAATTTTCCCAAAAATCAGCTTATGTGAAAAGTATTACAAAACAGCTCTTTTATCGTTTTTAGCTTATAAAAATTACTTAGAAGACATTTCAACACTATTGTCACATGGGTGAAAAAACCCGCCCCCTAAACCGAATAAGTTCCAAAAAAATTGTTAAAAAAAATTTTGAACACAAAATGTTGGAAGAGTAAGGAACGTGCAGTCTGGCAAGCGATATCAAGCTGAAAAAACTACATGAAAGCTTGGCAGAAGCGCAGCGACAAAATAATTAAAGGAAGACTAAAACTAAACTGAAAATTGAAAAGTGGATATAGAAAAATTAAAAAACAAGTGTTTCGGGCACTCTTTGTCACTTTAAGCTATTGGAATGACAAGAGGTCATACATTATGCTTATTTTAGAACGCTTTTAGTTACTTACCAATCTGTTCTTCAGCAAATGTTGTTCTTACACGTTTAGTTTTTTGTTTGGTGTGACCTTAAATTTGAAAATCAATGAATGTCGAAGCAGGGATAGTAAAACCTGTTAAAAGGTTGAAATCTCTACAAAAATTCAAACGAGAATTTTGAAATTAAAAACTATTCAACTTGTATAAAATCTCTATAAAACTTTTATCAAATTTTTATAAAAATTTTATAGAGATTTTATAGGATCCAATTGAAAACACTCCTCTAATGTCTGACATCTTCCGTCTTTTTTATTTTTTTTGCTATGGGAAGAGCTGGAAAAAGCTAAGCGACCAGCATTCAGAATGTTCGCCAATTGGACTCGCTACAAGCAGCTACGTGATTCGTTTCACACACTGAAGAAATCAGCTTGTTTTGCCGGCTACCTTTCCTGCACCTGCCCAGAAAGAATCAAGGACAATGTTTGCAAGCACTCGCTTATGTTAATGGAGTCAGAGAAGCTGATCGATCCTTTGCCGCAGCCATTGGAGGAAAGACAGAAAAGAGGACGCAAAAAAGGTGGGACAAGCACTTAAAATCTATAAACTTGCACTCTATAAAAATTTTATAAAAGTTTTACAAAGATGTTATACAAGTTGAATAGTTTTTAATTTTGAAATTCTCGTTTGAATTTTTGTAGACATTTTAACTTTTCAACAGGTTTTCCTAACCCTGTGTTAAAGTCAATCATCAGATAAAGTAACTTACTGTCATCTCCCTGTATTAACTCCATGTAATGTTGTTTACAAAGTAGACGATTCTCTTGTATAGAAAACTGTTCGCCGGTACTCAGTTGTCGCTTACAGTGATCACTTAATATTCTTTTTCAAATTTGAAATATTAAATATCCTCTAGACTACCATGAAAAGCAGGCTAAATGGTATAAAGAGCTCCTAGCACGACGAACCCAGTCAGTCGCCTGGATTTGTCGATTGCATGAGATGCACTTGGTTTGGAATTCTCTATAATATTTCTGATAAATGGTAATTTTTTAAGCATGGATTCGATAAAGACTTTCTATAACTATTCAGTTTTCTTAAATTGTAAGCTTCAAAAAATTTGACATTTGTCTTACAACCTTAAACTAACCTAAACTCTTTGTTAGCTAAAAATGCAAGACCGGAGTGCATAAGCAGTCAACCCAAATGTTTTTTGATGGTTTAAAGCTTTTAACGTGTAGAAAACACGTTTTAAGGTGGGGGAAGAACATATCCGAAAAAAAATTTTTGACTGAAATTTGACTTTTTGCCTCGGTCCCACAAAGTAATTCACACTAAAAGAGTACGTGGATGACCAGAAAATGGTTGGTTTCATGGTATTCTACCCCATTTTGGTCACTGGAGCTGGGCAAAAAGAGCCTCTAAATGCATTTTTTGATTAAGAGTCTTGCTCGGAACTACGTCTAAGGTAAGACTCTCTGACTCTCAAGCCCTTTGCGCACCCTTCGTGGGCGCAGAGGGCTTGGTGGCTTGGAGTTTAGATGCTCACACCCACATACCTTAGACACAAATCACTTGAAAGTGGCTCTGGATGCATGAAGGGGGTTTGGAGTTGAGATGCGCACACCCACATACCTTAGACACAAATCACTCAAAAGTGACTCTGGATGCATAAAACATGTATGTATACCAAAGCTTCTTCATGCGGTAGGCCCCAGTTAACAAAACTATGTTCAAATTGCATCTTTCAGGGTATTCATGTACCCTTTCAAGGTGGTTTATCTTGGTCCCTAAAAGTCGATTTTTAGTCAAGAAAATTTTTTTGGGAAATAGTCTTCCACCATCTAAAAACATGTTTTCTACACGTTTTTGCCATTAAAAAAGTCATTAAAACTTTTGCCATTAAAATCCGCGGCTCTCGATATATGATACCCTTTCTAGGATTTAGGTGTATCTTATATCGAGAGCCGCCGATCTTAATGGCAAAAGTTTTACATTTTCTAAAATAATCGGCAAAATCGGAATCCTTGCGATACTTCACATTAGACTGACGAATCATATTCGGCGAAATGATTTAAAATTCGAGGTAAAAAAGTGTTTCTTACCCTAGGTGGGAAAAACTTCAGGGAATATCTTATATCGAGAGTCAGTACAGTAATTGCGATATTTGGAGCCAGACTGTCTAAGCAGAATTTCTAAGAAGTTTCAAAAATTACGGTAAAAAGTGTGTGGGAACGAACTTTTTGGCCACTGTTAAATTCGGCTGTTGACTGTAGGAATTTTTCTAAATATCAATCAATGTCAAAATTTCGATCAGATTTGTCTTTTAATCACAAAAAGCTGTTTTAATTAAACGCTTTAAGTTGAACAAAATCATAAACTTACTGCAAATAACACGTTTTACAATACAAACAGTCGTTTTTGAGAAAACATGTTGGTGATTCCTGCATATCTTGTTCGCAAACACAACATTTTAGGCAGGCGGCATGATAAGTGCTAAATTAAAATATTCTTTACTATAAATTAAACCTCAAAAATTGAGGCGCTACCGGAGTACACACTATCCCCGCACACCACCACCCCCCTTAATGAATATGTTTTGAACTCATTCAAAACACCATTTCAACCATTTTTAAGCATTTCCTACACGTTAAACACAATAAAAGAGGTGTTTTCACCTACTTTTCCTATAAAAGTCATTTTTTTAATCTTGAATTTTGGTATTTTAGTTATTTTTGCATAGTAAATCATATCTTGAAGGTACTGTGACACCAAAAAAGATAGGGTTTGAACATAGTTTTGTTTACTGGAGCCCACAAAGTCTGGTATGCATACATATTTTATGCATCCAGAGCCACTTTCAAGTGATTTGTGTCTAAGGTATGTGGGTGTGCGCATCTCAACCCACCAAGCCCCCTGCGCCCCCGAAGGGCAGGGGGCTTAAGAGTTAGAAATGCGCGCACTCACCTACTTTAGACATGATTCCGTGCAAGACTCTTGATCATAAAATGCATATAGAGCCTCTTTTTGACCAAAACATGGTAGAATACCTTAAAAATAGTCATTCACCCTAAAATAAAAAAAATTCTCAAAATTGACATTTTATAAAAAAAAGTAGGTGAAAACACCTTTTTATCCTGTTTAACGTGTAGTAAATGCTTAAAAATGGTTAAAATGGTGTTTTGAAGGAGTTCAAAACACATTCATTTAAAGGGGGTGGGGTGTGCGCAGTGTATACTCCGGTGGGGCCAAAAATGAAAATAAAAAATGAAAATAATAATGCTACCTGTTGTTTACACTCAAAATATACTGGTCATTTATGCTTTTCTGGCACAAAAAACATAGCTTAATTTGTCGCCCATCAATTTGTTGCCTTTGGCATGTATCTTCTTTGTCGCACTCACTTTTACAATAGACAGGCTCTTCCACTGATGTTTCTAGTGGATTAGAAGCTGTTTTTCTTCGGGCAATGTCAATGGAAGTAGCTGGCAAATTTCTTGTTTGTTGTTGTGCCTTTAGTAGAAGTTTGGAATCTGATCTAGCTCCATTTTTGAGCTTTTTTCGAGCATATTTTTTGGGCAGAGGCAATTTGCAATTATCATTTTCTGTAAGTCTATTACCATTGGCTTTGGAATTGCAGTTCTCATTTTTGTTCATGCAGTTGCTTAGTGTGTCTGGATCAAATTGGCTATTGTAAATTGGATAGAAGGATATGCTGTTGTTGTTGTAGGCAGAAGTATCGGAAAAATTTGCGCCGTTGTTGTATTCAGTGCTGGTTGATGGCAGTGAAGAAACATGGTAATTGCCTGAAATATTAATGAGTCAAAAAGTTCAATTTTTTGTGTTCATAGCACGTGGAGCCGTCAATAATTTTTGGAATTTGCAGTTTGGAATCATGACTTCAGCAAACTTAAATTACTACCGAAAATTTATTCGAAATATGGAATATCAAAACTAGTTCTCTTATACAGTCCTTTCTTGATTTAGTCTATAGTATTTTCGTTATTACGACAAAGAAAAGAACTCTCGATTTAGTGTATTTTTCTAATTTCATTGAAAGCGAGTGTATTTGTTTTTCATATAAAAATATTAAAGGAGGACAGAATTTGGGGGAAGGGGTGGTGGTGATTGGGTGGTTGTTTGCTGGTATGTACAGGGTGACACATAAAAACCGGTGCAATTTTTGAAATTTGTGCGATTTTGTGTAAAAGCTTTTGAATGCTTTTGTCGCGTTTTTTTTGCTGTGCAAAGTGGGTGCTTGCACGATTCTTTATTTGTATTTTTCAGAATGGCGTCATAGCAATTACCGCAGAGCCGTCCACCAAGATCGACTCGACAAGAAAGTTGGGTCGCAAAATGGGAATTTCGCGTAAGTTTTTTGTTTCTTCTGGGTCTGTTCCAGTTTTCTTTGTTTCAGCTGAGTCATATCGCCGCATTTTGGTGAAAGACCTAGGATTGAAGCCGTTCAAAATGCTCTAGAGCCTTTGTTGTTAGAGCCTTTGTTGATATCAATAAACTATTGTTTCACCTGGTGCCTGTGAAATATGTCGTCGTTGTATTAAAATGTGACAAGCGCCCATAATTAAGAAGCTCCCCAGGGGGAGCTTTGGCCGAATTTTCCATTTTTGCACCAGTTTTTATGTGTAACACTGTATTTTGACTAAAAAATGGGATTTTTCAAACCTCAGTTAATTTTTTTTTGACATCTTGTTATTTTAACACCAAGCGATAATATCGTGAATCCACCTGAAGAAAAACACATCAGATCACAATTTTGAAGCAAACTTTTTTTTCGGAAAAATTTGATTGGTCCAATTTCAAGAGCGTCCTGGTAGTTTTCGGAACTGTTTCAGCTACTCTAGTCGACATGATCATATATAACTTTATACTCGAAATGACGCTAGAAAGCAGAGCTATATTTTGAGTATGAGGTTGTATATAACTGTGCTTGCAAAATCTGCAAAAAAATTATAAAGAAACAAATTTCCTGGCTTTCGAAAATTTTCGGAATTTTTTTTAAATTTGTTTTTTCGCAAGTTTTGCAGGCATAGTCATATACAACCTGACACTAAAAATGTAGCTCTGCTTTCTAGCGTGATTTTGAGTATGAACTTGTATATAATCATGTCCACTAGAGCACCGATAAAAACGTAAGTTCTCAAATAGTTCCGAAAACTACCAGGACGCCCCTGGTTTAGACCAAGGCAAATTTTTTCGAAAGAAAATATCCAATTGAAAAATCCCATTTTCTATACAAAATTCCACCACAATGAACCAACCTCCCCCCCTTAAAGTCTATCCTTCTTTAAATAAACGACGTGTGATAATTTTGTATCAAGTTGTTCAGAAGTTCGCGACGACCCCTGAACATCTTTTTGTTTTTGATTTTTTCCAACTTTTTTTAAATTTTCATTAGTGGTAACAACTAAATGATAACAAGCAATGACAACAACAATTAATCATTCAGTGGATAATTCCCTTCGTGTTCTATATCTGTTTCTTATTAACGAACCAAATCCGTCAACCCGCAAACAAAGAAACCAAAGAAACCGAATGGAAAAATTCTTCAAGGAATAACCAAATTTTCTGCTCGTTCGCAAACTCTTTACCTCACATTGCATTCTGCAGTAAACGAAACAATTTGAAGCCGATAAATGCAAGATCCGGTAAATAGGGCGAATGACGCATCCCTTCAAAGCCAAAATCTTGTCTTGAATTGTTCCAATTTAAAGGCATCAGGTATTTTCGATCGCGGGTTTTTTCCAACGAATGACAGATTTGCTATCGCATTTAGTTATTATCATGAATAAAAATTTTGAAAAAAGTTAGAAAAAATCAAACAAAAAAGGTGTTCAGGGGTGGTCGCGAACTTTCTGAACAACCTGATACAATAAGAAATCAGCTATTGCGACTGCCGAAAATTGCTCAAACAGAAGATGTGATGTTCTCGAACTTCTGGACGCTCTTTATCTACTTTTCTAAGGGTGAATCCAAGTGGCTGAAAAAAGCTCAGAGTAAGTTTGTTATTGCCTTCAGTAAATAAAATAAAGTTTTGTGGTGATCTTGCATACAGATGCGTTGGACAACTACTTTTATGTAAAGAACCAAAAGAAAGAAACAACCAATTTTATCTCGTTTAACCGTCACGATATTTGTCGCATAGTGGCGCTATGATTCTTTGCTCTATAAAAGATTTTTTTGATTAGAGCTATAGGCCATTATGAAGTCATTAAGGCAAAATTTCGGTGCGTAGACGTTGAGCCAAATTCATTCATTTGCATAAATTTGGCCAAGAAATCAAAATCAGCAGGGGGACCAAGGCAGTTTTTAGGCTTTTTTGAAAATTTTTTGATTGAGTCAAAACCACCCCAAACCACCGAAAAACTACCCACACCACCCAAAATGACCCAAAACCACCCTCCCACCGTACTCTCCCAAGGGTTGGTCGCCTCGCAGCCAAGACCAGCATACTCCACTTCACATTGGTTAAACTTTGGAAGAAATGTAAATGGCAAGATCTTAAACAAGGTTAAAAAACGGTCTAGCTTTTTTTGCGACACCCTGTATAATCAAGTGTTGATTTTATGACACTTTATTTTGCACCTTGTTTAAGATGGGTTGAAATCAGGGCTGGACACTGATAACCTACCTAATTCAAACTCTGCCGCAAATTTGTCGCATCCATTTTGCAAATAACAGCCTTCTTGTTTTTCCACCTCTCCATTATAGCCTAATAAAGCAGCCGTGGATCTATTTTCATTGACACCATTTAACATTGTCTCCCCCGCAAGCAATTGTGATACCAATCGTCCAGTCTCCTCCACATTAGAATTAGTCTCCTGCTTAAGGTGGTCGAACTTATGCCCTCCATTCCACTCAAAACTGCCATTATTATCAGCATACTGCTGTGAAATCAGCAAACTAGAAGAAGAAGTAGTAGAGGAGGCAAAGTTTTGATTACTTAAAGCAGGACAAATAGTAGTGGTAAGAAGAAGAGCGTCACCCGCAGCCAACTGCTGCTGCCCCAATCCAGGGGTCGTTACTGAACAGCCGGCAGAAGAAGTCATTAACACTGGTTGTTGATGTTGCCTTTCACTACTACAATTTGGCCTAATGGAGGCCGTCGAAAAAGAGTTGAAGTCGAAGTAAATTGACGGGGATGAGCAGCTGAGGAATTCTTGATGAGCCTCCATTGTTGGAATTTTTCAACCTGGTGAGCAGCAAAAGTTATAGCTAGAAAAAAATCAGTAGACTTAATAATCTAGTGGATTTGAAAGGAAATGCAATTTGCTGGATGGCGTTGATTTGGCTGGCAGGATTGGCATGTTAGGTTTGGAGATGTGGCGGATTTGAAGAATAGTGCCTAATGAGTTTAGGGATGGTTGGAACTCTTGCTAGGCTCAAGCTAGTGTACTAGCCTCATTTAGATCTTCTTCCTTTGCTCGCTTGTTCGCTTGCTTGCTGCCAAGTGGTTATGGAAGGGAGGAGCCTTTTCCCGCATAACATGTGCTTGGATAAAAAAAGAGGGAAATGGGGGTACTGTAGATTAGTGAAGAAAAAGGGTTTTGCTTAAAAACATTTACTAAGAAATGTTTTAAGAGTAAAATGTTTAGGGTTGAAATTTATTTCTATCATTGACTTTTGGATATAAAACAGAAATAGGGCTCTTTTCCACAATGGTAGAGTTTTTTTTGCCTTGGTCCCCTTGTTGTTTTTTGGGATTTGGCAAGGGTTAGGATGTCTAGAGTCGAGTAACTGAGTAACTGGTCATCATGACTGGAAACAGAGATACGCGATTTGACATCTCCACTGACAACGGAAGAGCACAAGACCACTGGCTGAGCTGAGGCTGGACTGAAGACAGAAGGGCCGGAGTACAGAATCCCCCCTGGCACAAAAACCAGTTTAAACATAGTTTTTGTACGTTTTGACCACTTTTACATA
Organism: Ditylenchus weischeri; assembly: GCA_029231635.1. NCBI lineage: Eukaryota > Metazoa > Nematoda > Chromadorea > Rhabditida > Anguinidae > Ditylenchus > Ditylenchus weischeri. The sequence continues at coordinate 237,424 of JAMRYI010000120.1, read as the reverse complement.
CACAAAAAGTGAAAAAACGATTGGGAATGCAATTTCCAGGAAAAAAATTTGACCGAAAATCCGACTTTCCGCCTTTGTTCCAGTACCAAGGAGTACACGAAGATACGTTATTTGGCAGTTTTTGCTGCGTTTCCGCACGGGACAAGGCAAAAAGAGACCCTATATGCAATTTATGATCAAGAGTACAAATCGGAACTATGTCTAAGGTATGTGGGTGTGCGCATCTCTAACTCTCAACACTTGCCCTTCGGCGCAAGGCTTGGTTGCTTGGGGTTGAGATGCGCACACCCACATGCCTTAGACACAAATCACTGAAAGTGACTCTGGATGCATGGGGAGGGGTTTGAGTTGAGATGCGCACACCCACATACCTTAGACACAAATCACTGAAAGTGACTCTGGATGCATGGGGAGGGGTTTGGAGTTGAGATGCGCACACCCACATGCCTTAGACACAAATCACTCGAAAGTGACTCTGGATGCATGGGGAGGGGTTTGGAGTTGAGATGCGCACACCCACATACCTTAGACACAAATCACTCGAAAGTGACTCTGGATGCATGGGGAGGGGTTTGGAGTTGAGATGCGCACACCCACATACCTTAGACACAAATCACTGAAAGTGACTCTGGATGCATGGGGAGGGGTTTGGAGTTGAGATGCGCACACCCACATACCTTAGACACAAATCACTGAAAGTGACTCTGGATGCATGGGGAGGGGTTTGAGTTGAGATGCGCACACCCACATGCCTTAGACACAAATCACTGAAAGTGACTCTGGATGCATGGGAGGGGTTTGGAGTTGAGATGCGCACACCCACATACCTTAGACACAAATCACTGAAAGTGACTCTGGATGCATGGGAGGGGTTTGGAGTTGAGATGCGCACACCCACATGCCTTAGACACAAATCACTCGAAAGTGACTCTGGATGCATGGGGAGGGGTTTGAGTTGAGATGCGCACACCCACATGCCTTAGACACAAATCACTGAAAGTGACTCTGGATGCATGGGGAGGGGTTTGGAGTTGAGATGCGCACACCCACATGCCTTAGACACAAATCACTGAAAGTGACTCTGGATGCATGGGGAGGGGTTTGGAGTTGAGATGCGCACACCCACATACCTTAGACACAAATCAGTCGAAAGTGACTCTGGATGCATGAAAAAGCATGCATACCAGAGTTTATTTATGCGGTAAGCCCCAGTTAACAAAACTATGTTCAAAGTATATCTTTTGTGTTCTTTTTGTGAACTTTGTTACCTATTATTATTACTCATTTATGGGATTTCCGAGGAACATGATGTTGTTATCATTTGAAGTGTCTTCCCACTATTTTTTTCGTTGCTTACTTACGTTAAAAGCAGCTAAAACGGCCTCAGGACATCATTTTGGCCATTTTTGGGCCAAGGGGGATTGTGTACTTTAGCCAACAGAAGACTGGTTGAAGCACTCTTTGCGATAGCTCCACTGAGGACGAGTGAAGATTGGTTTCTGATCTCTTCGGCTGGCTTGACCACGGCTTGCACGGCTACTAACCTTCTTCGACAAGCAAGAATTTGCACAGCTTGACATGACTGAGCTAAAACTAGGATTGGTTATTGACAAATGATAATGACAAATGACTAAGAAAAATGACATCACAAAATGACAAATGACAAACGTCATTTTTAAATTTTTTTCCCATAGAACTTTTTGGAGCACGCCTTATTTTTGCAGCTGATTTTTGACTTTTTCAGCTGATTTCACGCTGTTGTAGCTGATATCATAGTGGCACGGGCGCCGGCGTTAAATTAAATTAAATTTGAGGGACTTGGCAACCCGGAGGTCAGAATTTTGGCAAAATTCCGCTTAAAACATGATAAAATGCAATTTAAAAAATTTTGGCTGATAAATCAGCCATTATATATGCTGATTTTTTTGCCCACTTGGCATCCCTGTTATATTGTGTTAACACGAAATCAGGTCCAGACAAATACTGGTTATTCCATAACAAATGAGTCCTTACACTAATACTAATATTTAGATTTACAAATGCTACCTTACCATAGCTTAGCAAGAGCATCTGTTTTTAGGGATTATTCTTTATAGTAACATATCCTCTTCGAGGCTATTAATCCATAACTACTAAATCTCAAAGGTTTATTTAAATGAAAATAGATCAAACGATTGCTTTAATGTTATTGGTTTAATGCATGGCTCGTATCTGTCCTTATTTATAAAATTTGTAAGTGATTTATAAGATCGAGCTGGAGACAGTCAATCGAATTGTGGACGCATTTCCAAGGAGAATCGAAGCCTGCATTGCAGTTGAAGGAAAACATTTCGAGTAATTTTTGGTCGATACTTTGTGGTTAGAGTCTTTGTTGTTAGAGCCGTTGTTGTTAGAGCCTTGTTGATATCAATAAACTATTGTTTCACCTGGTGCTTTGAAATATGTCGTCGTTGTCTTAAAATGTGACAAACGCCCATAATTAACAAGCTCTCCGGGGCGTGGGTAAACTTTCGCCGAATTTTCCATATTGTCACCAGTTTTTATATGTCACACGGAATTGTTTTTTAAAAATGTTCAGAAGTGTTTAACTATGTAAAACAAAGTTTGTCTCTCCGAAAAGAATATGCCTTGTTCCCCCCTGTTGTTTTTTCGGGGTTTTTTTAAATTTTGCATTAGTCACCCCTGTTGTTTGAAAATTTTATTACTTCAAAATTTTATAATCACCTAATTTTTGTTTACATCCAGCGATTTGGCGGGAATAAAGATTTTCGGTCCAATCAATCTTATGAAATACGATTTATTTATTCATTTCTTACATGTCTGTCCGGGAGAAACCGGTGGCCTTGCAAGCATTAAAATCGACTATAGCCTACCATGGTCAGTGAATTACATCGTGAAACACTTAAAAATAATATAACACTTGGAAAAAGTTTTATAGAGGAGAAAACACGACAAAAAAATCCAAAAAAAATCAACAGGGGGAACCAAGGCGTATTTTTTTCGGGGGAACCACTAACTCATATAGAGCCCAAATTTTTCAGGGACTGTTGAGTATGCTGATTAACCTGTATTTGCCAAAAAAGTTTTCGCAATTCTGAGCTCGGATTCGTGTTTTTCAGGGTCGATTTACCATAGAAAGTGCTCTTGGTTTAAAAAAATCGGAGAAATTTAAAAAATTGTTTGCCTTGGTACCCCCTCATGTCGAAAATGGTACACGCCCTATGTATTTCTCACACTCAAAATTTCTCCATAAGACCAACTCACTGTAGAATTATCACCTAGAGCCAGTCAACCCCTCAATCGACGCAGAATACTTTAAAATTTCGATTAGTATTGAATGAGCTAAGGCCAGAGCACACTGGTGCACACCAGACAAATACCCAAACATGTCCATATAAGTCCACATCATCTGTAGGTCTTGTACCCGAAATTCCTACGTAAGACCAACTCACTGTAGAACTGTCATCTGGAGGCAGTCGACCCTTCAATCGGCGCAGTATACTTTGCTGGTTAATTAGTACGGAATGAGTTCGGGTGCCAGACTACACTGGCACATAGCAGCCAAATGCAGAACATACCTAAATAAGTCCGCACCCTATCCAGGTCTTATATCCGAAACTGACAGTCATTATAATAATAATCATTATAAAGTTAGTATTAGGTTGTCTCAAAAGTTTGCACCGCGTTGCCTTAATCCTCCCTGTTGAAAATTTTGTACAGTTTTAAAAAGTTCTCTGTGTTTATTTTGCAATGTTTTTCAGTTTTTCGTTTATTTTTTTGCTCAGCTCATATTGTTAATTGTTTTTAGATGGATAGCAATCATATTCGCCACGTTATGTTGTTTTTGTTTGATTCTGGGCTGATTCTGGGATCGTTTCTTTTCTTCAAAGCCAGCCGGATTTTATGTCAAGGATCAGTCGTCTTCAAGAACGCTGGGAGAAAGTTGTGGAATTTGATGGAGATTATTTTGTTGATTAATCGTTATGCTTTGTTTTGAATAAAATTTGAAATTTTGCTTTATTTGAACGTTTGACTGTGAAACGGTGCGAACTTTTGAGACAACTTAATATATAGTTTGTAAAACTTTTATAAGTAAAATATCAGAATGCATCAACGCAATTTTTAGTAATTTATCTGGCCCTATACGACAATAGGGCGCTTTTTTTTGCCTTGGTCTACCCTGTTGTTTTTTTGCACATTTCTGTTTAGAGTAGTCATTTTATTTCCTTCTTTTTTTATTGCGTCTTTTTTACAATCAATTTTTTAAAGCAATTATGGTTCGAAAATTTTCATTGTTGTCGTTACTAAAGTTAAATTTGGAAAAAAATGCGAAAAAAACAACAGGGAAACCAAGGCAAAAAAAAGCGTCCTATTGTCGTAGGGGCCAAAATAGCAATAACCCCAACCAACTTTTTATTTTTTTTCAGTAATAACATTTAAGTAAAAAATTTTCAAAGTTGTAATACTTTAACTAAGTCTCCAATTAAAGGGACATGCCAAAAACACACCGCAACTCCCAAAATTACTTCACTAAAATTCGCATAATTTTTTAAATTTTTATATGTCAAAATTTTTTAACATTTTTTAATTAAAAAAAAATTGCATTGACTTTAACCAGCATTTTTTATTTTTAATAACAATTTCTTAAAATAATTTATAATTTGTATTTCATTCCAAAATTATATGGCAATCAAAGTTGTCTGATTCACCTGATTTGGCAGTGTGAATCAATATTGCGTTCAATTAGTCAAACGAATGTTGAAAATTTTAAAATTTTCAGTTCAACTATAGGTTTGGACCAAAAAAAAGGTCAAAAAATTAAAAGCAAAAGTAAGCTGCAAAAAAAATATTTTTTTTTAAATTTCACTTTTCGAGGGGTATTAAATAAAAAGTCCCAATGTTTACAGTCTAAAAGTGAAAATTTTGGACTAAATTTAGCATTAGACATTTAACTGTTTGTAACACTTAAGTCACAACAAATATGCTAAACACTTCTTCCAACAATTAGATCATCTTTCTTGTTTTCCCTGGAGATGCTGGTGTTAGAGCATACTTAAATCTTGCTTACAGCGGCCTAAAACGCTGCTAATATAAATGGACATTTACATAGTGCACAAAGTTTTGGCCAACCTTCTCAACAACAATAGGAGGAACAGGAAACGAAGTTAAAATTTGGCGCAATCTGCAAATTAGTGTAATTCAATTAGATTTGCTCTAGCAGCAGTGGAAGGAGAACACAGGACACCAGCTGACCTCTTGAACAGCAAATCTGCACCAGGAGAGAGAGGGCAGAAACTCCCTGAAGGATGGCCCGATTAGGTCATTACAAATCCAGTTGCCAATTGTCTGATTAGGGACAATTCCAACCTTTTTTTCCAACCACCAATAACATTGCATAATCCTATTGCAAAACATCTCCTTCTCAATTGCTACTTTGCTCAGGATTCATCAGCAAACAAAACTATTAAAAATATGAAGGACTTTTTATTTAATATATAGTGAAAAGTGGTTAAATTTTGTGAAACGAAAATTGATTTTGTTATGTAAAAGGACCATTTCCGCTATTTATAAATGTTTTAAGCGTTTTATTAAAATTTCAGATTTGTGAGTTTGGAAAGTTTGCTTATGCAACCAATAGTGGCTTTTACGAATACAATAGCTGATTAAAGTACACAATGTGTACTTCGTCCAAAAATGCCCAAAATCATCTCAATCTTGCTTCTTTTGGTGTTTGACGTTGAGAAAACACGTTTTTAGGATTGGGAAAGCAATTTTTTCATTATTATTTTTTAAAATTCAAAAGGCGCCAATTTAAAATAGAATTTTTGATATTTTTACACTTTTTTACCTTAGGCTTAGGACCAAGGAAATTTTTTTGCAAAAAATTGCTATCCCAATCCTAAAAACGTGTTTTCTCAACGATAAACACCAAAAGAAGCAAGAATGAGATGATTTTGGTCATTTTTGGACGGAGTACACATTGTGTACTCCGGCCGATTTTTTTTCACCAAAGTTCTGCTAAAAATAAATAAATTGAAATGAGATTCGTTAGAAATAATTCTTCACAATACATAGTAAAAATTTGATCAAAAAACTCTGAAATTTGGAAATCTTAAAAAATTAAAATTGAAAAAAAAACTTATTGGATAAAGTTGGGACAATCGTGTCTTCTCGTTGTTAAAAGCCGAAAAAATGAGGTAACAAGGTCACTTAAAGACTTTTTCAAAATTACAGAAAACGCCGTTTTACAATTATAGTTCAGAAAAGTTTATGAAGGAAGAAGCAAAATGGTGGTGGCAGGAATCGAATCTGCGGCTTTCAGTTTTCCGGGCTGATGTGCTACCATTACACTACGCCGCCACCTCTTCGTTTTCGTCCTAAGGGCCTATGTATATCTGCTCTCGTTACACCTTCCCCTTTTTTCACCAGACTGTCCTCAGTCTGCTATCATCTCTGGTTTTTTGAGCTTACCATCAACTCTTTGGTTTTATCAGAGATCACCATCAACTATCTTCTGCTGCGATACACCTCGCAAGGTAAGGGACTGACCTAGACAGGGCAGACAAATACATAGACCCCAATGTGGACCCCAGAGATCATAGGACTTTACGTTGTGAACTTTGTTCACCATCCTCCATCTGGATGAACCACTCGCTGCTACCAGAAAAGTTTATGAAGGAAGAGGCAAAATGGTGGTGGCAGGAATCGAACCTGCGGCTTTCAGTTTTCCGGGCTGATGTGCTACCATTACACTACGCCGCCACCTCTTCATTTTCTTCCTAAGGGCCTATGTATATCTGCTTTCTTTACAGTTCTAAAAACATTCAAATACCATTATCATAAATACTTGACTTAAATTTACTTCTATTGTTTATTGTAACAACTAATCTATAGTCTTTTTCGGTAGATTAAAGTGCCGGATGTTTTCCTATTGTTTTGTAAGTGTGAAGCGGTAAATGTTTGTGTGCTTTTGGATAAAAAGATATGTAAATTATGTAGTAGCAGTCACTTGACTATTAAAAAGACCTCATTTGTAAGCAACAAGGGTTTTATTGCCGACTTTTTATGTTCTAGACCTTTCCAATCGGCTGAATACTTGATCCACCCTGTAAATGATGGCTACCGTATTTTCTCTAATAGTAGGCCCGGGCCTTCTATTTTTCAAACCCCCAAAAATTAGAAAATTTTGAAATCGATCTCGAAATTTTCGGGTTCTTAACCAAAATCTAAAAATTAGAATCGGTAGAGCTCGTGAGGTTAAGAAAATGTATCAAACAGCTTTCTGAAATATTGCCTTTGCTCCGAGATACAGACCCTCAAAGTTGAGGGGGCTTTTATAAGTAGGGGGCCATCTATTAGAAGAAATACAGTATTCTAAAATATCCCAAATAAGCTTATATATGTCTTTTGAAAGAGGAGATTCAGGGCTACGAAACAGTACTGACACATAAGAAATATAATCTCAAAATTTATAAAATATAAAGCTCTAAAAACTCGTTCCAAGCTTATTTTACTCTGTATATGAGCTTACAAAAAATCTGTATTTACCGTAATTATTCTAATAGAAACCCCGGGGTTACTATTTTTCTTGAAATTGTCAATCAAAAATAACCCTAACTCTGAAATCTTAGTCAAAAAAAGAAAGGGGGGGGGGTTGTTACTATTAGAGACGGGGTTTCTATTAGAATAATTACGGTACTACGAAAATACAAAGTTACATATCATAAACAACTTTGTTTGCAACAAGAGACGAAAACACTCAACGATCAGTCAATCTATTTTCTAGATTTGAAAGCTTCAGATTGACTTATCGTTTTGCTTGCTTCCTATGAAAAAACCTTAAATTAAATCAAAATCAATCAATCTCCGACCCTTACTCTGGGAAGTGATCAAAAAAGTAGCTATCGCAGAATTTGCCGGCCGATATTCCTTAGTCTGAAACAAAGGTAAGAATAAAACAGGTAAATTTAACTGATAGAAAAATTTGCTCACCCTTGCGACTGCGATCGCAAACGACATTTTTACTAATACCGTAAAAACTCCAATAAAAACCCTGGCTTGACTATAGAATCCCCACGGGGAGTGATCAGGTGGAGGAGATAACATCATATTCGTGTTTCTCGACCCCGATTTCATGAGAAAGCCGCGTGTTTTTTTAGTTCTGAGAAAAAAATTTTTTTCGAACCACAGGGGGGTATCATGGTTTTTTAGTCGAAATTTGAAAAATTTTGAATTCGCGCCTATTGAGTTTTCAAGGGATTTGAGGCTGTATTGGGAGGGGAAGGGAATAAAAGGGCCACTAATCACACATGGCCCACTAACAAAAGATGTTGAACATAGTTTTGAATACTGGGCCTACTGTAAATATACTCTGGTATGCATGCTTTTTCATGCATCCAGAGTCACTTTCGAGTGATTTGTGTCTAAGGTATGTGGGTGTGCGCATCTCAACTCCAAACCCCTCCCCATGCATCCAGAGTCACTTCCGAGAAGTACTCTTGATCAAAAAATGCATATAGAGGTTCTTTTTGCCACGGCCCAGTTGAAAAACATGGTAAGACAGTCTAGTGATACACATATTTAGTTTTTAATGTTTTGCCATAAAAGTGGCCCCTTTTTATTTTCTTCCACTCTCAATACAGCCCTAAATCCCTTGAAAATTCAAAAGGCGCGAATTCAAAATTTTTCAAATTTCGACTAAATAACCATGATACCCCCCTGTGGTTCGAAAAATTTTTTCTCAGAACTAAAAAAACACGCGGCTTTCCCATCGAGAAACACGAATATGATGTTATCTCATCCACCTGATCACTCCCCGTGGGGGGGATTCTATAGTGCAACCAAAACCCTTTCTGTAATAGTAACCCTTTCCCCCCAAGAGGAAGGTCGGGAAATAGTAACCCTCTCTCTAATAGCTATCAACCCACACCCCAACCCCCTATCAGCCCCTCGCCCACCTATAAATGCAAAAATTTTCGTTCGAATTTGCATCAAATATTTCTGCATGCTGTTATCGCATCTGTTTCCGGTGTCGTATTTTTCAGTTAAATTTTTTGTTTTAGTGCTAACATGATGTATGAGATTCAAGTAAACTACGCAAGGATCCGCCAGCGATGAGGAAGTCAGTAAGACAAAAAGCGAAAAGCCTACTCAACAGATTGGAAACTGGAAGTCGTAAAATTTGCCAACGAAGTGTCAGTCCATTCAGCCAGCAAGAAGTAATAAGTTTAAAAGTAATAAGTCAAGAAGTAATAAGTCCTCTTGTTACCTCAATCATTTATTTTTCTTTTATGTTCTTTTTTTGTTAGCAAAACGTTTTTGTTCATGCAGTCGATGTTTGCTATGACTACGGACCTTTTCTGCTAAACAGGGCACACCCTACATTTTTGGGATATTTATTTTCATTGCAAAACAACTTCTAAAAAGCTTAGAACCATAAAAATATTTTTTACATAAAGAAGAAAAATACTTATTGATTTCTATCACAGTTTTAGAATAGACAAGTTCTGTTAAAACTATGACTATAAAAATAAACGGAAGAAAATCAAAGTGCTTCAATTTGGCTGAAAAGTGCTTCAATTTGGCTGAAAATTGCCTCAATTTTCCAATTCTAAAAAGCAAAAAATGTTCGATTTTTATTGAAAAGTGCTTCATTTGTTGAAAAGTAATTCATTTCAGCCGAACTATGCCTCATTTCGAATTTTTAAATTTCCATTCATCAATAATAAAGTTGTGACTTAATATTGGAACCTCTTCTACCAATTTAAGTTGTCCTCATTTTACTGATTAAAAGCTTTTTTGCAGAGCTATTCTATGCATTTTTCAGCCAGAATGAGCCGTTTTTCAATGACATAAAGCACTTTCAAGCCAAAGTTGAGGCATTTTTTTAATTTTTCCTAAATAGACAGAAAGCCTACTGTTTTACTATATCTGAAATAATAAATATACAGTCAAACCTCGTTTATACGGCACCCCCAAAAGTTCGTTCCCACCTTGGGTCCGACACTTTCTTTAGCTCAATTTTCGAAGTCTTTTGCTAAATGTGATTCGCCAGTCCAGTCCGAAATATCGCAAGGATTCTGTTTTTGCCGGTCGTTTTTCCAAAATTTTTAAATTTCGTCATAAAGACCCGCGAACCTCGGTTATACGGCACCCCTTTTTGAAAATCACACTTTATGACGAAATTTAAAAATTTTGGAAAAACGACCGGCAAAAGCAGAATCCTTGCGATATTTCGGACTAGACTGGCGAATCACATTTAGCAAAAGACTTCGAAAATTGAGCTAAAGAAAGTGTCGGACCCAAGGTGGGAACGAACTTTTGGGGGTGCCGTATAAACGAGGTTTGACTGTATAAAAATATCAAAAGTAAAACATATTCTAGAATTCGGTCTATATATTTTTAATACATTTCGGAAATTTGTCAATAGCATTTATTGTTGGGGAACGCCGCCCCCTTATTTGATCAATCTAAAACTTTTTTTTGCATTCTCCATTGACTTACCTCATCAAATTTATAAGGTATAAAGTTTTTACAATCGTTGCTAAACTTCTTTTCATGACTGAGTCATAGTTTTGCTGTTATCACAAGTGTTCACATTTGATCACCATCATTTTGTCTAGTTCTCTTTTTGTATCATTTTCCAACCACAAAAAGATAAAAGAATGTATGATCCAACCATCGCTGTCTGTTTGCTTTATCGTTGTATTGTGGCAATAGGAAACACTGCTGCTGCTGTGACTAATACTCTCCAAGCAAATAGGGACACTTGTGTGTGCTCCTCTTGTTACCTCAATTCTGTTTTCTGCATCTCTAACTATTTCCCATCTTCTGATGTGCAAGATCAAGTGTCGCTTAATTTACGTTTTTTTTCAAATTGATTTATTATTATTATTTTGTTAGACGTCTTCATTATTGTTTTTACTTGTTTTTAAATTGACTTGAAGGCAAGTTTGTGTTGTGGTAAATAAAAAAGCTTTATTATGATGTATCCTTAAGTAAGGCCCGATTTGGATAAAATTCTTGTCTCTCTACTTGATGGACAAACAGTTTTTGGACACTTTTCTAGCTCACTTTTAGTAATATTTTTTCGATTGCAAAATCAACCCAAACATATGGGTTTGTTTCTTAGAAAAAACCAAAATCCGAGTTTTTTCCAATTTTTCGTTTTTCGGCCATTTTTCATTTTCTATGTTTTTTATTCAATTTCAGTGAAAACACAAAATGATTTTAAGATATGGGCTGTGAATACTTGAAGACCGTCCATGGTATTTTGAGTGTCTTGCAAACGGTAAATTTTTTAAACGAATCAATTTATAGTAAAATAATTTTATCAAAAAAATTATTTATCAACTTTGTTCAGATCTTAGGCCTAGCTGCTTTACTAGCCGGTTTTTTGTTTGGAATAATGGAGATGTCTTCTTTTTATTTTGGATGGGCGAGATGCGTTTGCTAACTCTAGTACTAGTTATATTAATGACTGTGTGGATTATTTCTATGTCTGTTTTGCTCAATCAGGTGTTTGGCACTGATGTTCTGGAAAAGTTGGGCAAATTAAAGGTAATTTTGGTTCTATTCCGTTATTGACAGGCCACTTTATTTTTTTCCCATATACAGTTTCTGCTAATTTTTCTACTTATACATGTTTATTAAAAGCATAACCACACAGAACTTTTGAACTCTATTCTAATAGAAACTCTAAAGAAACCCTTAGAAACTCTGAAACTCTATTTGAAATGAAGTGGCCTGTCGAAATAATTTTGTAAACCGTAATTTTTACAATAAAAGCTTATCTGACTTATCTAGTGTCGGCATCGAGAATTCCCGACACTACTATGATATACCCGACAACCACCATCCAAACCAAACTTCAAACCTCCCCCAAGCTACCCCACTCCCCCAAAATCGGATCTACTTTGATATTTTAATATAACTTTTTAATTTTCTGCCCCGGAGAACATAAATTGCTTCGTCAGAAGGGGCTTGGGGTTGAGACACCCACACACCTTAGATAAGGGTTAGGAAAACCTATTAAAAAGTTATAATCTCTATAAAATTCAAACGAGAATTTTGAAATTCAAAACTATTCAACTTCTATAAAATATCTATAAAACGGGAGACGGTGAATTCATCGACATTTTGGCGTTTTGTTCTTTCGAGCTGTTCTTATCTCGAATTGCCTTCTTTCGAGTTGTTCGTAATGTTCTTTTGAGATTGAGCCTTTGAGATTCTCATTATTTATTGTTTCCGAAAATTCAGTGGTTGACGCTCTCATTCTTTTATTATTTAATTATCATTTTTTCGTTTAGTCTTTCTCCTCGTCAGGACGTCTCAAGTAGAGTGGTAAAAAAGCAAGCTGCTCAACCTGCAAGGTGGTCCTTTTTCAGTGCTCTTTCGCTTTCACTAAGTATCAGTGATTCAGCTCAAATACTCATGAAGGATGACCTGCAAGGTGGAAGTATTCACGGATGACCTGAATGGTGATATTTTCTTGCGTGTGTCACTGTGACTGAAGCTTATCGTCTTAAATAAAATATGCCTAGTCATATATTTTGCATGTATTATTGTTCGATTGCACTGTCATTGTTGTCTGTGTTTGCAATAAAGTTTTTGACTTGATTAAATGGCCGTAAGTAGTCCAGATAGTGTATATTAATCTACCGTATTATTACTAATTAGCGCCCCCTCTCCAATAAGCGCTCCCTTTTTAATAAGCGCCCCCTCCTCCCCGACAAAGTTATTGAGATAAGCCTGTTTTATGAACAATTTTTTTATTATTATAGCGGGATTGTATATTAGTGAATAACAACAAACATAGAACTTAAAAAGCTGAAAATTTTCACGAGTGAAGAGGAAACAATTTATTTTGAATATTATAAATTTTAAAATTGAGAGAAGTATTACCACAAATTGGTAATTTATCGATTTTATATCATAGGCTTAGGAAGTGGTATGTAAAAATAGACTCATACATATTTCAGACTACGTATTTACATACGCTGTCCAAACCTTGCCCAAGCCTGAATATGATTACCAAAATACTTGGTAATCATGTCATTCAATTTAAGGTCTATTACAAGTAATTACCGATAACCGGTGCAAGAAGTCCGAATTTCAAGTCCCCTCCTACACATCACTCTTTCGAATTCAAATGTTGTAGAGCACTCATAATTCAATACATAAAGCAATACAGTCAAACCTGGACAATACGTCAACCCTGGGGACCAATTTTGGTGGCGTCTTATCGGGGTGTAAATTGCTTTAATTTCTTTGTCAAATCACGGTTGTAAAGTATAATGGGTTATAGGCAGGGCTCTTTCGTCCTTTTTAAAAACATTTGTTCTTTTTCATGACCCCAAATCTTTTTTATTTATTTATTATTTATTTAAAAGATTTTAGTCAAAATCCTTTTTTCGCTTAAAAATGGCAATATGCACTGGATAAATTGACCTTTTCTCTCACAAATGGCCAAAATGTCCTTTTTTAGCTAAATGTCCTTTTTTCTTCATGTATTCAAGAAATAAAAATATTCGGCACAGGCACATTGAAAAATTAGCGCCCCTCTCCAATAAGCGCCCCTCTGGACAAAGGTTGGAAAATAAGCGTCCCGGGCCGCTAATTAGAGATAATACGTTGTATAGCTAATAATTATGTAGAACATTTTTGTACAAATAATTTACTCACCTTAGCTACATATTTGTTCTTATGTCACGGCCTGGTTTTTCTACCTCCGAATTGGGCGCAGGATGCTTGATGGGTCATAGATGGGTCACTTGATTCGTCACTCAAAGAATAGTAAAGCATTCGAAAGGTCGAGAAATCAAAGTTCTGAAAACTCAATTTTCTGTTGACCAGAACTTAAAAACAATACCTTTTTCGAAGTACTGAGGTGACTTCATGTGGTTTTTGGTAACTATTTTCAAAAAAGTTGAATGAAAACACGAAAAAACGCTATATAACAGAACGCCAAAATGTCGATTAATTCACCTGTCGACCTGTCGATGAATCCCGCGGGTGGTGCGGGGTAGGTGTATATAAGAGTAGCGCATTCCCGCTTTCTAGTGCAAACTTTTGGAAGTAACTAGTTTTTTAGGTTTTGGCACTACATGGTAATCTCTTTCTAACAGCTAAATTATAAATTTAATGCTAAACACCATGTTTTTAAGGCCTTTGCGCCCTAGTTGTGCTTATAGCAGCTGTAATCGAGTCGTATTATTATGGTCAAATAGTTAGCTCTTCTTACTACATTCCAAGGCTTCTATTTGTTATGGTAGGATAACTTTTTTGGTTTTATAAATATAACAAATTATGAGCGTATCAGTTAAATTTTTTAAGAATAAGTAATCCAAAAAGGTCCTCAGACTAAATTTATAAACGTTTGATTGGACACTGAGCCCTGCAACAACATCTTAGCACTGTATTTTAGAGTCTTAGAAACTAGATAAACCAATTTAGCATTTTTTTAGAAGAAAGTGTTGAGATGGTTTAAAAAAACTACAATCCTGATTTTTGTAAAGAATTTTTGGCTTTCGCTTTTTAAAAAGCGCCACTTCCACACAGACACGAGTTAGTACTTCATTTCCTGCAACCGGGTCACACAGACATCTCATACCAGCTATACAAGCTTTTTTTCATTATGAGCATTCTTTGCGTCCGTAGCTTCCTTCCCCATTTCGTTAGGCAGACACTTCAGCAAACTTCGTCCATATATAAACCCAGAGGCCGGTTGATTATCGCAATTGCGGGGATCCAGGCACCAGCACTAACAGAGAAGCATCCATCAGCAAGGCAGCTGGCAAGACCAATCCAGGAGTACTACCAAGGCCAGAGCACCATCTACCGGGCAGCTCATCACACAAACGGGTCACACAGATCATTTCAGTCACCACAGCTTCACGCTTTAATCTATACAAGATAAACATCTCAACATCTTCTGTTTCGGTCATCTCCTCAATACGACGGTTGCCGGGTACACCTAAAAGCTTCTAAAAGCTCATTAACCTGCGGCTCCACATTAACTTTACAAGAGTTCGGTCCAGCAGCAGCTTTTGATTCACAGCAAGCACGGTCAACGTAGATCTTCAGTCATTTAATAAACCAGTATCATTTACGACGAAGCGCTTGAGACTCGGCTCCAGCTTTAGTACGAGATTGCCGTTCACCATTTTCAAGTTTGCGGAATTCATAGCTTGGAAATATCTGAACAAATACAAATAAATCCCACGCTACACATCACACAGACGGGTTAGCACACACAACAGCATGATTCAACTAATGAAAAGACTGATTTCCTCGCAGTTTTGGTCAAAACGTTTCCACATAGGACAAATTGCACTTCAATTCTGGTATTATTTGCTTTCGGTAATTCCCTTTCCTTACATTTGTTACCATGTTTTTGACTTTTCGTCGTTTTTTTAAAGAATCGCTTTTTCCACGGAACATATCTCAACAGTTTTTTATTAAACATTTACATGGTGCAGAAAACATTTTTACATGGTTGAATGTTTCATTGAATGTTTGACTGGTTAGAAAAATTAAATTTTTAAACTTCTCAAAATGACCTTACAAGTGGACTCTATCCCTCAATGGGGGGTTTTTGCCTTGGTTCCTCCTATTTTTTTGTAATTTTTTAGTCTTGTGCAAGGGTTGGCCAGCGTATGTTATGACAGACTCGAACATATCTTACATTGATGTTCGAGTCTATTCTAAGTCCATCCTTGAGTTCAGCCAACCCTAAGCCTAAGCTTGAAAAATTGCAAATAAAAATACAGTGGGGGCGGGGTGGGGGATGGGTGGACCCAGGCAAACCCTCCCCTCCCATTGAAGAATAGGGACAACACGTTTTACGTTAAAATATCACTTTTAGGTATCCTGTTGGGTCCTATTGATCACATATGTTTGCCAATTTGGCTTTGTTGTGCTGCAATAAGACATGGCTGCTTCTTCATACACTATAAGTAGCCTTAGTTAAAGATTCCAGAAACTTGCTCACTCAATCAATAACATATGGTTTTGCCGACTTTACTGATCTCGATTTTGATTGCTTACGTTGTTTTAAGAAATCTAGACTTTAAGGCAAAAATTTATTCACTAGTCATATTGGCACCTATTTTTTTGTAACTTCTAAGTTAGTTTTTTTGTTAATAAACATATTTATCACTATCTATAATACTTTTTTGCATAATTCGACTAAATACACCATGTAAAAAATAATAATTCTTAAAGGAATTTTTTAGTGACAGGATGTTTTTATGAAAACTTTTCCATTCATAAATTCTCAAATTTGTTCTCGATAGCTTGTTAGTAATTATTGGGTTGTCGCATAAGTTCGTAGCGTTTTTTCTGATAAGACATTTTATCAATGATAAGTTACGATAAAATGCCGTTTGATATACCATTTAGTAGCTCTCATTCTCCTCTATCCGATAGTTCTTTTCGTTTTGCCGTGCTCCCATAAAAAATTCTATTTTTAGGACAATGGAGTGTTTAAACAATGGAGTGTCAAGTTGAGAAAAATGTGCATTTCCGACATGTTCTTCTTTTTGCTTTCAATCAAGGAACCAAGGCTGCTGAGATTGCAAGAAGCATTCGTAGCGTCTACGGAGAAGATTCCATTGGGGATTCCACTGCTCGCGTTATCTGAAGCTAGGAGCCTGGGTGCCACATCTTCTGAGCCAAGCCAACAAGAACCAACGATCGAGTGTCTCTGCTTCGTTATTGGCCCGTCATGAGCATTCGAACCGATTTTTGAAGTGAATTGTCACAGGAGATGAGAAATTGTGCCTCTACGTCAATATGAAGCGAAGAAAAGAATGGGTGAATAAAGACGATCAAATTGCCAGAAAGATGGGAGGAAGTCGTAAACAGTGAAGGAGAATATATTATTGATTGACTTGTATTGTTGGTTTTGGACAATAAATTATATTGAATTTGTACATGTGATAGCTTGTTTTGAAGAGCAGAGAATGAGCTACAAAATGGTATATAACATATCAATTAGTGTCCATGCTAACTGACCTTAAATGCTTGTTAAAAAAACGCTACGAACTTATGCGACAACCCAATATGTATACCACAGTCGAAGCTCGATATAACGATCAGCCATTATAACGATCGGCTCAATACTACGATCAACTTGGACGGTCCCGATAGTCAAAAACTTCGCTCGATATAGAGATCATCAACAAATTTTAGGAAAAAATTCGTATTTTATTAGAAAAAGAGCTGTCGTCAAAGGAAAGATTGTTCTTTTCAACTAATTTTCTTTCATTTTTGTTGCATTATTTGTTGTTGTTTTGTCGTTTTGTTTTTCGGAGCCCTTACAGATAAGAATCGTCACGCAATAATTCTAAATTGCAACAAACTAATGAAAACCGAAAAAAGTCAATGAAATTAAGCAAAGAACTCGATTTCCAAAAATCAGGACAAAAAATTGTCCACTTGGTCTTTTTAGAAGAAGCAAGAATAGGAGAATTGAAACGAAAAAAATCTATAATGACTTTGATTGAGTCAAACTTTGATAACTCAGCACCCCTTGAGACCGTCCTTGAAATACCGGGTTATCCAAGTTCGACTGTACCATTCTGACCTGTTTGTTTGATGGTTATTCTTTTAAGCCGTCTATAATGAAAAAAAACCTGTCTCGGTGAACAGCTCGATATAGCGTTCAAAAAATAATTCTAAATAAAGTGGTGCTCGATACAGTGATCATTCGATATAATGATCGCGTTTAGACGGTCCCCCATGGTGATCGTTATATAGAGCGTCGACTGTATTCATTTTTAGACTGTTTACGGTTGTGTAGCTGTAGATGCTATCATTTGTTTTTTAATTTTAGAAAATGGCTGAAATCAGTAATCAGGCAGCTTGCCATTCTTAGTTCATCTGCTTCAAAAAAATTCGGTCATCTACTCAATACGACGGTTGCCGGGTACACCCAAACTTTCTAAAAGCTTGCTAACCTGCGGCTCCACCTTATCTTCCCAAAAGTCCGGCAGCAGCTTTTGATTCACACCAAGCACAGTCGACGTAGATATTCAGTCATTAAAAGGCACCAGTATCATATGCGACGAGGCGCTTGAGACTTGGGTCCAGCTTTAGCACGAGATTATCTTTTTTTTTTTAATTTCAGAAAATGGCTGAAATCAGTAACCAGGCAGCTTGCGATTCTTCGTTTATTTGCTTCAAAAAAATTCCTCGGTCAAATTACCAGAGCATTCATTGTCAGTCACTTCCCTTTGGTTAATTTTTCAGAGGTGCTGTAAATGCCTTTCCGTTTTATGTTGCTTGTAAATTTTTTATAGAACTGGTTGCTGTTACAAACTAGTCGAAAAATAAAAGCTTAGTTAAGAAAAAAGTTGGTGGTCTACTTTATTATTAATTGACCTGTTGTTTGTTAATGGGTCAATACTAGTTAGTAAATGTTTAAAAAGTGACAGAATCTAGAGTAAAACTAAAAACTTTAGGGCCGAAAATTTTGGAAATTAACAGGGCAATGGCTTACATACTTAAACATATTGGCGGTTAAGTTTTTAACACGTAAGCATGTAAATATTTAAAAAAATTTTTAAATGTTAAATCAGCCCTACATCCGTCAAAACAAAACAAAAATACTTAAACGCCCACAAAAAAGCAACAAAGGTTTATAGATGTCCTTTCAGTTGCAAAAATTTAATTAGTATTGGCTTCTATCGATTTTAACTACAGGATTTAAGCCCACTAAAGCCTTTAGAAACAATTCGGTGGTCCCTGAGGGACCCTGCCAATGAGTTTTCCATGCTAGTGTCCTACTTTGCAGACTCAAATTTATTTGGTATTAAGGTCTTTATTGTGGATTAATTAAGTTCTAAATCTTGCTAATACTAATCCTATTTTTTGCTACCTAAATCCTGCAAAAATGGTGTTAAACAAACAAAATGAGCCAGCTGTCCGATTTTTTAATCTAAAGTACAGCTACTTGGCTACCGAATCAATAGTCACTGACTTGAGCTATTCTGATGAGTTCATGGTGGCGGAAAGAGATTGGATTGGCATATTACCAGCTGGATTCGTTAAGGCAGCTCATTTTGCCGCTTTGAAAATGGCTCCAGCGAGAAAAGTTCCCAGATGTTTGGATGTTAACAAGTGTTTTCCAAGATTGGGTGCGGATAAGTGTGGTGAGCTGCACAAGATTGTTTTTAAAGCCAAGGATGATGGGGTAAGTTGTTAAAAGCTTTTAACATTGTCAAGGCAATGTGATAATTATTAGATTCACTTACCTTGGACATTCACTTACCTTAGACATGATTCGAGCAAGACTGATCAAAATTACATAAAGAAGCTCTTTTTTCAAAGCTCCAGTGACCAAAACGAGATAAAATACCAAAAAATTATCAAAAACCACATGGAGACCAAGGCAAAAAATGACCAAAAACCGCAGAGGGACCAAGACAAGCCAAAAATTTTTTTTTTAAAAGTGCCATCCCACACAAACAAACCCACACATATAGCAAACCGGACAGCTACAATGAGATTGTAATATTATTTCGGGAACCTTCTTCTTCTTCTTTCTGTCCACTTCACTGCTGCAGTCGGGGAGCCGAGGAACTTGGCGGGAGCTGTCCACTTGATCGCTTCTTGCTGGCAACGGAGCTCCAGAGCACAGTTCGAGACGAAGTGTGCTCCAAAGTGTCGAGACGATGCTTGACTTGAGATCGCCGCTATTGGAGCTGAAGTAAATTCCACTTGAGACAACAAAAATTCAAATATTGAAAATTGAATATTTATTGTCTCGAGCGGAATTCAAAATTTGAGTCGTTTTCAGTTCCATGACCAAACCAACCATACTGAACATGAAGTCGATGTCAAAATTTAGGGTTTGCTAGGCAACATATAAATTTATATCAAACTATGATTGATTAGGTTTTATTTTAGTTAAGTTAATTTTGTTTTTGTTTTTATCTGCATTTCTTTGCAACATTTTTTTAACAAATATCTTTGCTCGCTACTAAATATTTCATAACCTTTCAACTGAAATAAGCAAAAACACTTCTCCAGTTTCATAAACAAGCAAAGTAGCAGTAGTACTTGGGTTAAGCACTCATTTTGACATTTCTCTCTTTCTCGCTTTGTATGGCCTGATTAGCAATAGTCTGATAAAAGGAAAAAAAATGCAAAAACATTCGAGCTTCTAACTAAAAAGGAAGAAGGTCCTGACAAAGATTAATCTCTATTTTTAGGCCAGCCAAACTTGGCTGAGGGATAGCAACCAACTAAGAACTCATTGTGTTGCCCTTTCCCAAATTCCAAACGCCTTTTATTTTTCCGATAAAAATCTGTTTTTTCTGAGCTTTTTTGTTAAAATTACAATTTTTAAGCTTTTTAAGAAAAAAGTCTATTATTATTAGGAATTTGTAATTCGACCAGCCGAATTTCAGTTAGTACTTGAACTTTTTGAGCTAAGTACTGAATTTGTATTTTAAGGTAGTAAAAAAGAGGTTTTTAGCTAAAAAATTTCTGTTCCGAAAAATAAGACTTTTGTGTTAATCCTGTAATAAAAAATTGAAAACGTTACGCTGAGGTAAGAAAATACCCACATTTCAGGCACTCGACATGGGTCGAATTTCAAATTGGCCATATCTCGAGATGCAAATCTGAAGTTGGCGTTCTGGGAAAAGCAAACTTACTCAGAATTGTCTTCTCGTTTGAATAAGACCAAACTAGAAATTTTGAAAAAATTGAGGGAACAAAAGTTTATATGAAGTGGTCCACTTTTACGCAAAATGCCTTAAAAAAAAGTAAAATAGTGAAGACAACGTTGCTTAAAAATACCAGACCGAAAAACTGGCTCTTGAGCTTTTTTCAAGTGCCCCAATTTACTATAATTACTTTCTATAAACTTTCAAAAATGGATGTGATCTAACAAGGGAACCGATCGAACTGTACGATTCGATACAGAAATTCTAACAATGCCATCTTGTAGCGCATACTCGATTTACTTTATAGAATTTTAACATTTTTTGTTAACAGACAGAAAAAATGCAACTTGGAGACTCCAGAAACATAAACCAAACACTGCTTTGGTCCCCCCTGTGGATTCTTAAAAACATATTTGCTTATAATCCACCTTTGATATGGTGACACCCCTAAAAGTTTGATCCTTAGCAGGGTGCGACATTTTTTTGAGCCGGTGTGCTGAAAAAAAAGTGTCTGACCCAGCTGGGGATCGGACTTTTGGGGTGTGGTTATATAAAGACTTGACTGTAGAAAGTATGGGCCAGAATGCAGTATCTCTACGTGTCCCATAATTGTGTTTTAACCACTTTTTGCAACGTTTTAGACACTGAAACGTGTAGAAAACATGTTTTTTGGTGGCGGAAAGACATTTTCGGAGGAAAAATTTGACATTTTGTCAAAACTCTTTAACATTTTCGACCCTACCGGAGTATACCCCCAAATGAATTTTTTTTAAGTGTTTCCAAACACCCTATATCAACCTAAAATCACCTCGGGAGTTTAACAAAGACATTATTTTTGTGTTCTGGTCAATAAAAAATTGAGTTTTGTGCATTTTGAGGTTTCGACCATTTGCCTGTTTTACCATGTTTTGGTCACTGGAGCTGGGCAAAAAGAGCCTCTAAATGCATTTTTGATCAAGAGTCTTGCTCGGAATTATGTCTAAGGTAAGTGAGTGCGCGCATCTCTAACCAAGCCCCAGCGCCCCCTTCAGTGGGCGCAAGGGGCTTGATTGCTCGCGCTTTAGGTTGATATAGGGTGTTTGGAAACACTTAAAAAAAATTTCATTTGGGGGGTATCTCGGTAGGGTCGAAAATGTTAAAAAAAGAGTTTTCGACAAAAATGTATATTTTTGTAAAAAAAATATTCTTTCCGAAAATGTCTTTCCCCGCCACCAAAAAACACGTTTTCTACACGTTTCAGTGTCTAAAACTTTGCAAAAAGTGGTTAAAACACAATTTTGGGACACCTAGGGATACTGCACTTTAGCCAAAGTATGTTTGTGAAAATTCACAGGGGAACCAAGGCAATTTTGGTCTATTTTGACATGTTTCTCGAGTCTCCAGATTCTATTTTTTCTGTCTGTTAGCAAAAAATATTAAAATTGTA
Source organism: Ditylenchus weischeri (assembly GCA_029231635.1). Lineage (NCBI taxonomy): Eukaryota > Metazoa > Nematoda > Chromadorea > Rhabditida > Anguinidae > Ditylenchus > Ditylenchus weischeri. The sequence goes on along the minus strand of JAMRYI010000120.1, from coordinate 215,323 downwards.
TATACCTCTAAAAGCGACCATGCTCTAATAAGCGCCTAACTTTGAGGACTTTTATCTCAACCCAGAGCAAATATTTAGCATTGCTGTTTCTTGCATTTTCTTAACTCCCACGAGCTTCACCGATTCCGCTTTTTACATTTTGCTTGAGCACCCAAAATTTTCGAGACCGACTCCAAATTTTTCAGATTTTTGGAGGTTTGAAAAATAAGCGCTCATGGGCTCTTATTAGAGGAAATACGGTAGTAAATCGACTATGCTCTACAAGATGGCATTGTCAGAATTTTCAAACTGAATTGTACAGTTCGATCGGTTCCCTTGTAAGTCGAAAAATCTCACTCTAAAGTTGACTAATAATATATTCATCTCATCTTTAATTTCCTCCTGCTCCTTCTCATTCCAAGTGCACCAATTGAATTATTCAGCAGTCCAAGTGGAGCAAGAGAGTAAGGGATCGCCTCTTTTACTACTTGTCACTTGCAACCAAGAAATTCCTCTTCAAAGCTTGAAAAAACCAAAAAGCCCACCACTTTTTATCATTCATTCCTTTTGGGGGCACACACCCTTCTTAGACTAAGCTTATATTGCTTTTTAAGTGCTTGTTCTTAAATTTGATGGCTAATCACAAAAATTTTGCTAATTTCAGTACCATAAAGTGCTTCAAAACTTATTTTAACACAAAGATTTTTTTCAAAGTAATAGTTCAGGATTTGTTAATATTTGTGTATAAAAATAGCAGTTTTTGCAAAAAAATATTTATTCTAAAGCACCTAAGTAGGCAAAATTTTCTCCGAAATTCAAATAAGACAGCAGAATAAGTTTGAAATCATCAATTTCCTATATATAGCCAGTTTTTAAAAATGACGGCCTAACTTAGGGTCACATCTCAGCCAAAAAAATAAAAATTAAAATTCTGCCCCTAATACAGCCTGAGGGTGCCTTAGGAAAAAAAATTACTTATGATTTTTTTGCGTATAAGACTGTTTTTAAAATTCTAAAACGGCTGTAACATTTAGTTGGAAAGAATCAGAACTCTTACATGACTAGGGTCGGCGGTTCGATTACCCTTTTTCGGTATCCGAAAACCGGAAAATTTCCGGTTTTCGGATAAAAAATTCGGTTATCGGTTCTGGTCGGTTACCAGAAAATTTCGGTTTTCGGGTTACGGTTCGGGTAACCGAAACCGAAAATGTCGGTTATCCGCCAATCCTATACAGGACCCTAAAATGCTTAGGATCAACTTTAAACAGCAGACATTTTTTTATCATTAAATCAATTTGGTTATTTAGTTAGCACCCCGTCATTTCTACCAACTTGCCTACATACGCAACCGCAGGAACCAGCACCAAATCTTAGCAACCAGCTGTGTATTTTACGTAGAGAGTGTTCTTCCGCCAGCAACAACTCTGACTGGTTCTGTCTCCATGCCTTTGGATGAGGTTATGAAGCAAAACCAGCAGCAGATGGTGGTTCAGCAAGAGTTTGATAACGGTGGAGCTTGTAGACTATTTACAAATTGTAAGTGATTAAAAAATATGAGTTGGTTATAAACCAACTTTCGTATAACTTTTTCCAAAAAAATCCCTTGTTAACTCCCATTATTCTCTAGTAAGAGTCATCTAAGCCGTTCGTTAGCCCCACTACTAACAATTTCGCTACACAGGTAGCCTGTAGATATGGTGCAACTTGCAAGTGAGGGACCCTGACTGTAACCTGGTTAACTTCGATGAAAAAGTTTTTGCGTATTGCTGCAGAGCGTGCCCAAGTTCCTGAAAAATTTAGCTCCCCAGCTCTGAAGGTCCACAAAACTTGGTACAAGGGTCACTCAAAGTTCTAAAAACACCTCGATACTGAGGTGTTTTGAAAAATCTCCAGGTCACAGTTAAGGTCCCTCTCTTGTTAGAGCACCAAAAAAGTCAAGTTGTAGGCAGGAATACACAATACTGTCCAGCTCAAAAATGCCCGAATCATTTTTCTAGCGGCCAGAACATGCTAAAACATGCTTTGAGGTGGAAGTAGAAACTTTTCGGAAAAAAAATCACCAAAATTTGACTTTTTGCCTCGGGAGACTAAAGTAAAGAACCCCAAAAAGTACGTGGATTGGCAGGAAAGGATTGGTTGCTTAATGTTTTACCACGTTTTTTCGACTATAGCTTGTGCAAAAAGACACTTCGGGTACTATTTTTTCAGGCATCCGGAGTCACTTTCGAGTGATTTGTGTCTAAGGTATGTGTGCACATCTCAACTCCAAGCCTCCTGCGCCCCCGAAGAGTTCCTTAGACGTGATTTCGAGTTACACTTGCGATTATTAAATGCACATAGAGTCTGTTTTTGCCACAGTTCGAGTTTAAAAACATAAAAAATCAGCCTGAAAATAGGCATAACCTTCAAAACAAGCCTTCAGAGGGCTTGAAAGTTGGGACATACACATACCTGAGATGATTTTAGACATTTTTGAGCCAGGTGACATACAGTGGCGGACAAAAGTTTCCGTTCGACACGTTTTTTAAGTTTCCTGAACAAACGTCTGGCAATAAAACAGCCGTGTTGTGCGATAAGAAAAAACTGAATATACCAAAATGTTCGGCTACTCAAGGGCTACAAACCTACATATTAATACTTGGGTTTACTTTTTAATTTTTTGGATTTTTGCATCAAGTTTCAAAAAAGCGCCGAAAAACACATCGGACAAAAGTCACCGTTCAATCAACAAATCATTTATTTTTGTAACAAAACCCAACAACAAAACAAAATTAGTACTTTGTCGATAATATTCATTTGCATTGATAACTGCTTTCATTCGTCGTGGCATTGATTCAATCAGCTTTTCCACCTTGCTTTTGGTACAGATTCCCAAGCTTCAACCGCAGCATTGAAAAGGTCTTGATCTTTCTTGAATCGGCGTCCACGCAATGGTTTCTTTGCTTCATTCCACAGATTCTCAATAGGATTTAAGTCGGCAGATTGCGCGGGAGTTCCGATAACCTCTTTACCCTTTAAAGAATAGCTGAGCTGTTTGATATTGTTTTCCAAAAGCCACTTGGAGACGAGTTTTCATTTGTGCTTCGGATCGTTGTCTTGTTGAGAGAGCCAATTTTCAGGAAGATTTGCAGCAAACGGAATCATTGTGCTTGAGAGAATATCATCACGGTACTGAACAGAATTCAGAATGCCTTTGACAAGATATAGAGGCCCTTCACCAAACCACGAGAAACAGCCCCAAACCATAATACTCCCACCTCCGAATTTGACAGTGCCTTTGGTGTACTTCGGATCATAGCGCTTGTTCTTCGGTCAACACACATAGCGCTTTCCATCACTGCAGATCTTGTTAAACTTAATTTCATCCGTACATAGAACACGCTTCCAGTCGTCCACAGTCCAATCCAAATACTTCCTAGCAAAACTGAGACGAGCTTCAGCATTCTTCTTTGAAATGAAAGGCTTCTTAGCGGCAACACGGCCATGCAAATCAGCCTAAAAACACTGTAATAAATATTTACAAGCAACAACAAACCTCTACAAGACGTCTCTCTACCGTTCTGGCACTAATATCACGCAGCCTAAGAGCTTCTTTTACTTCTGGTGCCGACAAATTTGGATCAATCCTGGATTTCCGAGCAATTAAACGATCTTGTCTAAAATTAATGACGTTATTAACATACGCATAAGATACAAATTGTAACCTATCAGTTGTTATTCTGTGTCGACCGTCTTTCTTGTAAACCTTAGGCTTCTTTTGACGATGATAGGCATCTTGCACTGACTGTTTTGGCTTATTCAAGTGCTCAGCGATCTTCTGGAAGCTCGAATTCTCATCTGTGTCGTGCAAGCGAACAATAAGCTTTTCTTCAGTTGTAACTTTTGCTCGGTTGTAACTTTTGGACGCATCTAAAACATATTTTTTGAGAAAATAGTCAAACGTATTAAAAATAACATGAAAAACATTACAAAAATAAATGATTTCTTGATTGAACAGTAACTTTTGTCCGATGTGTTTTTGGCGCTTTTTTGAAACTTGATGCAAAAATCCAAAAAATTAAAAAGTAAAACCAAGTGTTAATATGTAGGTTTGTAGCCCTTGAGTAGCCGAACATTTTGGTATATTCAGTTTTTTTCTTATCTCACAACACGGCTGTTTTATTGCCAGACGTTTGTTCAGGAAACTGAAAAAACGTGTCGAACGGAAACTTTTGTCCGCCACTGTATATAGTGCACTTTAGACAATTTTTGGACAAAAACCTTTTTCAAAAATAAGAGGTAGAGCATAAAATTTGTGTTTTCTGCATTAAAATTCTAATTCTAAAAATTAATAAAAAAATACAAACTATCATTTTATCTAAAATACGCTACGGGAAAAATAAGTACGGTTCTCGCACCCATGACTTCCTTGGCCCACAGTTATTTTTTTTTTGCTCCGCCAACGTAAGCCAAATCTATTCATATCTTTTTAATAAAGTCTCTAAAAATATTCCAAAAGCAAAAAAAAAAGTTTTAGTGCTATGCGGAAATAACACCCCCAATGCTGATGCATCCAGCTGGACAACTACTTCTTTTGTGCTTCCGTCGGCTCCCTCCGTAGGCATAAGTGAAGACTCAGGAGTGGAGGATGCGGAAGATGGCTCACCTTTCCAACTTCTTAACAAATCTCCCTTTGACGCAAAACTTAACACTCCTAAAGAGGTGAGATATTAAAAAACCAAAGAGATCAAAATTTTTGTTTAATTTGCCAGACTTTAAAGTTTATTACTAAGTTTTTTCAGTTATTTAAAGTTAAAACAGCGAAATAGTTTTTTAGTGACTGTGATCATATTTTTACTTCAATTTTTATGGTCTTTGCAAATTTCAATTTATTTTGACCATTTTCGATATGTTAGATCGAGTTTTAAATGGAAACTCCAATGTCTACGGCGATTTCGAGTTTTCGAATTTGTGAGAGACAATTTTTACTCAATAACCATTCAAAATACTTGTTCACTTGCTTCCCCCTGTGAAAAAGGGTAGGGGTTGCAAATACTACTCCAAGTAGGAGTAGTATCTAGGGTTGCTTACTCATCGGTAAGTCACCGGCAAATTTTGAAAATTCAGTCAAAAAATGATAAAAGTGACTAGGTGAGTCACCGATGACTCACCGCGATTTTCGGAAATTGGGAAATCACAAATCACTCAACCTTAGTAGTATTTCAAAAGACTGCTACAGGAACTTACCGTATTCACTCTATTAACTCCCCTCCCCAAAAGTAAAATTTTTTATTTTATAGCATTGCCTATCGACCCACTTTTTTAGATAGACTTTTGAGAATGTAACATACCAAAATGTAGCTGGGAATCTGGGCTACATTTTGGTATATTATGATCAAAAGTTCATTTAATGCCATAAGATTAAAAATTCCAACTTTTGGGGAGGGGAGGAAATAGAGTGAGTACGGTGTGTAGTATTGTGGATCAGACTACTCCATTACGCATTTAGGCTTAGGCAAGGGTAGGCCAGCGTATGTTAGAATGGACTCGAAAATATTTTCTTAACTAAAAAAGTAATGAAAACACGTTTGAATCCATTTTAACATACGCTGGCCTACCCTTGCCTAAGCCTAAGTCTCTTAAATACTACTCTTACTTGGAGTAGTATTTGCAATACAGTCGAGTCTCGATTTTACTCGATTTTCCCTGGGGACCGAAAAATAGTGCCGTAAAATCAAATTTTCCTTGGTTCATTTAGCGGCCGGAGTAGCTCAGATGGCATAACCCAAAATTGCGTTGTATCAACATCTAAGGCTGTTTAAAGACGTAAAAACCATAAAAAAAATCCTTCAAATCGTAAAAAATTTTTTGTCTTCAAAATTTCTCAAACTTTTTGTTTTAATTTTTTGTGAATTTTTATACCAGCGTATAGCCCTGGATCTCAGCTTTTTAACAAGCTATGAACTGACCTAAGATATAAGATACCCCTGAGACAGTCCCGAGCCTTTAAATACCGCTCTTCATAAGATACTTTCATCAAATTACTTGAAGAAAAGAAGAATTTTTATACCAATTTCAAATTCACACCTTATGATTGCTACTACAAATCTAAGGAAAACCAATCTCGTTGTTTTTATTACAAGTTGTCGCAGTTTTGTAGATTCTTGTGTTGAAGCTTATGTTTTAGCTATCGATAATGAGTACTCTGAGCATAAGATGCACTTTAAAAAAATTTAGCTAAATATGCTCTGCATGAAGAAAACTCTTTATAAGATACGCTTTTCCAAAAATTTGGCTGAATACGCTCTTCATAAGTTACGTTTTTCATAAGATACGCTCTACATAAGATACCTCTTAGGCCGACCCCCTAGGGGAATCTTATGTAGAGCGTCGTTTGTAAAACGAAAAATTTGTAGATCTAAACTTTAAAACGCGCTCACTCTGACACGTTTGTCAGCACGGAGTGAGCGCCTTTTAAAGTTCAGATCTACAAACCTTTCGTTTTCCTAGAAGTTTTGGTACCACAATGTAGCTGACATTCAGGGCTACAACTTGGTACTAAAACTTTGAAACTGTGAAAAAAATAATATATCTAAAAATTAAAAGGCGCTCACAAAAGCTAATTCAAAAAAACTAAGGAGTCATGAAACTGCTCAGTATTGAGCCTACTGCCTATGTTTATTGACGCGAAAAAACAAAGTTTCGAGTATTTTTATGTGCTTCTTACTCATTTTCATTTTCTAAAAATTGAAAAAAAATTGTATTAAGAGTCCAGACACCGACGTATAATAGGAAGTATTTTTCTAAAATTCAGTCCATTTTCTTCGAACAACCTCAGTTGTACAAAATAATTGGTGTCTTTTGCATTCACATAATTACTCTTACTAATTAGTTTATGCTTAATGCATTTGTATCCAAATATGAGATTTTTTTGCTTTTTCGTTAAGAACTCACATGTTGCGTGATTTTTGGCTTTGGTTTTTTGCTTTTTTCAGTAATAACAAACTGATAACGCTAGTGTTGCCCATCGTATTAGTCATTCAGAACTACTGAAGTCATGTTGTTAAGGCAGTGTTTTTTTTAGCAAAAGTTGACAATTCTTTGACGACGCGCTTACGCGCTTAAAGCAATAGTTGTCATTATGACGAGAGCAAAGCAGCTCCCACAAAAACAAAAATGAAATGACCCTTTTTTTGACCCTTTGTTTCTTTAACCCTTTGTTTCTTTGTTAGGTATTTTGCCGTTGAAAATGGTGTAAGAGAATTTGTAAGCAAACATTTTTGGGCACTTATTTACTTGGGGGGGGGCGCATTTTTCACTTATTTGTAAATGATGTTTAAACGACTCCCAAGTAACTTTTATATGCTAAAAACAATAAAAAGGTGGTTTCCGTAATTTTTCTACATAAAAAATGGATTTTTCCAAAAAAAATTGTTTGACAAAAATTTGACTTTTTGCCTTGGGGGACCAAGGTAAACCTTCCGGAAAGGGTACCTGAATACCCAAAAAGATTGAGTTTGAACATAGTTTTATTAACTGGAGCCTACCGCATAAAGAAACTCTGATATGCATACATTTTTCATGCATCTAGAGTCACTTTCGAGTGATTTGTGTCTAAGGTATGTGAGTGTGCGCATCTCAACCCCAAGCAACCAAGGGGCCCCTTCGGGGCGTTGAGATGCGCACACCCACATACCTTAGACATGATTCCGAGTGAGACTCGTGATCAAAAATACATTTAAAGAGTCTTTTTTCCCAGCTCCAGTGATCAAAACGGGGTATAATACCTTTACATAAGGTGGTTTACCTTGGTCCCCCAAGGCAAAATGTCAAATTTTTGTCAAAATTTTTTTTTGAAAAATCCATTTTTTATGTAGAAAAATTACGGAAACCACTTTTCTTATCGTTTTTAGCATATAAAAGTTACTTGGGAGTCGTTTAAACATGATTTACAAATAAGTGAAAAATGCAACCTTCCATCCCCCAAGTAAATAAGTTCCCATTTTTGCCATACTATAGACCTTCAAGACAGACAGACTTTTTGTAAAACCTCTTTTGTAACTTTCTTAGCCGGCCTGTGCAGAATCGCAACTCTCAGGGCCATAGAAGCAGCTTAAAAAACTACGTATAATAAAAAAAATTTATTTGGACTCTAAAGCTTCATATGACCAATAAACTGGTTACGTCTTTTTTTCAGCGCATTTTTAAGTGTTTTAGACTGAAAAATATATTTTAAAAATGTTGTCATTTTGAGCAATCAAAAAACCTAAAATAAGTGTAATGCTATTTTTATACCCGAACACACAAACACTCCAAATTTGACCAAAAATTGCTTCAATTGAGCTGTTTCAGATGTTATGCCCAATAAACCAGCTACTGTGTTCTCCAACACAAAAAGGTTAACAACCGGAGGAGTTCACTCACCTGAACTAATCAAATTTTTGTCCTTTTCCAATTTTGTTTAGTGTCAAATGAGGCGTGACCAAACAAACGTGATGTAAAAAAATACTCAAACACAAAGAGAAAATATGTAAATCCAATACACTCAGGCTTTTGGATGTGCATTGTGTTGCTAAGGAAGCTCTAGGTATTTTAGTTTCGAGTGGTAGGTAATCCTCGCCCCTTGTTTTCTTCATTTTTTACTCACACTCAAATACTTCGAAGCGAAATACGCTTTTTTGTTCTAATGGCATTTTAGTTGAGGTTTTGAAGAGGCTTTAATTTTTTGAGTTGAGAACAGCTTTTGGATTTGTTTTCGTGCTGCTAATTAGTATTTCTTCATTTTGTTTTTTTATTCATATTTAGATTAGGCATTTTTTCAGCAGTTGTATATAATCGTCATATTAGTAAAAAAGGTCGTGTGGGTAGTTGGAATAGGCCGAAATATTATGTCTCAGTCCCTCTGCTGCTTTTTTTTTCTACAAATTTTTTTTATAGTCTTTTTTTGGCCTTAGCGCAAACACATATTAAGCCACTGACTTTATAGCTTTTCAAATAAGTTTAATTTTGAGAAGCTGTTGGAGACATGATAATTTAAAAAGTGCAAAAAATTAGTTGCACTTTCATATAAGTTTGTTTACAGTTGTTAATTAACGTAATCATTCTGTTTAAAAATTATTCTAAAGTTTTTTTAGTTTAAAAACTTCGATAATTTGATACGACGTTAAATTAATAATCTAAAAAATACGATATTTTCAAGAATTCACGGCAACAGAAAATAAACTTTAAATGCAACTCTGTAATCTGATAAACGGTAATCTGATATCTTCTAAAGTTTCATGAGTTAAGCCGAGTTTAAATTCCAATGTTATAAAAAAAGCATTTGATTATTTAAAGGCAGCGGCAGAATTGGGTGACCAGAAATTTTTTTTATGCGTGGCGCAGTGGATAAGCGTTTTCTGTTATTTTGTCTTCGATCTTCTGAATGTTCTCCGGAGTTGTGGCAATGATAGGACGGACATTTCTTGGACGATCATCATTGCGGCTATAGTGAAGAATAGGGTTCCAAAAATCAGCTTGGTTCCCCCTGTTGTTTTTTCGTAAAAACAACAGGGGGGACCAAGCTGATTTTTATTAAAATTTATAGGACCAAACTAGTTTCTACGAAATAAAGAGAGGGGACCAAGCTGTTTTTTACGAAAAAACAACAAGGGGGACCAAGCTGATTTTTGGAACCCGATTCTTCACTATAGCCGCAATGCTGATCGTCCAAAAAGCGGCCGTCCTGTCACTGCCACAACTCCGGAGAACATTCAGAAGATCGAAGACAAAATAACAAAAAACGCTTATCTACTGCGCCACGCATAAAAAAAATTAGCCATAAAAAAAATTAATACACATAAAAAAAATTAATAAAACAACAGGGGGGACCAAGCTGATTTTCGGAACCCTATTCTTCACTAGCGCCTAACATTGCTCCCGATTTCTTCTAATCGACGAGTAGCCCTTGAGACTTGTGATTGGGAGCAATCCAGCATTCGTGCAATTTCTCTCCCAGAATAGCCTTGCTCATGAAGTCTTACGATTCCAGCGCGCAATTCAGCCATATTTTGTTCAGCTTTTTGAAAGAGTGATATACCAAATGAAAGAGGAAGCTGAGTGCTACAAAATCATGTCAAAAAATGAGAGTTATCCTAACTTTAAAGGTAAAAAAAAAACATTGAAAAAAGTGATTGAGAACTTTTGGGACACTCGGTAGTTATAGCACCATAAGTGTTAAAAAAAGAACAAAAGAACACAAAAATTGTTAAAATAAAGCGAAAAATCGGCTAGAAAAAATTCTTGTCATTAATACCAAATATGGCTAGGTGATATTTCGCAAAAACGACATTGGTCAATAAAAGACAATAAAAACAACAGGGGGGACAAAGGCACACTTTTTTGAAATTTTTTTCCAGAAATTTTTTTTCGAAAAACTATCGTGAACACCCAAAACATCCACGATAACCCAAACTACCACAGACCACTTAAGCTATCACAATGAAGTGTTTTTTGTTAGTTTGGGGTGCTTTAAGGGTGCTTTGTAGAGTTTAAGGCTGTTTTGGAGTGGTTTAAAATATTTTGGGATGGTTTGGGGTAATCTCAGTGGTTTCGAGTGGTTCGGAGTAACTCGGTGAGTTTTTGGTAGTTTTTAGTGTTTTGGGTGGTTTGGGGTGTTCAGGATGGTTTTCCGTAAAAAAATTCGGAAAAAAATTCCAAAAAAATATGCCATGATCCCCTCTGTTGTTTTTATTGTCCAGTTTCGTTTTTTGAAATGTCGTGTTTGCCAAATATCATCTAGCCTCAAACATCAGCCTTTGCCCGTATTTTTTTTTGTTTTTTTTCCCGTAAGTTTTTAAAGAAAAATTTTTGAGGAGGTGTACTCGCTACTGGGGTCCAATTTTTTTTCCAGTCAAATTTTTTATTACAAAAATGAATTAAGTTAATTTCGATTGAAAATAAAAAAATAAAAAGTTCATAAATCCCTTCATGAGTCCTTTTTTTAATTTTTAACAGGTTTAGTAGGATTTCGTAATAAACTTTAGAAATTTTTTTCAAATTTTAACTCAGCCAATCTCAAGCGTTCTTAAAGAACCATTTAGTTTCACTTTTCAAAATATCCTAGCAGCCAATTTTGCTTCATAACTCAAATGCCTACTTTCGCGCATAAATAATAGATGGTTCCTAAGCACAAGTGTGCTTGAGTAGGAACGTGATATGGCCAAAATTTTACAGCGACAAAAAATAAAAACAACAAAAGCTTATTGAACTTTTGTGTCAATGTTTACACAATTTTTTCTAGTTTCTTAGTAAAATCTGATTTACTTTAAATATTTTATTTTTTCGCGAGCTTTTTTTCAGCAACTTAGTTGGAAAGAATGAAAAAATTGTTTGTCTTCGTGATCGCGAGAATCAATGAGTACTAGTTAGGTGTTAGCAAAAGATATTGAACATAACGTATTTCCTCTAATAAGCGACCTCCCCAAAATAGGGAATTTCTTAAATTCATTCTCACCTTTTATACCAAGTTTTTGTTTCTGAACGCAATGTATGTTATGTACCAAAATGTAGCTGGGAATCTGCGCTACATTTCGGTACATAACATATGTCGCGTTCAAAAACAAAAACCTGGTGTAAAGGGCGAGAATGAATTTAAGAAATTCCCGATTCCCAGATCCAAAACATGCTTACTAGAATTCCAGAAAAGAAATCCAGAAATCACACTGGCGAGCGAATCAATCAACAAATTTGTAGGCTTTCGAGGTCGGTGGGTACAAACATGCTGATTGCGCCGCTCACAAAATCGCTTCACGCTTCTCGTGTGCCGTCGATTATATGAACAGCGCCGAGCAGTGGAAAACTTCTGCTTCCGTTACAAGCGCGAATCGAGTCTCGATGAAAACGAATGGCTTCTCCTTGAAGATTTGGTAAAGCTGCTTGCTTTTTTTGAAGATGCAACGAAACAAGTGTGTCTCAGTTCGTCTACTCTCTCTGATCAATGGGCTGTTTGGAAGACATTGATGAACGGAATCCGCGGAATCTACAAGTTTTTCGAAGCAAATGGAAAAAGTTTCTTCGATTGGAACACAACTGGTTAGGAGCTAGACAATTCTACCAACTTTCTTTTAGGATATATGGCCTAGCAACATTTCTCGATGCGAGATTCAAGGATCGATTGAGTGAAAACAGGGCTCGCTTTCAACAGCAAGTGACAGATTGAATAGAGCAAGAAGCAGCGACCTCACTATTTATTGCAATTTTTCATTAGTTAATGTCTGGATTTCAGACAGCAAGGAGCCACCAGAAAAGATGCCGCGTCACTATTTCTTCGATTTGCTGGGTATATACGAAGCAAGCGCCACTAAGAGACACTCGACTCAATTACAATCAGAAATCAACGCCTACATACTGGAAGAATGTCAACGGCCTGATGTCGATTCCATGGAGTGTTCGAAGGTTGGGCATAAATTAATTTAAAAATCTCTATATTGTACAGAACAACTGCAAAATCTTTCCGTCTTTGGCATTGGTGGCTCGTCGTTTTTTGTCACAACTTTTCTCGGTCGCTCGGGATGTCTTTCACTGCAGAAGATTCAGCCTGGCACCAAAGGATGCAGACATGCTTGTTTTTCTCAACAAAGGTCTGCCGTTGCTCCATTATCGGTACTAGCTTTTTCTCTTCGTTTGTCGTCATTGTTGTTGGGAAGCAATAAAATGTATATTAAATTTTTGATTAAAAATTGGTTGTTACTCACATTGAAATATCAGTATTGTCAAATACAAACTGCAGTATACTGCATCGCCGTAAAACAGTGCACTGCAAAACTGCATATACAATTCTTTGACACTGCAATACTGCACTGCACCAAGGGTAATTGAAAAATAGTGCACTGCAACACTGCAAAACGCTATTTCCTCAGCACTACTAGTAAGCCTAACAAGGGAACATATCGAACTGTACGAGTTGATACAAAAATTCTGACAAGAGCATAGTCGATTTACAATATAAAATTTCAATATTTTTGGCCAACAGACACAAAAAATGAAATTTGGAGACTGAGAAACATGTAAGAATAGGCCAAAATTGCCTTGGTCTCCCCTGCGGATTTTCGAAACATTTTTCGGACGTCCTATCTCGATGTAGTGATTCATCTAAAAGTTCGATCTCCACCTGGGTCTAACATTTTTTCAACAAATGGGCTAAAAAAAAGTATCAGACCCTGCTTGGGATCAAACTTTTAGAGATATTCTTGAATCAAGGTTTCACTGCAAAAACATATGTTTTCGAAAATCCACAGGGGGGATCAAGGCAGTGTTTGGCTTGATGTTTCTGGAGTCTCCAAGTTGCATTTTTTCTGTCTGTTCGCCAAAAATATTAAAATTCTTTATGGTAAATCGACTATGATCTACAAGATAACGTTGTCAGAATTTTTGAATCGAATCGTACAATACGATATGTTCCCTTGTAAGTCAAAAAAACATCACGTAGACTTAAGAAAAAAACTACCGTATTTCCTTTAATAGCTCCCCCGGGGGAGTTATTTTTTGGATGCACGAACATCGGAAAATTTGGAATTCGATCTCGAGATTTTCGGGTGCTCAACTAAAATCTGAAAAATGCAATCGGTAGAGCTCGTGGGAGTTAAGAAAACGCGTAAAACAGCTTTGCACAAAATTGACTCTGGCCTGAGATATAGGTCCTCAAAGTTAGGGGGGGGGGTTATTAGAACAGGGGGAGCTATTAGAGGTAATACGGTAGGTGTGCTTTTTTAATAGACCTTAATATTTCGTAACTAATTTTTAAAGATTTTTCTAAATATCAACTACTTTATAACAAGGGACCACAGGCGCCTATCGGCGCCTCTATAGTATTTCGAAATTTCAATGAGGGGCTATGACTTCATTCATAAAAATAGGTATATCCCCTATTAGAACTCATTTTTTTCGCCTGTTCTTTTTTTAAAACGAAAGCTGACATTCTGGGGAACACGATGGTATTAGCGACAAAAGTGATTTCGCTATCTACGACCCGTTCTGGCCTTCGAAGTAAAAAAGCGTTAACCACCCACCCACACATGCCAAATACTATATAAGATTCTTTTTTATAATCATTTTACTTTATTTTTTATATTTTATACTTCATAAACAAATTGAAAACAAATAATTTTTCAAATAGCCAAAAATAAGTTCATACATCGACTAATAAAAAACTTTTTAGCATATTACTGCACATCTGCAAAGCCCATTAAAAAAGACAAAAAGGGCTAATTTTTGTTGCTTCTTCCACCCAAAATGCATGCCCAAAGATTAATCCACTGTAGAACAGCCGGAATGCAAGGATGGGTTGCTGCCTTGTGGTCTAATTAATGAATAACTAATCGACTGGCTATGGCACTCCTACCTCTTTTTTGCACAACCAAGCATCCCTTTATTTTTGTTTTTCGCCTTTAAAACATAAAAATGGTCCATCACACGAGAATACATTAGCAAAGTGACAAAATGATGGTGAGCTTTGAGTCTTTGGCTCTTGTAGAAAGAGCTTTTTTGAATTTTTTAGTGGATTTTTAACAATTTAAAAAGCTTCCAACTTATTGTTTGACCTTTTTTCTCGCGAGGTGTGAGCAGTGACAGTAGAAATTGGAGAACTCGTGGCATGTTCCAGATTTGGATTTGCTTGCTTTTTGTTTTTGAAATTTGTTCTCGTTTTTCTAAATTATTATTATTTTTTGTCTTTTTTATCATTGAAATGTGACTAGATAGACTTTTTGGCGCTACCGGAGTATACCCCCCCTCCCCCCAATGAAATTTTTTTTAACTTTGTTAAAACACTATTTTAACCATTTTTAAGCATTTCCTACACGTTGAACACGATAAAATGTGTTTTCACCTACTTTTTTCTATAAAAAGTCGATTTTTTTTAAATCTTGAATTTTGGTATTTTTAGTTGATTTCTGTTCATTATAACTTAGTAAATCAGATGTTGAGGGTACCTTGACCCCAAAAAGATGGAATTTGAACATAGTTTTGTTAACTGGGGCCTACCGCATAAAGAAACTCTGGTATGCATACATTTTTATGCATCCAGAGTCACTCGAGTGATTTGTGTCTATGTGGGTGCGCGCATCTCAACCAACCAAGCCTCTCGCCCTCTTCGGGGCGCAGGGGCTTGGGAGTTAGAGATGCGCGCACCCACTTACCTTAGACATAATTCCGAGCAAGACTCTTGATCAAAAATGCATTTAGAGGCTCTTTTCGCCCAGCTCCAGTGACCAAAACATGGTAAAACAGCCAAATGGACGAAATTTCAAAATGCCCAAACTCAATTTTTATTGACCAGAACACAAAAATAATGTCTTTTTGAACTTGAGGTGATTTTAGGTTGATATAGGGTGTTTGAAAACACTTTTAAAAAAATTTCATTTGGGGGTATACTCGGTAGGGTCGACTTTTTTATTTTCTTTTTATATTTATTTTTTCAAACAATATACAGTCGAGTGCCGAAATAACGGCACCAAAGTTTAGTCCTACACTTTTTCTGGTCTGAATGCGGTGATTCTGATTTTGCCGACGCCTTTTCAAAATTAAATATTTTGCCTCTGAAAAGCACCTCGATATAACGACACCTTTTGAAAATAGGGTGTCGTTATATCGAGGTTTTGCTTTCTTAGAGGCAAAACTATTTAATTTTGGAAAAACGATCAGCGAAATCGGAATCCTTGCGATATTTGGGACCAGAAAAAAGTGTAGGACCCAAGGCACTTTTTTGCACTTTAGAACTTTTTGGGGTGCCCTTATATCGGCACTCGACTGTATTTTATTCTTTTTTCTTTACACATATAAGCTTCAGATAAAACAAACTTTTTATTTGCTCTTTTCAAACTTTATAAAAATCAAATTCTACTGCACGCAATTTTTATCTGAACTCATTTTAGAGTCTTGCGTAATCAAGTAAGGATGTCCAAAAAAATTAAGATACGTTCAAATGTGAATAATTTTAGTGAACTTTAGTCACAATATCACGCAATGAATAAAATTTTATTTAGTTTTGTTGCCGAGTTAAGACTTTTATTGATGAACCAACGTTTCTATAACTTTTTTAGACGCTTTTTTAACAAAAAACGTTGCTTTCTTACTTACCTTTCTTACCGGGAATTTTTTTTATACATACTACCGTACAACTATTTTTAATCCCCGGCGTGATTATTTTTCAACCACTGAAAAATTTTGAAAATGTCAATCAAAAATGGCTTTAACTCTGAAATCTTAGTCAATACAATGGGGGGGGGGTGGATTAGTCGGTGTCGCGGTCAACTTTTTTGAACTTCTTTTGTGACCAGACATGATATTCTCTAGTATCATTTTCATTTTTTTCTACCGAACAATAGCTTGGGATTAAAGCTTCCATCTACATCAAAAATATTTTAAAAAATGTATATAATAGTTCAGCAATAAAGCTGGCGGTTGATGTATATACCTCGACCGTGACATGGACCGTAACCTACAACTTGGAACTATTATATACATTTTTGTTATATTTTTTGATGTAACTGGTGTAAAAAAAGTTCCCGGTGTGTTTTTAGGCTAATGTTTAATAACAAATTTTATTTCAAAAAAATATTCCAAACATATGGTTTTGTAGCTCTTTCCTTCCTCTACCGAATAATATATAAAGTTTTTATTTTACTCAATAAAATGGCCTCCCTGCGCATCAATGCATTTCCGGAGTCTTTTCGGGAAAACGTCAATGGCATTTTGGATCATTTCTTGGGGAACCGCGTCTCACTCTCTGACCAATCATGCCTTCAGTGCCTAGATTTGTGGGGCCTAGAGCAGGCCTTTGACTGGAGGTAAGGCCACGCAAAGTAGTCCATGACATTGAGGTCGGGAGAATTGGGCGGCCATTCACCTTTTGGGTTGCGCCAATCAGGGTCCACAGTGATGGCATCAGGGAAATGCTCGGCAATCCATGCCTTCTTTCTTTGTCCAATTTTTCCATCAAACTTCCATCACAAATAAAAACTTTATATATCATTCGGCAGAGGAAGGAAAGAGCTACAAAACCATATGTTTGGAATATTTTTTTGAAATAAAATTTGTTATTAAACATTAGCCTAAAAAACCCACCGGGAACTTTTTTTACACCAATTAGAAGAAAGCCTAGATCCTAAGCTACTGTTTGGTATAACCATCTCTGGTCACAAAATAAGTTCAAAAAAGTCGACCTCGACAACCTCACATCAACCAAGACCAAGGAGTGACCAGGGGGTAAGAAAAAACTGATTGTTCCCCGACTTTTTCCTGCCTTTCAAAATTTTTTTTTAAATTTGCTTTTTGCTAAAAAAAAATTAGTCGATTGCCATAAAACCACCCATAAGTATTCTCACCTAAAGACTATTGCAAATTTCAAAAAACCAACTTCACAACAAAACCTCATTTTTCTCATTTTTGGTCTACTGTAGACTTTGTTGTTGACAAAATAATAGGTTCAATTTCACGTGTGAAAAAATACTGAGAATAAGCAGTCTTCGTCACAAAGCTTTTCCTTGAGTCGGTAAGCTGTGAACAATAAGCTCTAACACCTTTCTTCACATTACTAATGCGTGATGTAGACGAGGTAGTAGGACATAGCTTGGTTACTTAGCAGTTCTTTCACCTGTCGAAATAAATTAAAACTATTTTTTGAACTCAAACTTTTTTTTTATCTAAAACAAATTATTTAAGTGACCAATGAACAAAATTGGCTTATATAGTAAGAAAATTTTGATATTATACGTACAATTTTCGGCACGAGGAATAAAATTTCTAGCTTTTTTATTTATTTTTAATTATTTCAATGTATTCGTAATAAATCTTTATCAAATTGAAAATTTTTGACTAATAGCTGAATTTTCAGCCTACAGTCGAACTTCGATAATCCGGCACCCCCAATAACCCGGCACTTTTGAAAAATTTGGTTGGTCGTCCGACAAAATCGACAAAGTTTATTGCCTATTACCCGGCACCCCAATAAAACGGTACCTTGAGCTGAGTCCTGTCTTTTAAAATGATCCATATAAGCCGGCACTAGTTATTTTGTCATTATTTTCTATAGTATATAAGTGTAAGTCTGCAGTGAAATATCGCAGTAAAAAGCAAAATCCTGCAGTAAATTCAAACTACCCTCAAAACTTACTAAACTAGTCTCTAGAATAATCTTACTTCTATTTAACTGTACTACAGTCGACTCTCGGTGTAACGAACCCGTTCCCGCCTAGGGTCTGACACTTTTTTTAGCCCGATTTTTGAAGTCTTTGGCCAGTTGTCTTTGGCTGGTCTAGTCCAAAACATCGCATTCCGATTTTACCAATCGTTTCTGAAAATGCAATAGTTTGCCGAAAGACCCGCGCCTCTCGATATAACGAACACCTTTTTTGAAAGTAAGTGTTCGTTGTATCGAGAGGCACGGGTCTTTTCGGCAAAACTATTGCGATTTTTAGAATCGATTGGTAAAATCGGAATCCTTGTGATGTTTTGGACTAGACCAGCCAGAGACAACTGGCCAAAGTCTTCAAAAATCGGGCTAAAAAAAGTGTCAGACCCTAGGCGGGACGGACTTTTTGGGGGTTCGTTATATCGAGAGTTGACTGTACAAAGGAATTGTAATTTGTTTCTAGCTTTTCATTCGAAAATTACGTACCCCCATTAAACCGCCACCTCCGATAACCCGGCACTTTTAAGCGGTCCCCAGGGGTGCCGCATTATTGATTTTTGACTGTGATCGAAAATTTTGCAATTTACCATGCATTTTTTTTATAACATGCTTTTTATATTAGTTTTCCAAAAGAGTATCAAAAAAATTTATGCCATTGACAAAAAAGCTCACAAATTTTTAAAACAGTCAATCGCTGCTCCAAAAACTTTATTAAAAGTGCAGAAAAATTAGTAGGGCCACTAAGTTTCCATTTTTTGCAGAAAATGGCCAAAACATCCTTGTTGCTTCTTTTTAGCCAAAAACAACAAGAAAAACCAAATTTTCATTTATGTGTGCAGATCTTGAACACTTGATAAAAAAGGTCAATATAATTGGATGGGTAGAAGTTTTGGCGTCTTTTGTCGTAAAAATGGAGCCTAATTTTTAGATTTGAATTTTCTACCTTGCTTTAAAATAATCTAATTTGAATTTTTACACCAACGTGTAGCTCTTAATCTCAGCTTTCTAATGAGCTATAAAACTTAGGTCTATATTTTCAAAAATTCAAATATTTACGTTTTTCAAGAAAGTAAGCTTTTAGCTCTAGTTCGTTCATATAAATACGTAACTCTAGTAATTTTTTAAATTATACAGCTAAGTTTTTTAGCTTATTGGAAAGCTGAGATTTGAGGCTACATAATGGTGTAAAATTTAATACCAAGTTATGTTAAAATAATGTAGAAAATATAAAAATTTAAAAATTAGGCGCCAGATTTGCGACAAAAAAGCGCCATGCTGTCAATTCAACCTTTTTTAATTTTATTGATTTTTATATCGTGATTTTTAATTTGTTTAAACAAACGTGTTGGTTGGATATCAGCTTTCTTAAATATGCAGAGATTAAGGAAATTAAATAAAGCAACTCATATATTAAAACTTTTAATCTGTGTGATTTTAAAATTGCTTTGTTATTTTCGATTTCTCTTAGGGCACTTGGGGGTGTGCATTTTATGATATTTTATCAATTATGTTAGAACGAGTCCTAAAAATACAACCAAATTTTTTTTAGTAAGGGAAATGTTAGAAAACATTGTTTTTACAGTCAAACCTCGTTTATCCTGCACCCCCAAAAGTTCGTTCCCGCCTTGGGTCTTTCTTTAGCTCAATTTTCGAGTCTTTCGCTAAATGTGATTCGCCACTCTAGTCCGAAATATTGCAAGGATTCTGATTTGCCATTCGTTTTCAAAATCTTTAAATTTCGTCATAAAGACCCGCGAACCTCGGTTATACGGCACCTTTTGAAAATCAGGTGCCGTATAACCGAGGTTCGCGAGTCTTTATGACGAAATTTAAAAATTTTGGAAAAACGAATGGCAAAATCAGAATCCTTTCATTATTTCGGACTAGACTGGCGAATCACATTTAGCGAAAGACTTCGAAAATTGAGCTAAAGAAAGTGTCGGACCCAAGGCGGGAACGAACTTTTGGGGGTGCCGGATAAACGAGGTTTGACTGTAAATCAGTGGCCGTTATAATTTGCAAAATATCATAAAATGCGCACCTCCAAGTGAAAAAGTGCCCTGTCCACATATCTCAGATCCGAAACTTAAGTCTAATGCAAAAAACTTAAAAAATTACAACAAAAATTCGGAGAAAAAATTAAACATAAATTTTACTAACAAAAATTCAGTCATTTGTTTCAAAAAGTAGTTACAGCCATAGACAATATTTTCAAAAAAATATCCAATTTTTTTGATGCTGCTTGCGTCACCTTTCAAAAAATTCGAATTTGATTTCATTAAAACATTCCAAAAACATCTTATATTTTTTATTTTTCCTCAAAAAACCATAGATGAAAAATGGATTGTAATTAATTTCTTCCATTTTTTGTGCCATTTTTGTTGTCTGGACTAGGCTGACACGCAACTGGCCGGTAATCCATCTTGCCTCATTTCCAAGGGCGCATTAATAGTGCGTAGTGAAGCCATATACATACATATTTGGGTGCTTGTTCGGAAATAATATTTTTTGCGTTCTAATTTTTTTTTTTGTAATAGACTTGATCCTCAATTATTTAGCACTTATGTACCTAGAGGGGGGGGTGACTTTTTTAGTTAACTGTGAATAGTGTTCAAACGTCTCCTAAGTAAATTTTATACGCTAAATACGATAAAAACAATGTTTTCTAATATTTTCTTTACTGAAAAATCTTTTCAAAAAAAATTTGGTTGCCACAGGACAACGAATTGCGTTGTTCCCATAAGCTAATTAAACTGGAAAGGGTACCTGGATATGCTTAAAAAGATCAAAAAAGATGGAATAACTGCTGGATAGTTAATTGTTATAGTTATATTTTAACTTGGGGGACCAAGGCAATAGGTTGCCCTGTGGCAACCAAATTTTCTAATCCTAATTTTTTAGTAAGGGAAATGTTAGGAAACATTGTTTTTACAGTCAAACCTCGTTTATCCGGCACCCCACAAAAAGACTCGGCATAAAGACCCGCGGACCTCGGTTATCCGGCACATGATTTTCAAAAAGGGGTGCCGAATAGCCCAGGTTCGCGGGTCTTTATGACGAAATTTAAAAATTTTGGAAAAACGACCGGCAAAAACAGAATCCTTGCGATATTTCGGATCTACAATTAGCAAAAGATTTCGAAAATTGAGCTAAAGAAAGTGTCGGACCCTAGGCGGGAACGAACTTTTGGGGGTGCCGGATAAACGAGGTTTGACTGTATCGTTTTCAGCATATGAAAATTACTTGGGAGACATTTAAACACAACTATTCACAGTTAACTAAAAAAGGCGCCCCCAGTTACATAAGTACCAATAATTTTGCATATTTCAGGAGCAGGAAGTCTCGGATTCTGCACTTTCACTCAGCTCTACTATAACCCAATTTTTCGCTGAACTTTTTGGCGGTTCAGCTACTTCTGGCAACTGTAGTTACCGGAGCGCTTCAATGTACGAAATTGGATCTTCTCCTAATGCTTACATGGTTAGTTTTTAAAATCGGTAACGGTACTTTTATAGTTCCCCCCATACTCGGATTTCTTGAAAAGTGACCAAAAATCACCCCCCGAGCTCATTTTTTTGCTCAACACGATAAAAGAAGCATTTCTAAACACTTTCTGAATAAAAAAATTATATTTGTAAAAATTTTTCGACTCACACATTCAATGAAAAATGGCCTTTTCTGGTATTTTATGGTCATTTTTATGGGTATTTATCACATTTTTCTTGCTGGAACTTGGCAAAAAGACCTCTAAATGCATTTTCAACCAAGAGTCCTTGCGATATTTCGGACTAGACTGGCGAATCACATGTCTACATGTCTAAGGTAAGTGAGTGCGCGCATTTCTAACCCATCAGGCCCCCCCCCCTGCGCCCCCTTCGGGGCATAAAATAGATTAAACACAGTTAAATATTTTTAATATATTTAAAAGTGCCTCGGTAACTACCATATTTCCTCTAATTTAGGCTCACTTGTTTTATATCAGTAACATGCAATTTTTGAAACTTTAACTAATTTTTTGTTAATTTTTTTGTTTTATCGAAGTTTTTAAGCTCTTTGAATGTTAAAAACAAAAAGCAAACCAGGAGCTGAAAAAATAGTCGACTGAAATCAGCTCGATCTTATTGGCTTTTGCAAAAATCCAAAAGCTGACTCTGAAGACCACAATTTTTTCATGTTCCTATCTCTAAAATAACTTTTTGTGAGAAGCATAAAAGTCAATGATTATTTTTTTTAATCCCAATAAAAAAGAAATAAATGCCGGAATCCCCACCATTTCGAGCTTAAAGACTATTTTTGTCCCTATAATAAGAAATGTAAACACAACACTTATTTCTAACATTTTTACAGGCTGGACTAGGAGTGCATGACCATATTGGACATCCTTCAATGCACACTGACGGGCATGACTTTCAGAAGTTGATTTGCCAGCTTACAATGTCCAATTCCAACTTGATGCGCGAGAATGAAGCCTTAGCTAGGAGATTGCAGCAATCAGAGTCTTTGCTAAGAGACCATGTGGAGCATTTGAACAGTGTCTACTACACCTTGTTTCGTAATGGATATTCTGCACTTCAATTTCCAGATGGTAACTTTTTTAAAGGAGTTTTTGACAGTATGATACAGGGTGGCCCAAGAAATTCCGCTGATTTAGAAAGCTCATATCTTTTTGTAGAGGCCACATTTTAAAATTCTGTTTTTACAGATAGGAGTTGACTGTGAGAGTTGATAAGAGTTGACTATATAGCGAGGGTTGACTGTGTATCGAAAGTTGACTGTGTATCGAAAGTTGACTGTGTATCAAAAGTTGACTGTGAATCAAAAGTTGACTGTGTATCAAAAGTTGACTGTGTATCGAAAGTTGACTGTGTATCAAAAGTTGACTGTGTGTCGAAAGTTGACTGTGTAGAGAGTTGAATGTATAGCAAAAATTGACTGTATACCAAACCATTTGATAACTTTATTGTAATATGACAGTCACACTATGTTGAGAGTACGCTGCCGGTCAGGAACGTGGAAAAAGCGCACAATATCGAGAGTCGCACTATAGCGATAGTTTACTGTAGTACCTTTCCTATTATTTCTTGAATAAAAGATTATTTTCGTAAAAGTTTTGGGTCTTTATTAAGTCATCAAGGCAAAAACTCTCGATTTAGTGTATACTATTGACTGTTTTCTTCGAAACCTTTTCAGTTAATTGATCATAATTAAACCAGGGTAGACTGGAAGGACTCAAACTATATCAAACAGCGAGAAAAAATGTTAGAGTCCACCTTAAAGTAATCAAAAGCTGAAAAAAATCAACAGAGAGACTAAGAAAAAAATGAGAACAACTGTAAAACAAAGACTGAACATGTCTTAGCAACTTTTGAAACAATTTTTTTACAATTTTTGTATATTTTTAGGCGAAGAAGTGCACTTGTCCCAATTCCGGGGTGTGTTGCTCAACTTTGTTCCTAGCAGAAGTAGCGCTGCTCCTGGCATCAAAATTTCTAATAAAGGTGAGAATATTTGGCACTAGTGCAGAATCCGTGTCCAAAATATGCCTTGGTCCCCCCTGTTGTTTTTTTTCGTGAAAAAGAGCTTAATTATGTCTTGTAAATTATGTTATTGATTCATGTGAATTTTATTAAATAAATTATTGTGTTAGTGTTTTGAACCAAGGCATTTTTTGATAAGAAAAACAATAGGGGACCAAGCTCTTTTTCACGAAAAACAACAGGGGGACCAAGCTCTTTTCACGAAAAACAACAGGGGGACCAAGCTCTTTTTCACGAAAAACAATAGGGGACCAAGCTCTTTTCACGAAAAACAATAGGGGGACCAAGCTCTTTTCACGAAAAACAATAGGGGGACCAAGCTCTTTTCACGAAAAATAACAGGGGGACCAAGCTCTTTTTCACGAAAAAACAATAGGGGGGACCAAGCTCTTTTCACGAAAAACAATAGGGGACCAAGCTCTTTTCACGAAAAATAACAGGGGGACCAAGCTCTTTTCACGAAAAACAATAGGGGACCAAGCTCTTTTCACGAAAAATAACAGGGGGACCAAGCTCTTTTACGAAAAACAATAGGGGACCAAGCTCTTTTCACGAAAAACAATAGGGGGACCAAGCTCTTTTACGAAAAACAACAGGGGGACCAAGCTCTTTTCACGAAAAACAATAGGGGACCAAGCTCTTTTCACGAAAAAATAACAGGGGGACCAAGCTCTTTTCACGAAAAACAATAGGGGGACCAAGCTCTTTTTACGAAAAATAACAGGGGGACCAAGCTCTTTTTCACGAAAAAACAACAGGGGGACCAAGGCATATTTTGGACACGGATTCTCCACTAGAGCCTTTTTTTGAAATAGTTTTAAAAAAGTTTTTAACTTCACATTTTAGTCAATAACGAAAACCTGTCTCTCAGTGATATAGCTTCTAGCATGAAGGAGAGACGACAAGAGGTGATAATTAGACTAAAAACCTAAAAATTGCATTTTTACATTTTTTCTTTTCAGGCAACATCTGATCTTTCCTCAGATTCTTCAATGTCTTCTACTTCAGTAGCTACTGACTCAGAGGAACTAAAAACCGCTATGTTAAAATGTATTACAATGCCTAAATACAACGATATAGACGAGTTTGTCAGCTGGCTAAATGACGGCTCAAATACGGTTGGTATTTGCTGAATTTTCCGGCTATTTTCGTTTTTTTGTGATTTATTTGTGATTCGCAAGCTTTTAAATTGTTTGAAACCTTAGAATTTCTAAGATATCAAAATCACAAAGCAAAATTTTTAAAAGATTCTCACAAGGGAGTAACCTGGGTTAACTTTATTGTTGCAGAGCGTGCCCAAGTTCCTGACAAATTTGGCTCTCCAGCTCTGAAGGTCCACAAAAAGCGATACAAGGGTCACTCAAAGTTCTAAAAACGCGTCGATACCCATATAATGGTTTTTCATGACTGACCCATGGATCATAGGTCATTCCTAAAATTTTTGTTGACTTTCAGAGGCGGGGAAACAAATTCACACGGGATTTGGGTACGATCTACAAGAATACGCGAAATTCATCGAAGAGTCCCCAAGTCACAGTAAGGGTTCGCCAACAACCCCCGTTCAGTTGCCAATATATTATTCAAATTAAACAATGATATAATAAATTATTCATTTCAGACCCCACGAGACACCAACTCAGCCTTTGTTCAACAACAACTTAAATCTCGATCAATGGAAGACCATGTGCAATTAGAACGGCTAAGGCTTGGAAACCGCACTGGTTTGCAAAGGACATCTCGAATCGATGAACTACATCCTACATCCTCATCACCCTCAGCCATTTCTGCTAGAGCCTATAGCGAAAGTGAACTAAGGTAAAACAAAAAAGGCAAAATTCAATGTCTAATTCTTATAAAATTTCTTTTAAGACCAGACCGAGCAGCCCCCCATCCAGACACCTCCCCTGTAAATGGCCAAACCAATGGACACACTAACAATTCTGGCGCAATCAGTCCAAACACAGGTGGATCTATGTCTGCCAGGAGTGTTAAGAGCAAAACGGCTAGATTGAGGTAGAGTTTAAACTGATTAAAGTAATTTTAATATTATATTCACCATATTCAGAGCTCAATCCCTGGGCGGATCCAAAATATTCTCGGCCGCAGGCACCAGTAGTACCAGAAGAACAAGTGGAAATAACAAGCTTCAAGTGGAAAAAACGCAACCTGCTCAAAGGAAGTCTCTAACAGCCATGCGATCACCCATTTTAACTTGTGGAAGATCGGCGAACGCGCCTAAAGTTGGAAGGAACTTGATTTGAGTACAAAGATGTTTTTGAAACACTCCTATATAGTTGTGACACATTTCATTTTAATTGACCCTATACAACAATAGGACAGTTTTTTTGCCTTGGTCCCCCCTGTTGTTTTTTTGCATTTTTTTTTCAAATTTTCCTTATGCCAACAATAGTAAAGTCAAAAAAGAACGATTCATGCATAAATTTTCATAATTTGATCAACGTGCTTTTGTAAATAGTCCCTAGCCCGACAATTTTGACGAAAAATTGATTACGTAATGTATAATCCCATAAAGTCTCTTGATCTTATGCTTCATATGTGCCCAGAAGCCTTCAGATTTGTTGGAGTTTAGGGTCCGTGCGTAGGGCAGTGAAACATTGCAACAAGTCAGTGCACAAAATTTAAAAAAGAGCAAAAAAAACAACAGTGGGCACCAAGGCAAAAAACTGTCCTATTGTCGTATAGGGCCACTTTATTTAACAGTGTAAAATGTACAAATATAGTATTAGTTACTGGAAGTACATGTTGCGCCGATGGCGCACTACTCCCAACTTCTACCATTCTTGACCATTTTTACGGAATTTTTTTTTCTAGAAGGCGCGCCACCGCAAATGCAGTGTCCAGCAGGTCGCTTCGCTCCCTGCTCCAGTTCTTGTAGATGCACGCTAATCGTTTGTGTACATTTGTAAATTTGATTCGGGTACCGCGCTGATTGTTTGGGTGTATCCTTATGGTTCGGGTACCCGCTGCTGGTTCACTTGTATCCTTGTGGTTCGGGTACACGCTGCTGGTTCGGGTGCATACACGTGGTTCAGGAATGTTTTGCTGGTTGGGTTTACACTGGAGGGAGGAGGGCTTTTATTTTTTGAAGTCTCCGTGCCAT
The DNA here is from genome assembly GCA_029231635.1 of Ditylenchus weischeri. Taxonomy (NCBI): domain Eukaryota; kingdom Metazoa; phylum Nematoda; class Chromadorea; order Rhabditida; family Anguinidae; genus Ditylenchus; species Ditylenchus weischeri. Next base: position 188,538 of record JAMRYI010000120.1, on the reverse strand, counting down.
AGTCAAAAATTTTAGCAACCATCCAGTACTATTAAGTACCATCCAGCTAAAAATAGATGGGTATTTGGATATATGCAATATTTATTTGGCAACAACAGAAAGATGCGGAATTTCTAAGAAAAAAGGTAACCGAAAACGCTGGATTTACCAAAAAAAAGATAACAGAAGATGCTGGATTTATTTAACTGGCAGTTGATCAAAAGGCATGAAATTCAATCCATCGTTCCAATCCAGTTCGAAAGACACATCACTTAAAAAGCCATTCACTTCATCTTCGTCGGCATCGGCTGCTTCCACTGCATCCAGTTTTTTGTTTGCTTGACGCGAGACTTGAAGTTGAAATTGCCCCTCCAGAATATGACCATGCGACTTAAAGCAGTGGATTAGATCGTCTTCCCCTCCATCGTGACAGATCATGAGCCCACAGTCAGGTTCTGTTTATCAATAAGAAAAAGTAGACGAACCTTTGAAAGACTTAGCAATTGCTTTAGGCGGAATAGAATTTCAAGCGTCAACTATCCATTGCAAGTAGACATCCATCGAGGGAGCTTTTGTGTTTCCACCACTTGTATTTTTTTTTGGGCATCATTCGACATCCAGCAATCGTGATCCTTTCGAAGTTGTGCTTTGAAAGGCTCATTCCACGAGACATCTAATGCCTAAAACATCCGTCAGTCAAATTATTCAGAAAAGTTAATCCAAACCTGCACAAATTTGGTGCATCCCCCAGGCTTTTATTTTTTGGACGACCTCTGGGGAGCCTTATATTAGAGGGGGCTTTTAATAGGAGGGGGCTTCTATTAGAGGAAATACGGTAATTCAGATTTTTTAATGTATATTGTCCATTTGAAAAAGTCTGCTGCATAACCTGATTCTATGTTGTGTTATTCATGTTAGCATCTTTGAACTTATACTACTACATGATCTATTACTACTAGTATTCTATGATTCATTCACTTTACAGCCTGTTTGCACTAATATTAATTAATCTGTTTTTCTATCCCCGTTCGTCCATCCGTTCATTTGTATATCTCTTTATATGAGTGTGTTTGTATAGAAAGCATCCAAATAAAGCTGACTAATCAAAAGCACAGAAAAACAAACAAAAAGCTAAATAGATCGCCTCCAGCTCAACCAGTTTTTAAAAGTACCAGAAAAGAGATTTGGAGAAAAGAAATGAATTTTGTGCATCCATCAGCACCAATATAAATAGGAAGAATTGATTAAAGAAAATAAATCTGCTTTGTCTCTCAGCCTAGTTTATTATAAATCTATAATTATGTTTGGTGAACGCCCGATCCTGTCCTGCTGCCAATCCAAAACCGAGCAGCACAAGACTCTAAAAGCTGATTTGGAAGAGTCAGCTAGATCTCGTAATTCTCAAAACGGCGGATGCTGTCTGACTAGATGCTTCTCAGACAAACAGCAAAATCTCACTGAGTAAGTTTTAATTTTTTTTTAATTGAAAAAAATATATTTTTTAATTATTGGGTTGTAACACAAGTCATGGCGGTTTTTTTGTACGGTTTTGCATTCATTTATTATCTTCCATCTTTCAACAGTAACAACAACAATTCAATCAATTATGTATTCTCCCTCAGTTCTAACCACCTCCTCCCATCGATCTACCAGTTTGTTTATTCCGCTTCGCCAAAAGTCAGCCGGTCTGCTATCGAAGAAGTTGAAGTCCTCCGTTTCATGTTCACATACAGACACCATTTCTCATCTCCTGTCACTATGCGATAGAGGAATCTTAAATTTTTGTTTGAAGGGTGAACCAAAAAAGAGCCATGAAAAAAGAAAATCTTTGCTTGTGTCCCTGAGTCCTCCTGTGACGAGAAAGCAAGTCAGCTGCAATTGTGAAACGCCGATGTTTTTGATTTTCTGTTAACTTGTGTGGCACCCACGCTCCCAACTTTTGAACTTTCCCCATCGATTGCAAGTGGCGAGAGATAGTCATAGCGCTGCTATTCATTTGTTCCGCCAGCTCTCGAGTGGTTTGATAACCATCCACCTTCAAAAGTGCGTTCAGGCGCTCTTCGTCAAACTCAGATGGTCGGCCAGAGCGATGAGCGTCATTAAGGTCGAAATTTCCGCTTTTGAACTTGAGAAACCAGTTTTGAGCCGTTCTTCCTGGCATAGCATCTTCTCCGTAAACCGCACAAATTTCCCTAGCTGCTTCTGTAGCCTTCGCACCACGATTGAAAGCGAAAAGCAAGTTATGTCGAAAAAGCAAATCCTTGTCCACTTGACACTCCATCGTTTAGGCCTACAAATTACCAAGAATTGATCATTCCGAAAAAAACAAAGATGTTGTAGAGCAACAAATGAGCTTTCCATTTGTATGTAAAGTATATCGCATGTGTGTGATAATTAGCGAATAAAATTCATTACTAAAAAACCGCCATGACTTATGTTACAACCCAATATTTTTACCATACTAGCATCTCTGACAAAAACAGCGTCGCCGACAACGGAAGCAAAATTATCATACATTTCATACTGGTGCCGCCAAGCTTGGCTAAAATGCACTATTACGCAATGGTGGTTAATGGCCTAAAATCATGTTTTTTCAACGTTTCCGTATAGAAAACATGTAAAATATTCACCATTAAAAATTTTTTTTAATTTGACTTTTTGCCTTGGGGGACCAAGGTGAACCAACCTGAAAAGGGTACCTAAATGCCCCAAAAAGAGGGGATATGAACATAGTCTTGTTAACTGGGGCCTACCTCATATAGAAATTCTGGTATGCATGCTTTTTTCATGCATCCAGAGTCACTCTCGAGTGATATGTGTCTAAGGTATGTGGGTGTACGCATCTCAACTCCAAGCCCCCAAGACCCCGAACTTTACGCAGGGGGCTTGGAGTTAGAGATCCGCGCACTTACTTACCTTAGACATGATTCCGTAAAGTGCTCTTGATCATAAAAGTACATATAGAGACCCTTTTTGCCAAGCTCCAGTGACCAAAACCTAGTATAATACCAAAAAACTAACCATTTTCTGGTCATCCACGTACCCTTCTAGGGTGATTACCTTGGAGCACCAAGGCAAAATGTCAAATTTTCAACTCAGCCCCCCATGCATCCAGAGTTACTTTCGAGTGATTTGTGTCTAAGGTATGTGGGTGTTGGCATCTCAACTCCACGCCCCAAGCCCTCGAAGAGCACAGGCTTTCAAAATTAAAAATGATTAGGAACATGACTCATGGAATTGTCAACAAGGAAGTAGAAGGCTATAGAGGCTCTGTTTGCTTGGCTCCAGTAAAAATAATAAGACATTCAGGTACCCTCTCCAAGTGAAGCTTTGGTTTCCCAAAGCAAAAAGTCGAATTTTGGTCAAAAATTTTTTTTTCAAAATTGCCGGCCGCGCCCTAAAAACATGTTTTCTACACATTTCAGCTGCATGATTAAAAACATGATTTAGGCCATTTACGGCCATTGCGTAATAGTGCATTTCAGCACCAAGCTTTTTTAAGAGATCTTTGGCGATTTTTAAAAAAAACTGTTTTGTGCCATTTTTCAAAATTTTAATAAATTTTATCAAAAAATGAAATTGATTCGTGGAATTTGTTTAAAACAAACAATAACAGTTGTGAGTTGTATTGCTTTTTAAAAATAATCATTTGGTTACAGAAACCTGAAGAACATGACGCAACGAATTGTCAACAAGGAAGTAGAAGGCTACAAGCAATTTTCTTAAAGTGCATAAATCTTTAATTAATCTTTAAAGTGTAAAATTTGAAAAAAAATTGAATTTGTTGTTGATAAAAAGTGTAAAAAGATCAGATAAAACTTGCTTCACTACTTACAAGGAATCTTTGAACAGAAAATAAATGAGGATCTAATGCAGGGTACGTAAATGTACTTTTCTTCAAACATTTGGACTGTTTGGGACCCCAAATTTTGGTGCTCAAAATTAATTAAGCACTGAATACAATGGCATTTTTGATGAAAAATAAAAAATTGTATTTTTTTGACCAAATGCACTTTTTTCAAAATTTTGAATCACGTTTTTCAATCTAATTTCAATAAGAGTAGAAAATGTTGGAGCGTCAGTAAGGCAAAAATCGATTTTAACCCTAGAAAACATTGTGAACACGAAAAATGCTAATTATGGAACCCCAATGCTCAGTTTTTATCGGTTCTATTTCTATAAAAAATTGACAAAATAGTTAGCTTTTGGCAAACAAGTGGATCAAAAATCCAGTGTTTTCCGGCAGAGAAGGACAGGTAACAACTGGGAATTATTTTACTGGGAATTTATGGGTTGTAGAGTAACATCTTGCTTCAGGTGATGACGGAATGGACTTCGTGGCTGGCCGGAACGGGAAGCTTTGACAAGGGCAAGCGCCGATACGCCTGGGTTGCTGTCGATACGATGGATGCACTCACTTGGTGAACAGCATTCTTCTCGGATAGTCTACTTTCCAATGTCGTCCAGATGCTCCACAATGTTCCTATCTCAGCTTCTCGGATAGTCTACTTTCCAATGTCGTCCAGATGCTCCACAATGTTCCTATCTCAGCTTCTCGGATAGTCTACTTTCCAATGTCGTCCAGATGCTCCACAATGTTCCTATCTCAGCTTCTCGGATAGTCTACTTTCCAATGTCGTCCAGATGTCCACAATGTTCCTATCTCAGCTTCTCGGATAGTCTACTTTCCAATGTCGTCCAGATGCTCCACAATGTTCCTATCTCAGCTTCTCGGATAGTCTACTTTCCAATGTCGTCCAGATGCTCCACAATGTTCCTATCTCAGCTTCTCGGATAGTCTACTTTCCAATGTCGTCCAGATGCTCCACAATGTTCCTATCTCAGCTTCTCGGATAGTCTACTTTCCAATGTCGTCCAGATGCTCCACAATGTTCCTATCTCAGCTTCTCGGATAGTCTACTTTCCAATGTCGTCCAGATGCTCCACAATGTTCCTATCTCAGCTTCTCGGATAGTCTACTTTCCAATGTCGTCCAGATGCTCCACAATGTTCCTATCTCAGCTTCTCGGATAGTCTACTTTCCAATGTCGTCCAGATGCTCCACAATGTTCCTATCTCAGCTTCTCGGATAGTCTACTTTCCAATGTCGTCCAGATGCTCCACAATGTTCCTATCTCAGCTTCTCCGACTGAAGGAAACTTGTCGCTCCAAGATGGAATCCATACAAAACTGCGGAACAGGTTGATTATTATCTGGTTGAGTGGCAAGGATTTATGCTTGTTTTCAGAATGAAGGTTGACACGGCGTCTCAAGTCACGTTCATCAAGCACAATCTGCTGCTGGAGTATGCTCACCTGTTCGAAAAGGAGCGAATGGAACAGATATACGAAGAAACAGAAATTCCAGAAACAAATAAAATTAACCCACTTGATGATGAATTAGAACTTTTTTTGAATGACTTTAATTGAATTGTTATGGTTTCCTCAATAAAATGTTTACAATGCCTGAAAGTTAAATGTAGAGCAACATTTTCTATTTGCACGGCTTTCATGGAATTCTGTGGAATTCCACGTGGAATTCTACGATTTACAATTCCACGTGGAATTCGACAACCCTATACATAACTCTAATGAACAAGGGGCATAAGAAAGAAAAGATAAAACAGTTGGCATCAATAATAGTTGCAATTGTCAACTACTTGATAAAAAAAACAACAGATGGACCAAGGCATTTTTCAAGAAAAAACAACAGGGGGACCAAGGCAAGATGTTGCCCCCTAAAGATTAATAGGACCATTTTCGCTACAGAGAAGCCTTACTCTTGACCTTTTACTCGGTAGTAAAATAATCAGCTAAGGGGTAACTTTACAAAAGGTCGAGGGTAAAATTCAGGTAAAATTTTAATCAGGTAAAATTACAACATTAAATAATAAAAAGCAAAAAATGAAAATTTGTTTTGTGTTGAATACTTTTTATTTTAAAAAATTCTGCTTTATTCTACTACGTTTTGTTCATCAATTTCTGTGCTTCTAAAAAGGGCTATTAGTCCATATATTGTAGCGGAGAACAGGGATAGGACAGCCAACAGAAACCAAATAAATGACTAAAAATTGTAGATGTTAAAAAAATCTTTCATAAAATACCTCCAAATATTTTTATTTTTACAAAAACCAGCCTGATTCCAATCCACAGTCCACGTATAAATATTTTGCAACACCAGACTTTGAACAATGGTGGATGTTTTGGAAGCCGTGGTCGCTAGGGCAAACGTTTTCCCTACCTTAAAAAAATTATTAACAAAATTGAAAAAATATATATTTAACCTCGTCTTGATAAACAATATAAGCCAAGAAGGTGTAAGCTAATGGATTTAGCAGGCCGTGAAGACTTCCAGCTACTAGTGATAAGTAAATCAATAAGGAAGAATCAGCTAACGCGATTAACAAAGCTGCTGCTCCCATTGATAGTATAGCTAGCACGATCATAAATACGTCTTTAAGATGGAGCAATTGCTTGAGCATAATAACTCCAAAAAGCATGCCCACGATTTCTGAAGAAATTTACAAATTTTTTGGATTTTGAATTTTTGTGTTTTTTTTTCGACAATCTTTATATGGTACAGTCGACTCTCGATATAGTGACACCCCCTGGGACCGACTCTTTTGAATGTCACTATATCGAGAGTGTCCTTGTATCGATATAATTTTATTCACCGAAATAACATAACATTCAACAACAAGTTAAAGAATATCAAAGAAATCAGTTAATTGGCTTTGTTTTTCAACTTTCATCCGCTCTTGGTAGAAGAATACATCCAAAGCATTGCTGTGACTGAGAATGGCAGGATCAGCGCTGTTCTTGGGCGGCTTTGGGATTCTTGACGAGTGATGACTGCTATTATTCTACTTCCATTTACTCACTGTCGCCGGCCTCGCTGGGTTCTTCCTCCACTCGTGAGACTTCCGCCACAATTTCTTCAAGAGTGTCGCACCAACTGCAATGTAGAGCATAAAGGAAGAACAAAACCACAAATCCTAAACCTGTGATAAGTTCCGAATCCACGCCGATGAAGTCCTGCATGGCCGCTTGTTCGTTGATTCCGCAGCGCAGCTGCAGTTCACCGTTCAAAAAAATGACTGCGAAAAGTGATATGTAGTTTTCACTGTAAAAAATGCGCGCTTATTTTAAAAATTTGACCGAAATTCGAATGCGTCACCATATCGAGAGTTGATTTATGGTCAGTGTTTGAGCTCAAGATGTCGCTATATCGAGGGTGTCACTATATCGGGAGTGAACTTTGTTGCGTTTCTTTGTCGGTTAACCAATTTTCTTTCAAGGTGTCACTATATCGAGAGTGTCACTATATCGGGATGTCCCTGTATCGAGAGTCGACTGTATTTGAATTGACTCTATCTCTGAAGACTTTGAATTCCCGCCAAAAACTTTTTTAGCCTATTTTTGGGCTTTTATTTTTTTACAGGGTTTAAGTTGAAAAAGACGGTCGTGTCACCACGAACACTATTGTGCGCCAACTTATTATGCGTCGAATAAAAAAAAAACGTATGAAAATAGAGGCTTTTAAGGGGATCAGGGCATTTTTATAAAAGTACTCATAGAACAGTAGTCTAATTCAAGTTCTCATTCAAAAATCTTTTGTTGTTTGCAGGGGAATTCAAAAATTTGACGGCTTTGTTTGTTGTTTTTTTGGTATAGTCATTTATTGATTGTAGATAATAATTGTTCGCGCAGAATCGTCATTAATTAGTGTTTTCTGTATTGGGCGTATCTGCGCCATCTGATGAGGTGTATTATTATTGTTTCCGTTTATCGTCCTTTGCCTTTTGTTGTTACATCTATCAGTCTAGCGCAGTTTGATTTTAGTTTCTCAATTCCTAACTAAGATGACGATGGCAGCAAGGCGGCGCAGTAGATCGAAACGCTTAAAAGTCAGTCATTTTTTCGATAGTGGGCGTGAAATTATTTTATGATATTTTAGGAATCCTGATAATCTAGTGCCTAAGCAGAACAAAACAAGCAAAGCGAAGTCAATGAAAACGCTCCAAACTAAGTCGTCTTTTTTGATAGTAGGTGTAATTTTTTTTTGATCTTACACGGATTCTGACGATAGTGGGCTAGCAGGATAATCAAAATGCAAGTGTGGCTGTGCAGGACTATCAAAGCCAAGATAGTGTCAAGTCAATGAATCTGAAACTACTCAAGGCACAGAATTGCCCGCAGGATTTTGTGATGCTATATGAGAATCGACTCATTGATACGTCGTATGTTTTTCTGGCTTGAAGCTCTGATTTAAATGCAAACGCTCAAATGTCAGTTATATTTTTATAGTGGGCATGAAATATATTCTCGATCTTATAGGAATCCAGACAAAAATGTGGCTATGCAGAACGATCAAGAAACTGGTGTAGATATGCAGAAAAATCAAGATGGAAGTGGTAGCCAGGAGGAAATCGACGCAATTTTCAAAAGTAAGTCATTTTCTGATAGTGGGTCTGAAATATTTTTCTGATAATAAAGGAATCCCGATGATAGTATTGCTGTGCTGGATGATCAAGACAGTGGTGCAGCTATCTAGGAATCAAAACGAAGGTAGCGAAGGCTGTAGTGACTGTAGATGTGGTAGATTTCGCCCAAATTTGCCAAGAGATAATGTGGCGCAAATTTTTTTCTTCTCGGACTATTAGTGGTCTTATTTTCGTTTGTTGTTCATCGTATACTAAATAAAATTATTGCGCAAAAATTTATTTTTGGAACGTTTTGAGAATGCGCCAGAGGCGCCATTGAAGCTAGTTTTTAATAACGCAATCAAAGTTAATTAAAGTAATAAAAACTTTCGAACTTACGAGCAATTGGTCTAAATGTTTTGTACTCAGCATACTGCTGAGTGTCCCAATAAAAAGGAGGCAATCTGGTGTAAATACCAATAAGATCTGCAAAACAACAAAAAAAATTTCAGCATAATAACAAATTAGTTTTAAAAATCACCCATTTCCTCAGAAAATATAATCTGGTCCAAAAAGTTCAGGAAAAAGCACAATCCGAGCAGCAATCGACCATAGTGTGGTCGAAGACGAGTAAATATTTTAAGAGAATCTTGTAAATCTGTGATGCCTCGAAACATTATAGTGAAAAGTGTAGATTTAGGCGCAGTAGACCTAAAAATTTTGCTATATTATTATTTTGAGATATGAAACTTTTGGCTCTGTATGTGTTGGAGTGTCCCTCGGGAAAAAAACTGTCTTGGTCTCCCTGTTGATTTTTTTTGAAATTTTTTTCCCAGAAAAAGTGTTTATTTACACTTTTTAATCGTTTTTACGCAAAAAAAAATTTTTTGCTTTGGACCCCCAAGCTGATTTTGGTAAATTAGGCTTAGGCAAGGGTAGGCCAGCGTGTGTTAGAACGGGCTCAAACATGTTTTTCTTATTTTTTGAAGTTCGAGGAAAATGTTTGAGCCTGTCCTAACATACGCTGGCCTATCCTTGACTAATCCTAATTCACCAGAATTGCCTTGGGGGACCAAGGCAGTTTTTTCCGGGGGACACCCCAACAGACAGAGCCAAACTTTCAACCTTTCTTCCTGATTGTCTTCAATATCTGCAGACTTTTTCGGAATTTCGTTGTCCAAGACCAGAATTGCTAATATTAAAGCAGCAGCAAGAATAGCTGTGACAATGAACATGACTGCTATATGGCTAATGAATCGAATAGAAACACTAGCCAGCTGAACTCCAAGCAAGGCTCCTAGACTGAAAATGGCTGAGAACAGGATCATCCTCACTGACAGCTTAAGTTTTATTAATCAAATATGATTTTATTTAGCAAAAAAACCTATAATAATTTGTGTTAACATTGATATGTTTTTGGATGCTTCTAAAGCTTACAAAAATTCCAAAGAAAAAACTTTTGAAATTCAACAAGCCAATAATCTTTAAAAGAGCATCATAAAATTAATGGTCGAAGTGTCTTTAAGTCGCCAAGAAGAAAATAATAGAAGTGCAGTCCGGAAGTGCAGGCTGGCAAGTGACATTAAATGAGAAGAAATTTTATGCACGCTTTTATATCCACGCTTATGTACGGCAGCAATTCAGCGGCAAAAAATTTAATAAAGATACCAATGATATACAGTCGATGCTTCGATTAACGACACCTCTGGCTCTTTTTTCGGTAAGCAAAGTATAACTTTTAAAATACAGGCGATATAACGTGACTCTCGATACACTGAGACTATTTGGCTGGCCAGAAAGGAAAGTCGACAAAGTTTACCTTCGATATAACGCTTCTTCAAAAATTAGAGCTCAAATCCTGTGACAAAAACTCGAAACCGGATTTTTTTCATTCGCACGGCTGAAAAATATCCGAAATTTTGTTACAGTCATTTCTTGATATAATGTGGTCGCTGAGGACGCGTAAAAGTGCACTAGATGGATAGTCCACTGTATAGCGAGAGTTGACTTTATAGCGAAAGTTAACTGTATAGCGATGGTTAAGTGTATAGCGATAGTTGACTGTATAGAGAAACCTATATTCGGAAATTGTAATATGACCGTCGCATTATATCGAGAGTATGGTTTTCTCGGTCAGGGAAAAAAAGCGCACTATACAGTCGAACTCCGATATAACGCCATCCCTGGGGACCGTTATTTGCAGCGTTATATCGGGGGTGGCGTTAAATCGGGGGTTATATGAAATAAGGTTTATTCAAACAATAACAATCTACCAACAACAAACTAACTAACATGAAGAAATCTGTGAGTTTACTCTGCTTTTCGATTTTCTGGCGCTTCAGAAGAATTCGTCCAAAGCGTCGCTGACCGATAATGAATGAATAGCGGTGTTCTTGTTGCAAAACTACGCGTCCAAATTTGAAAACGAAGCAGTGGCGTTATATCGGGGGTAATTTTATTGCTTGGGTCCTTCTTGTAGGTGGCGTTACATCGGGGGTGGCGTTGTATCGGAGTTCGACTGTATCGGAATCTTTATTGTCGTGTACAGTCAAATCTCGTTACAGTGCGACCTCTGGAGACCGAAAAACATTCGCACTATAACGAGACTCGCACTATATCGGGACCCGCACTATCGAGACATTTAAAGACTTTTGAAAAAAATGGGTGAAACTCAAGGTCGCAGCATATCGAGTTTCGCACTATATCGGGATCGCACTATAACGAGGTTTGAATGTACTTTTTTGATGTAACGCTTTGTTCTAAAGAGGAAAAATTCTAAAGAAGAGAAAATATCGGTATAACTCGACTCCTATACAACGCGACTTTTGACTGGTCCCGAGGGATCGTGCTATATCGAGAGTCGACTGTAACAACATTCTAAATTAACGTTAGTTCGGATATGCGACATCTCAAGCTCAGTGTATGCTCTTAAAATGCTTTAAATGCTTGGCTATTCCTCAAGATTTTAAATCTTACAGTTCTGGTACGAAATTTGTCGACCATGTAAGCATTCATCATCGTAATAGAAGTACCCCCCAGTAAACCATTGACAGCAGCGTCTACAAACAACCTTTAAAAAAGTAAGAGAATAATATTTAAGACATTAAACAATTTCTTTACCATTCCAAATCGAGATCAATCCAATCCCACCAAACAAAAGTGCGTATCATGCAATCTAGCAAAGTGCTTAATATTCCTAACAAAATCGGCAGTTTTCTGCCTTTGCGATCGCTGTAAGCACCTGAAACTGCCACAGTAAACTCTGACTCAATGAATCTCTAAGAATCGACAAAAATTTTGGTTAAAACCAGAGTTTCGTAAAATTAAGAGTCCGTAATGATCTTTCCGCAATGGAGGTGTGAAGTCGTATTTGTTTTTAGTCGCACCATGATTTCAACATATGCCCATTTGAAAAAAAGTTCGAAACTAATTTTTTCTTTGTTTGATTCCCACACAAACTGCTTTGGTCTAGTCTCAGTACATTGGATAATGAAGCTGGGTGTTAGTTTCTTGTTAGTCTAGGATCATGGTTTAGAATATCGAAAAATGAGTGGTCTAATGGTAGGATAGAAACTTTCTATTCTTTGCGTGAGCTATGAAGAAGGCAGTAGTTTGGTCTTACAAAAACAGCATACCATAAAAAAGTCCAATAAAGCAAGCTATTGGCACATTTACATAGGTATAGTTTTGCTGCAAAACGAAAAATAATAACAAATTTTTTAAAATTTTTAATTTACCTCCCACAAAACCATCTTCTTGTTGTAAAACTTTTTCAAAGAGATTGGATCTAGTCCGCGAGGTGGTTGGTATGCTCGTTGCATTTTGGCTTCGCTTAGATGTGGTTGCAAAACATTTCTTCAAGTAACTTTTGTATTTTTTACTTTTTAAACTTATGATAAAAACTAACTTGGCTCCATTGCACAGAGAAATTAGCAAAATCAGTGGCTCTGTGTGGATCTTGAGCTCTTTTAGAAATGTGGTCAATCTTGTTTTCCAGGAACTAGACGTCTCTTCAATAATATCATCTTCGGCCAAAATTGACATGTCTTAACATACAGGGTGGGGCAATTTTTTCTCATGAAAAAATTTTGGCCATAACTTTTTTGTTTTTCATGATTTCGACACGATATTTTTTATTCAAAAGCTGACACTCTAGGCAACCAAATGACACCAAACTTGCAGAGAACTCTATTTTTGAACTTCACATAACATTGGCAGGCAATAATAACAACACATTTTTACTAATATTCTTGCTCGGTGCTTTTCCCATTCACTTCAAGGCAGAATTCAAGGAGGCTTTAGTATGCTCCGATTGCTCTGTTGACCATTTCTGGCGGTAAGCTGATGAAGGCACGCTCAATTCTTGTTCGGAATTCGGAGAGAGATGCAAAGGGAAGCCAACCTTGACGCTGCCTTGTTGCGTCTTCGACGCAAGTGATGTCTACAAAATTCTTCACTTTCCCAGCCAGGGGTTTGGTAGCCTATTGGTTAAGGCGATTCCCTGCGGATCCAAAGGGAGTGGGATCAAATATCCCCTCCATTCCCCTTTTCCAATTCACGAGCTGGTGGCCGTGGCCTTTTCCTTCTCCTTTGAACAGCCTTCTCCTTTGAACTTGTTGTACCAATCGAGGATGCTGTTGCGATCGTTCACCTTTGCATTTCTCCCGAGCTCCCTCCGATAGCAAACGCCAAATGCTGCGACGCCTTTGCCCTGTTCGAAAAACAATTCGACGCACTTTGACTTCTCTTGAGCAGTGCAGACCATGACTAAAAGAAGAAAACTAAACATTTTATTGAGTCCTATTTTTAATAACGACAATGACCAAAGAAAAAAAACAAATTTGGTGTCATTCGGTTGCCTAGAGTGTCAGCTTTCGAATAAAAAAAGATCATGTCAAAATCATGAAAATTAAAAAAGTTATGGCCAAAATTCCTTCATGAGAAAAAATTGCCCCACCCTGTATTACGGCTATTTTAAAAATCGTTCCATAAAAAATTCAAATTTAGCACAAGGGCTGGCCAGAACACAAATTTGATTATCAAATCAAAAAAAAGGTTAAGAGTATCTCAACATGCGCTAGCTAACTCTCGAAAAGCCTCTATGTACTTTTTAGCCTTGATCCTGAACTTAGGACTGATTCGTAATTTTTTTTTGTACTTTAATAAACATATTTCAGTCCATCCTAACATTTTTCACAACACAGAATCTAAAAACCAATTGGAAAAAACCAACCCACTTCGTAAGTTAGGGCCGAATTTCTTCTGCATACAACAATGGTTTTCATGGTTTTGCGCGCAATGGCATGTGCCAATTTGAATTAGCCGACAGTTATCCTTCGTCTAGAGCTGAACTTTTTTCACTAGTTTCAAAAAGTTCAAACCACTCAAAAGAATACAGTTACACGAGAGAAAACTGCCCCACCACCTCAAATTTTTCACATGCCGCTGCGTACAAAAAACAATGATTCTTTAAAATAATATTAGGTCTATCGATAAGTGCATGCAAATCCATTTTATCCACAATGACAACACAATGCAACATAATACACCATCATGTAGAGAATTTAACGGGTTATTGATATTCGCCAATATACTTGCACCGTTCTCTCACCATCTTCCTGGTAGCTTGTTGATTCCATCTCGATAAATTCACAGGTTTTGAAAGAATTCTTGGATCCACTCTTTTTCCGCTTCGTCCTTAAAGTTTTCCGCTCAGCTGATTCTGCATCGATAGGAAGAGATGAAAGTCGGTGGGAGCCAAATCCGACTGTATGGTGGATGTGACAGCACTTCCCAACCCAGCTCCAAAATCTTCGCTTGAGTCAATCTGGCAACATGAGGACGCGCATTGTCGTGAAGCAGAATGATATCCACCAAATTTAGGCTCCCACCGACTTTCATCTCTTCCTATCGATGCAGAATCAGCTGAGCGGGAAAAACTTTAAGGACGAAGCGGAATTGGAAGAGTGGATCCAAGAATTCTTTGACTCAAAACCTGTGAATTTTTATCGAGATGGAATCAACAAGCTACCAGGAAGATGGGCAGAAGTGATTGAGAACGGTGGCAAGTATATTGGCGAATGATATATCAAACGATAGCCCGTTAAATTCTCTACATGATGGTGTATTACATGTTGCATTGTGTTGTCAAAATTGTGGATAAAAATTGGATTGAAAAAATGCGCACGAACTTATCGATAGACCTAATACAAAGCTACCAGATAATGTGTAAGTGAGTCAGGGTGTGTAAAAAAGTCAGAATCCAATTTTAATCTTTTTGCTAGCAGAAATTCAGCCTACTTTTTACAAACTTGGTATAGAATCAATATTCTTTTATCTAAAAACCTAACTAAAAATTTCAAAAACTTTTGCTCTACATGTGTTGGGGCTCCCCACAAAAACATGCCTTGGTCCCCCCTGTTAATTTTTTTTCGAAAATTTTTTTTCTGCAAAAATCTCAAAAAGCGGTTATTTACACTTTTAAATCATTTTTGCAAAAAAATGTCCTAATTTTTTTTTGCCTTAGTCTCCCCAAGCTGATATTTTTCGGAATTTTTTTTCTTCCTAAATTTCTTTAAAAACATTCAAATGTCAGATATATGTTTCCATACATATATTTTACCAAAAATATATAATTTACATTAAAATTATGTAGATTGTTGCAGCCGGCCAAGAGCAACACACTCCACAATGCAAGGGATTGTAATGCAAGTGTACAGTTGTTTCGAAGAGTTAACTATGAACCAGCAAGAAAAAATTTTAGACTTCTTTTTCTCATCACCTTTTCCCACCTTTTCTCACCTTTTCCCACGTAGTACAGAAAATCTGTATATGAAACCACATTATAACTTTCTTTTCACGTAACTATATAAATATATATATTATTCTTAAATATATATATATTTAAGTATAAATTCGATGATGATAAAGGATGATAAAGTAAGAACATATCAAGACTAACGATGAAAACTTCAAGCTTTAATTCCTTTTTAATATCGTTTGCACACTTTGTAGAATTGCTTGCCTCCTTCGAAATTCGCCTTTCGTCTCGTTTGCTGAGCTTTCTTCTTCGACCCTTTCGCTTCTTGACACCATATCGCTGCGGATTCTTGAGGAAATTTTTGACGACGCATTTTGTACGACCCAGTTCTCTCCCTATAGCCCTTAGACCGACTCCAACGAGAGATAACGCTTCGATTTGTCCTTTCTCGCGCTTGTAAGCTTTTTACCGCAAGGCATTTCACTAAACTATCGAATAAAATCAGAATATCGCAAGTCGATGCTGCTGGCCGTATAAATATGCACCGGCAAAATATCATATTTTGCAAAAAAAAATTTTACTGAAACTGCTGTCACATCTGGATTCTGTACTGAAACCACCACTTTTAGCGCGCTTTTTCAAATGGTAATAGTTGATTTTAAGAATTGTTTCGAAAAGTCGCGAATTTCGCAAAATAAGGGTTGGTCGTATAATTATGCACCGCACTTTAGTACAGAATTTGTACTCAAATATAGTTACGTGAAAAGAAAGTTACAATGTGGTGTCATGTACAGATCTTCTGTACTACGTAGGCACAGTGAGAAAAAGAAGTCTAAAATTTTTGCTTGATGGTTCATAGTTAACTCTTCGAAACAACTGTACACTTGTTGACTATATATTTATACATAACTGGTGTTAGAAAAGTTCGGAAACTTTTTTTTTGACCTCATTTTTATAATTGAAAATATCAATATAAAATAATTCTGTAAAATGGGTTTTGTAGCCCTGTTCCTCTTCTTTAAAACTGTATATCCACTTTTTGTTTTACTCATTAAAATGGCCGCCATTGGCAGCAATACATTTGCGCAATCGTTTAGGGGAAACTGTCAATGGCATTTTGAATAAATACTTGCGGGATTGCGTCCCATTCTCTGACCAAAGATCTCTTCAATGCCGGGATCGAGTTGTGGGTCGTCGAGCAGGCCTTTGACTGCAGGTAGGCCACAAAGTAGTCCATCACATTCCAGTCAGGTGAGTTGGGTGCCCAGTCACCTTTGATGGCAGCATTGTCGCCCCAATGTGAATCGACTTTGATGAAATTCGGAAAGTTGTTGGCAATCCAATTCTGAGTCTCAACTGCTCGATGAGATGGCGCCCCGTCTTGCTGGAAGCACCATTCACCCTCCAGACTGGCCTCAGCCCATGGTGCCACTTGGGTCTCCAACATTCGGCGGTACTCTGGCCCATCGACCTTTGTTCCATTGGGCACAAAAAGTCACTGCATAAATTAATTTTGTGTCCTTCCTTCCTTTGCTTTCCCTTTCTTAGCAGATGGTATTATAAATAAAAAGTGGATATACAGTTTTGAAGAGGAGGAACAGGGTTACAAAACCCATTTCACAGAATTATTTTATATTGATATTTTCAATTATAAAAATGAGGTCAAAAAAAGTTTCCGAACTTTTCTAACACCAGTTATATCCCAACCACTGGGGGGATTGTAAACTTATCTAATATTTTATGAAGTTGGAAGACATGAACTACAGCTTTCCCAATCCCTTGCAATGTGGAGTGTGCTGGTCTTGGTCGCAAAGCGGCCAACCGTTAGCCAAGTACAACAATCTGAAGAAGCTTTTTGAGACAGTTAAAAATTCCGAAAAGGTCAGCTTGGGGGACCAAGGCAAGAAAATTTTAGGATTTTTTTTGCAAAAATTTTTTTTCTCTTAAAGATGATTAAGAAGTGTAAATAACCGCTTTTTGAGATTTTTGCAGAAAAAAATTTTTCGAAAAAAATCAACAGGAGGGACCAAGGCATGTTTTTCGGGGACCCCAACACATATAGAGCCAAAATTTTTATTTTTTTGTAATAAATTGCTTTTCGATAGACAATGTTATGGATTTGTATAAAAAAATTATGATAATTAATTTATTGCACAAAAATAAATATTGGGTTGATTCATAATTAATGCGGATTTTTGTTGCCTTATGATTCTTTTGATCTATTTCTTCTTTAAATTTGCTTTTTTGTTTTAAAGTATGCCCTCGCTTTTAGTTAAGAAGAATGCGCGTCGAAAACCACCTTCACATTCGCCATATCATGCTCTACCACTTCGAAAAGGGATGGAGGGCAGAGCAGTCTTTTCGCGATATTGTCGAACTCTTTGGCGAAGAGGCGATTAGTTAAAGTCAGGTGGAAAGATTTGAGAGCTTGATCATTAAAGTCAGATGGGCGAGCTCTTCCTTTCTCATCTTGCAAGCTTGTGTCACCGGATTTGAAACGCTTGAACCATCTTTCCACCTGATTTGACTGATCGCCTCTTCGCCAAAGAGTTCGACAATATCGCGAAAAGACTGCGCTGCCCTCCATCCTTTCTCGAAGTGGTAGAGCATGATATGGCGAATGTGAAGGTGGTTTTCGACGCGCATTCTTCTTAACTAAAAGTGAGGGCATACTTTAAAACAAAAAATCAAATTTAAAGAAGAAATAGATTAAAAGAATCATAAGGCAACAAAAATCCGCATTAATTATGAATCAACCCAATATATACAAGTTTACGCATATGTAAATCTCAGCCCGAAATCCAAGAAGTGACCTTGTCCCATATAACCTTTTTAGCAGTGGAAACAATAAAGTCATCTCAGGTCAAAGGCTCTGACACTCAAGTCTCTACAGCAGCAGATGGTTTCTGAATGACTGTAGGAAATACTCGTTTTCTGATCACTGAATTGCTGGGACATAAGGCTGACTCGTTGTGGTGACCACGACGCAGGGAGCACAGTAGTTCTCGGCGACATGTGGTGTCGCAGGGATAGTCGGAGCGGCGAGCGTAGTTCCTGGAAGAGAAATTAAGAAACTTAATAAAAAAAAGCTCTTAGTATTTTGTCCCGTCAAATTATTTAATTACCCTGTAAAATCGTTAAAATTTCTTTCTCTGAAGTATTTCTTTAACTTTTTCTTTTAATTTTTTTAAAGTTTTTATACCAGCGTATAGCCCTGGATCAGAACTTTCTATCCAACTGAGATTTTAAAAAGTTAGAGGAAAAAGTCTTTTATAGACCAAATTGTTTGAACCATTTCAGTTGACAGTTTGTAAGAAAGCTAAGCTTTAGAGCTACATTTTTTGATATAAAAGAGTATAAAATTTTCAAAAACTTTTTGAAATAAAAACAAAGTTTTCAAATTTGACGGGGTAAAAAAATAATTTGACGGGGGAAAAAAATTTGACAGGGTAAAAATAATTTGACAGGGGAAAAAATTTTGAGCCATAAAGAAGATATTGATGAATATTTTTTCCACTCATTCAACTTGGGGAACCAAGGCAAAAATTTTTTTTACATTTGTCAATACCAATAAATTTTTGCACAATAAGTGTAAAACAAGTTGTTTTTCAGTCTTTTTAATCATTTTTACGCAAAAGAATTAATGGTATTTAAAAGTGTTAAAAAAATTGTCTTGGTCCCCCAAGCTGAATTGACTGGTGGGGGTCAAGGTTAATTTAGCCTTTTTAATTATAAGGTTTTTTTAATTTTTGTCCGATAACTTAAAAATCTATACGCTCAAAAATGGTCACGTTGCATATTTTGAAAAAAGTCAAATAACCATCGAGTGTCTATATTAGAAAAATTGACCCTACCGGAGTATACCCCCCCAACTGAAATTTTTTTTAAGTGTTTCCAAACACCCTATATCAACCTAAAATCACCTCAGAAGTTCAAAAAAGACATTATTTTTGTGTTCTGGTCAATAAAAATTGAGTTTTGGGCATTTTGAAATTTCGACCATTTGGCCGTTTCACCATGTTTTGGTCACTGGAGCTGGGCAAAAAGAGCCTCTAAATGCGTTTTTGATCAAGAGTCTTATTAATTGAATTAAGTGAGTGCACGCATCTCTAACCCATCAAGCCCATTCGGGGGCGCAGGGGGCTTGGTTTGGGCTTGGGGTTGAGATGCGCACACCCACATACCTCAGACACAAATCACTCGAAAGTGACTCTGGATGCATGAAGGGGGTTTGGAGTTGAGATGCGCACACCACATACCTCAGACACAAATCACTGAAAGTGACTCTGGATGCATGAAGGGGTTTGAGTTGAGATGCGCACACCCACATACCTCAGACACAAATCACTCGAAAGTGACTCTGGATGCATGAAGGGGGTTTGGAGTTGAGATGCGCACACCCACATACCTCAGACACAAATCACTCGAAAGTGACTCTGGATGCATGAAGGGGGTTTGGAGTTGAGATGCGCACACCCACATACCTCAGACACAAATCACTCGAAAGTGACTCTGGATGCATGAAGGGGTTTGAGTTGAGATGCGCACACCCACATACCTCAGACACAAATCACTCGAAAGTGACTCTGGATGCATAAAAAATGTATGCATACCAGAGTTTCTTTATGCGGTAGGCCCCAATTAACAAAACTATGTTCAAATTCCATCTTTTTGGGGTCAAGGTACCCTCAACATCTGATTTACTAAGTTATAATGAACAGAAATCAACTAAAATACCAAAATTCAAGATTTTTAAAAAATTGACTTTTTATAGAAAAAAGTACTTTTTATCGTGTTCAACGTGTAGGAAATGCTTAAAAGTGGTTAAAATGGTGTTTTGAAAAAGTTGGTTACACTCCGGTAGCGCCGAAAAATTAAACCTACTTTAAAAACTTTTCATACACACTTCTGTTACCACGTATTCGTTCGCTTAGATCATGCCAACCTTAACAAAAATTTAGAAATTATTGATTTTTCCAACAAAAACATACTTTGAGCACTAAGATTATCCATTCCGTACTCTTCCTAAACAATCAAAATGCTTATTATGAGTTATTTGAACCACATGATTTTAATTAGAAAAATTTGGGGCCCTACCCAATAATAGATACCAATTTTAGAGCTTTTTCCTGTTACTGTTTTTCGGCTTGTGTTTCGGGTTAGAGTAAGTATTCATATTAATTGGTCAAAAAATTTTCGACAAACCCTTAGGATTTTTTTTGAAAATCGATTTTCGAAAAAGTGCGCTTCTAGACCCAAAATTTCATACTGAGCACGAATCCGGCGTTAAAAATACGTTTTTGTAAGTTGGAATTCGATAAAAATTGAGTCTGTTTTCAAAATATACTCCGTCATAACATGGCTTTATTCAAAGTAATTTCCTTGGTATTCAACAACTTTCAACCAACGATCAGGCAATTTTGCTATTACTCGCACATAAAAATCAGGCAATTTGCTTTCATAAAAGTGTTTCACGGCCCCTTTAATTTCATCGAGAGTCCTGAATTTCTGTCTTCCGAATTTGTTGTCCATAGTGAGGAACAGATGAGAGTTCGTTGGCGATAAATTCGGTGAATAGGGAGGATGAGGAAGGACGGTCCACCCAAACTCTGCAATCTTCTGCTTCACATGCTTGGCAACTCAAGCATTTATTATTGGGTTGTTCGATAATTATCCAGCGTTTTTTTATTTCCTACGAAACTTTATTTTTTTGTAACTTTTCTTTTAAGTATGTGATCTTTTGCAACTATGAAAGAAGAATAAAAATATATCCTTTATATGTCTGGTATTTTTTATTTGTGACGTTTTTTGTTGTTATAGAGAAATGCGCATCGACGATCACGAGGTCATCCAGCCCGACCGCATATCAGAGCTGACGTTGTTGCCTCAATCGAAGACAAAAGATGGGAGCTGCTGCCGCATCCGCCGTATTCGACAACAGAAGCACCCACAGACTAACACGTCAACCGCTCGCTCCACAACTGGCAGCTTGGGAAAAAGTTTGCAAACCTTCAAGAAATTGTTGATGACATAAGACAATGGATTGCTTCAAAGACACCGGATTTCTTCGCTCGTGGAATCAACCTTCTGCCGTACAAATGGGAACAGGCAATAGAATTCGATGGAGAGTACCCTCCGGAAGATTAGTTGTTGTTGTGGTTGATTTGTTATTGTGTTTGATTTGATTAATAAAAATGGTTGATGAATTGTTTTGCCAAAGTTAAAAAAACGCTGGATAATTATCGAACAACCCAATATTTTTTGGTATCACTATTTCTGAGCTTTACAGGGATAATCTATTCGGAGTTCTTGCTTACCAATTAGACCAATGATCGATTCGTTTATGCCGAACAGCTGGAAAGGGTGAAAGAAGCGTTGGCTGCAAAGTGTTCTCACAAAGAAAGAATTATCCTCCTACATTTTAATGCTCGTCTTCACGGTAATCTTCCTCGTCGATTTGTTTTAGTGATTCTGTGCTTAAATTTTTCAGTTGCCAAACATGTGAAGCAGAAGATTGCAAAGTTTGAGTGGACCGTCCTTCGCCAACGGACTCTCATCTACTCTCACCAACAAATTCGGAAG
Source organism: Ditylenchus weischeri (assembly GCA_029231635.1). Taxonomy (NCBI): domain Eukaryota; kingdom Metazoa; phylum Nematoda; class Chromadorea; order Rhabditida; family Anguinidae; genus Ditylenchus; species Ditylenchus weischeri. Next base: position 166,795 of record JAMRYI010000120.1, on the reverse strand, counting down.
ACAGAAATTCAGGACTCTCGATGAAATTAAAGGGGCCGTGAAACACTTTTATGAAAGCAAATCGCCTGATTTTTATGTGCGAGGAATAGCAAAATTGCCTGATCGTTGGTTGAAAGTTGTTGAATGCCAAGGAAATTACTTTGAATAAAGCCATGTTATGACGGAGTATATTTTGAAAACGGACTCAATTTTTACCGAATTCCTACTTACAAAAACGTATTTTTAACGCCGGATTCGTGCTCAGTATGAAATTTTGGGTCTAGGAGCGCAGTTTTGTCGGTTCTTATGCATTATCGGGACTACCTGGTTTTACTCTCATTTATGCGTACCACGATATTGAAAACATATTAATTTTAATTATCTTATGGTTATCGTCCTTTATTCACAAGCATTATTAACGAGCGATACTGAAAGGCAAATTTGGAGGATAGAGCTCGGAAATGTCTTTAGCATAAATGAGAGTAAAACCAGGTAGTCCCGATAATGCATAAGAACCGTTTTGCCGCACTTTTTCAAAAAATTCCTAAGGGTTTGTCGAAAATTTTTTGACCAACCTAATATATCAAGAAACACTCAAGCATGTCATTCTTTTTTTTTCGTAGTTCCGTTTGAGTCCATTCTAATGTACGTTGGTTTGCACTGCACCTAAGCACAAGCGAAAAACAACATAGGGGACACAGCTTAAAAATTGCCCGGCATTAAGATAGAGGCGAAATTTGACTAAATTCAAAATGAAATAGTTCCAATAATAGAAAATTTTTTTTTTTCAAAATTAGGATCAAGTAGCTACCTTGGCCTTATATAATAATTTCCACTGAGGCTGATCAGCATCTTTGGTTTCAGTCAAATTCAAAAAGTAGGTCTCAAAATCATCGATTTCCTAAAAAAAAGTAAAAAAATTGAAGTTTTTTATAAAAAAATTGCCTACGTAGCTACTATTTTTGTAATTGCCGTCAATAGTGTAAATTCGATAAGCTGGATTCAGATTTTCATAGGTAGTCACACTAGGGGCTGTATACAACACACTAGTTGGCTGAGACAGATAGTTGTTCATGTCTTCGTAGAACACTATAAAAGCGTCTGTGTGGACATGGCCGAAAAATTGGGCTTTGATTGTGTCGGAAAATCTAAATTTTTTTGATTTCACTCTGAAAAGCTTGATAAAAACACGGTTTGGGGCAGGACTTCGTAATCCTTGCCATGCCCGAAATCATGTTTAGACCGTGCTACCTGATGTTTTAGCACCGAAAACGTGTTAAAAATAGTTTTGGGAGGAGGATGGACATTTTTTGATTTCAATTTGACCAAAATTTTTGCACTTTCTGCCTTGGTCCCCCAAGGCAATTCAAAAGGTACGTGTATGTCAAGAAAGATTAGTTCTACCCCGTTTTGGTAACTGGAGCTTGGATAAAAAGGCCCTAATTGCATTCTTGATCAATAGTCTTACTCTAATTATGTCTTAGGTAAATGTGAATCTAATCCACCAAGCCCCCTGCGCCCCCTTCGGGGATAGACCTAGGCAAAATGGCATCTGACTCTCCACTACCGTATTTCCTCTAATAGAGCCCCTCCCCCTCTAATAGAGCCCCCCCTTAACTTTGAGGACCTATATCTCAGCCCAGAGTCAATTTTTTGCAAAGCTGTTTTACGCGTTTTCTTAACTCCCACGAGCTCTACCGATTGCATTTTTCAGATTTTAGTTGAGCACCCAAAAATCTCAAGATCAAATTCCAAATTTTCCGATTTTCGGGCATCCAAAAAATAAAGCCCCCGGGGGCTCTATTAGAGGAAATACGGTAAATCCTCAAATTTCGTGAAAATCACAGGCTAAACTTACCTATTGACCACTTTGTAGTAGTTGCGACTCCAGCCTTCCAAACATTCACCATCTCCAGGTGGCACATGTGCCATGATATGGACAGACTGATTTGCTCGTTCTGACTCATAAAGCTCAGAAACCAGCCAGGAAATTGTGCCATCTGGATCTGTCTGATTTATGTAGAGAAAGCTAAATAAGAATGCGTTAAAAAATCACTTGTGTTTCGAGAAAAAATTAATAAATTACAAGTTGGTGGTCTCACAGTATCCTGAAGCACAGTTGTTCAGATATTGTATAAAAGGTTTTTTTGTTTTTGAAAAATATTACAAAAATTTTTCGAACCACCTTTACGCCGAGAATATAAAAAGGACAAGAAAAAAATTAGAGGCCAACTTTTTTAGTAAAATAAAAAAAAAGAAGAAAAAGACGAGGACGAAGATGAATACGTGCGATTTTAAAAAGTCGGTACAAGGTCGAGTCCGAAGTACGAGCCCCGAAAATTTTTGGTACGAAATACGCGGACGAGGACGAGAAAATTGAATATTGCCAACACTGGTCCTGGTTAGCTCACTGTTTGGACTGGACCAGGCTTTTTAAGCAAGTGTCACAGAGCCACTCTTGTGAATTATAAATTTGTAATCTTTACTGAATTCTTACCTGTATTCACAGAAATCAGTTTTAATTGTTCTGTTAGCAACACACTGTAACATCCTCGACTAAAACACAATTTAAAAAAAATTCAAATTTTTGACTAAAGTATATTCTCACTAAATAGCAGCGGATTCCGCTTGTGCGGGCAGCCATTTCTTGCCAGCTGCATAAACAGCTTCGTACAGCCACTAAAATCAAATTAAAGAAACATCTTAAGAAATTTGATTAAAAACAATACCTTTGGTTGGAATACAGCAGGAGCAAAGTGGGGTGCAAAACTGAAAAAAGGTCACTGTCCAGTATTGATTTGTATTATACTACGAAAAAAAAAGATAGCAAAGATTAATGACTTATTGACAGGAACTCCTTCATGATTGCCTATTCCCCAGAACACTGGAGTAGTGGGAAAATACTTTTGCATTAATGCGCCTAAAGCAATAGAAAGTCATAGAAAACTATTTTTTCAAGTAAACTAAACTCACTGAAATTAGCAATAACATTCAAGTGTCCCTCTTTAGTATAGGTCCAGTCCCTATAATAAAGAATAAGACAGATTTTTTTTTAGGTTTCAGTTAAAATTTACCTATGAGACATGTAGTCTCCTGTCAACATAATATAGTCCAGCTAAATTATATTTCAGTTAACATTATGTAATGCTTTGAAGCTAAAAATTTTATTCCCTGACTTTCTTGAATTTTGGGCGCTACTTCGACATGCAGTCGAACTCCGATATAACGCCATCCCTGGGGACCGTTATTTGGTGGCGTTATATCGGGGGTGGCGTTATATCGGGGGGTGATATGAAATAAGGTTTATTCAAACAATAACAATCTACCAAACAACAAACTAACTAACATGGAAGAAATCTGTGAGTTTACTCTGCTTTTCGATTTTCTGGCGCTCTCTGTAGAAGAATTCGTCCAAAGCGTCGCTGTGACCGATAATGGATGGATCAGCGGTGTTCTTGTTGCAAAAACTATGCGTCCAAATTTAAGAAACGAAGCAGTGGCGTTATATCGGGGGTAATTTTATTGCTTGGGTCCTTCTTATAGGTGGCGTTATAGCGGGGGTGGCGCTACATCGGGGTGGCGTTATATCGGGGGTAATTTTATTGCTTGGGTCCTTCTTATAGGTGGCGTTATAGCGGGGTGGCGCTACATCGGGGTGGCGTTATATCGGGGGTAATTTTATTGCTTGGGTCCTTCTTATAGGTGGCGTTATAGCGGGGTGGCGCTACATCGGGGTGGCGTTATATCGGGGTAATTTTATTGCTTGGGTCCTTCTTATAGGTGGCGTTATAGCGGGGTGGCGCTACATCGGGGTGGCGTTATATCGGGGTAATTTTATTGCTTGGGTCCTTCTTATAGGTGGCGTTATAGCGGGGGTGGCGCTACATCGGGGTGGCGTTATATCGGGGGTAATTTTATTGCTTGGGTCCTTCTTATAGGTGGCGTTATAGCGGGGTGGCGCTACATCGGGGTGGCGTTATATCGGGGGTAATTTTATTGCTTGGGTCCTTCTTATAGGTGGCGTTATAGCGGGGGTGGCGCTACATCGGGGTGGCGTTATATCGGGGGTAATTTTATTGCTTGGGTCCTTCTTATAGGTGGCGTTATAGCGGGGGTGGCGCTACATCGGGGTGGCGTTATAACGGGGGTGAACTTTGTGTACTTTCTTTGCTGGCCAACCAAATTTTTTAAAAGTGGCGTTATATCAGGGGGTGGCATTACATCGAGGTGGCGGAGTTCGATTGTACTCCTCTCAAAAAATGCTACTTTGACATACCCCTCCCAAAAATTGACTTTTTCAGGAGTGTCTGAAAACCATTTTTGAGTCAAAATTTTGCTATGAAAAGCAATTAGAAGAGGGGCAAATGGCTGTATAGGGAGGGTAAGGGACAAATAGGGGCACTTTACAAAGCCACTTCAAGGGACTTTCAGAGGGCTCACTAGCAAGAAGATGTTGAACATAGTTTTGTTAACTGGGGCCCACCGCATCAAGAAATTCTGGTACCCTATTTTCTCTAATAGCTCACCCGGGTGAGTTATTTTTCAACCCTTTAAAAATCGGAAAATTTGGGTGCTCAACCAAAATCTAAAAATTGGAATTGGTAGAGCTCGTGGGATTTAAGAAAATGCAATAAACAGCTTTGCAAAATATTCGCTTTTGGCCTAGTTATAGGTCCCTAAAGTTGAAGGGGTGAGTTAATAGAGATGGGTGAGCTATTAGAGAAAAACGGTATGCATATTTTTTCATGCATCCAGAGTCACTTTCGAGTGATTTGTATCTAATGTAAGTGGGTGTGTGCATCTCAACTCTAGGCATCCTTTATGCATCCAGAGTCACTTTCGAGTGATTTGTGTCTAAGGTATGTGGGTGTGCGCATCTCAACTCTAGGCATCCTTTATGCATCCAGAGTCACTTTCGAGTGATTTGTGTCTAAGCTATGGGTGCGTATCTCAACTCCATGCCCCTTCATGCATCCAGAGTCTTTCAGTGATTTGTGTCTAAGCTATGTGGGTGTGCGTATCTCAACTCCAAACCTCCTATATGCATCCAGAGTCACTTTCGAGTGATTTGTGTCTAAGCTATGTGGGTGTGCGTATCTCAACTCCAAACCTCCTATATGCATCCAGAGTCACTTTCGAGTGATTTGTGTCTAAGTGATGGGTGTGCGTATCTCAACTCCATGTCTAAGCTATGTGGGTGTGCGTATCTCTCCAAAACTCACTTTAGTGATTTGTGTCTAATCCAGAGTCACTTTCGAGTGATTTGTGTCTAAGCTATGTGGGTGTGCGTATCTCAACTCCATGCCCTTCTTGCATGCAGTCCAGAGGCTCCTCAAATGGGGTTGAGAAACTGGATTCAGGCTGGGAACAAGCACTCAAGATTGCGAGCAGTTGCGTCTGTCTGATCTTCAACAACGTAGCCCAGTAATGGCAACTGTCAGCCTAGCTCGCGATCCATCGCGATTCAGTAGAAATCTCTAACTTTTGATCATAATTTTTCAAGTTAAATATATATTTGTCGATCAATTGTTGTCAACCTTTTCCTTATCATCGATTCGTTCTTTCTATTATGCTATTGCAATAGCCTAGCTAATGCCTTGTTCTCCTTTGGCGATGCAAGATCGCCCACTTTTGTCTTATGCAATATATATTTTTTAGTTGCAATAAAATAATATTTTTCGGTCGTGAATCTGATTTTTCTCTCTCTAGATCTTAAAATCTAGAGATCTTATTATGGCTTTATTAGTTTTTCTTTAGGTTCAAGTGGTAATCACTCTCAAGTAATCAATACCGGATGCTGCTATCTACAAGTTGGGCCTCATGTTTAAAAGTGATCTCCAGCGAGTGGTCAGTACCGATGTTCTTCAGTCTTCTCTGTTCAGGTTTCACATTCGAAATCTTCATATAATTCTCTACAAAGCTTTAATCTGTCTACACACAGTCCTAACTAAGCAGCTATATGGCCAGGAAAACTTGTAAGGTTTTTGTCAGGGGCGTTAGGTGACTTCATCGACGGTGAATTCATCGACGTTTGGCATTCTGATATACAGCCTTTTTTCATGTTTTCATTCAACTTTTTTGAAAATAGTTACCAAAAACCACATGAAGTCACCTCAGTACCTCGAAAAAGGTATTGTTTTTAAGTTCTGGTCAACAGAAAATTGAGTTTTCAGAACTTTGATTTCATCGACCTTTCGAATGCTTTACCATTTTTTGAGTGCGCGCATCTATGACCCATCCAGCATTCTTCGCCCATCCGGATGTAGGTAAACCAGGCCGTGACATAAGAAAAAATATGTAGCTAAGGTGAGTAAATCATTTGTACAAAAACGTTCTACATAATTATTAGGCGGTGCTTGGACTTTTTTTGCTATTTTTTCTTTTAGTATACGATGTACAAGAAGTGTACAATCTACATTAAAACTGACCTTTTCAGTCTTGTTAATATGCTGCAACATATTTTCAATAGTCCATACTGGCACATCACATGAAGCTAATGTGCCCCAGTACCCAGCTGGTTTTTTTATACTTATTGAATTGATTTTTCCTTGGCAACAAATCGGCAGTATGCAGTCAGCTTCTGATCCAGAGGTGTAACTAAAAAATTAATACATTTTTACACTTTAAAAGTTCACAATAATACTCAAAATCAAAGTGCAGGTCTGATAATTGAAGCACTCTAAAAGTTTTCTCTGGCACTTTTATATGTGTCTGCGGTACACTATTGTTTGGCTTAGGAGGCAATTCTATGGACCAATTTCCGTCAAATGGATTGCTAGCCTAAAATCTTATTTTATACCTTGAGGGTTGTTAGAAAAGTTCGTAACGGATTTTCAAAGCCCTATCTTTTATAAATTTTGCAATCATATCTTATATAGTATTTGGCATGTGTGGGTGGGTGGGTAACGCTTTTTTACTTCGAAGGCCAGAAGGGGTCGTAGATAGCGAAATCACTTTTGTCGCTAATACCATCGTGTTCCCCAGAATGTCAGCTTTCGTTTTAAAAAAAGAACAGGCGAAAAATGAGTTCTAATAGGGGATATACCTATTTTTATGAATGAAGTCATAGCTCCTCATTGAAATTTCGAAATACTATAGAGGCGCCGATAGGCGCCTGTGGTCCCTTGTATCTTTTTATTTTTATACCATTCTTTAGCCCCGCCGCAGGAGTGCACTATACCGCGTAGCCCAAAACTGGCTTAAAGCGTGTTTTTTTAATGTGTGAGCAATTAAAACATATAAACGTGTTTTTAGAGTGCGGAAGGCCATTTTTGGAAAAAAATTTGACCAAAATTTGACTTTTGCCTTGGGGACCATAAACCACCTGAGAGGATTTTTGTTTTCTTACTGAGACTGGGCAAAAGAGTCTCTAGATGCATTTTTGATCAAGAGCGTTGCTCGGATTCATCAAAGGTAGTGAGTGCGCGCATCTCTAACTGCCCCTAGCCCCGGAGGGCGTTGAAACAAGTTGAGATGCACACACACACCTTAGAGACCAAACACTCGGAAAAACTCTGGATGCATAAAAACAATGTGCATGCCAGAGTTTTTATGCAATAGTCCTGCAAGGAAAACTATGTTCAAGTCTTCTTGAGGAGTGGCTCTTACTCAGCCAACTCAGATCCAAATGAAAACCAAATGATGTTATTGATGTCGAAGATATTGTTGAGGAGACCGAATAAATGACTATTGCGGCAATAAACGAAATGAATATTCAAAAAAATTCAAATCCTATCTTAAATAAAGTATTCACGTACCTTTCCAGGTGGTTTACCTTGGTCCCCCAAGGCAAAGTCAAATTTTGGTCTTTTTTCCAAAATGGCCTTCCGCACTCAAAACACGTTTTAAGTATTTTTGCTCACACATCAAAAACACGCTTTAAGCCAGTTTTGGGCTACGCGGTATATTGCACTTTAGCCAGCCCCGCATCTAAGTTAGATTTTTGTAAAAAAGTGAGCATTCAACTCTAAACAATTGTGGGGGCATTTTGAGAAGTTTTGGATAAACTTGTATTTTGGTCATTTTTGGAGAAATTGATTTTTTTGAAAAGGTCACATCTCAACAATCAGATTTTCTAAAACAAATTTTAACACAAGTTTTGTAGCTCTTGAGCTGCGCTGAAACATGCTGATAAGATGTTGTCGTGATGCTCGAAATTCAATCAAACTTTTGGCTCTATATGTTCATGCCGATGCCGGAAAAATATGCCTTGGTCCCCCCTGTTAATTTTTTTGCAAAAAAAAATCAGTTTTTGTCTTGGACCCCAGAGTGATTTTTTTCAAACATTTTTTTTTTATTAATTTTTGATTAAAAATAATAAAAATGCACTTTGCGTGTTAGAAATATAAATTTACGAGACTAATCCTAGAGTAAATCGATTGCTATGTAGGCCTGTATTGGCAAGAGCGCGACCAAAAACAGCACATTTTCCATTGAAAAGGATCAGTATTAGTAAAAGGATCAGTAAACCTCCAATTTTCAGAAAAATTTGAATTCGATTTCAAGATTTTTGATGGAAATCCAAAATCTAAAAAGTGGAATCGGTAGAGCTCGTGGGAGTGAAGAGAATACAAAAAACATATTTGCAAAATATTTACTCTAGCTCAAGATAGAGGTTTTCAAGTAGGGGTGGGGGGCTATTTTGGAAGGAGGGCTATTTTAGAGGAAATACGGTATTTAATTCAAACACAAGAACTAAAATGTCTGCAATTAAATGGTTCACGGACAATTAGATGAGCAAAAATTTGCAAAAAAATTAACAGGGGGGACCAAGGCATATTTTTTCCGGCGTCGGCATGAACACATATAGAGCCATGTGATCACTTGACTTTTGATCACTTAAAGTGAATAAAACGCTTGTCAACTACTTAAAAAGACCTCAAAAGTGTTTGGAGACAGGTGTGTACTCTGTATTGGGTTTGAGCTATATCGAAGTTTGGCTGTATTTTCAATTTATGGAAAAGCTTGCCTCGCCACAGTCAAGTCTAGTTATTCATATTTTGTCTATGCTATTATACCTATTTTTCAAAAGCCGACCCCCTGAGTTGCTTAATTTTGTGCCTAAGTTCATTGACCTCTTTGTACCCTTTTTATATGAAATAAATAAACGGTTAATAGCTCATTTTATAAGGCAGCAAAAGGTTTTTCGGTACTCATACGGTTCCCCCCTCCATATCGGAATTTTTTCAAAAACAGGTTTAAACCATTTCTAAGCAATTCTTACACGCTCAAACTGATAAAAACGTTGTTTCCGACCACTTTCCATCAAAAATTTTGACTTTTTTAGATTTTCTACCTGCCTGCCTTCGGCAGGCAACCTACTTCAACAGGAAGCCCCTTTGGGGGTACATGGTCCGGGCCAAGGGCTGACCCTTTATATATCAAGAAATATATATCTTGAAGATATATATCTATATCTCTTGGTGGTAACTGTAACAGGTGAAAAAGGAGCTGCCTGCTTGCAATGGAGAAGGGGTATAAAAATGATTAAAATTAACTTTGCAAGGCTGGGGAAAATACTACATTGCTGCTACTATTGTGAAATTTTGTTCTTTTGTTAGGGCTTGGAATAATATGCAAATAATTTAACTTTTTATAAGCATTTTTACATTTATATTCTCAGTGGTTTTTTATTGGTTAAATTTCCTTGATATATTTCTTGATATATAGAGGGTCAGCCCTTGGCCCGGACCATGTACCCACAAAGGGGCTTCCTATTAAATAGATAAATAGAAAATCTAAAAAAAGTCAAAATTTTTGACAGAAAGTGGTCGAGAAATGGTTAAAACCTGTTTTTGAAAAAATTCCGATATGGGGGGAACCGTATAAGTACCGGTTTTTCTAATGGTATATTGCATTATCAAAAATGTCTGAAATTTATCCAATAAAACGTAGTTTTAAAAAAGACCGGATAATATGCACCAACCTTACAGTCAAACCCCGATATAGTGCGACTCCGATATAGTGCGAACCCCGATATAGTGCGAACCCCGATATAGTGCGACCTTGAGCTCGACCCATTTGGTCAAAAGTCTTTAAAAGTCTCGATAGTGCTAGTCCCGATATAGTGCGAGTCTCGTTATAGTGCGAATTTTGTTTAGTCCCAGGGGTCGCACTATATCGGGGTTTGACTGTATAATTAACATTTGTACAAGTATTTTACATCAAAATTTTGCATTTTTTCTAGATTTCAAAGGTGTGTACTTTGTATCGGGTTTGAGTTTGTATTTTCAATTTATAGAAAAGCTTACCTCGCCACAGTCAGACAAAATAAGGCCGCACAACTGAGATGGTCGAAAGAGCAATTGCTCAAGCACATAGAGAAAAGAGTCCTGATTTTTTATTTTAAATAATAATCATAAAAATTTGAAACCTTAAATTGAGACGTGATGCCTTTACAAATAGTAGAGTCATGATCCGCAAAATGTTCGCACATATACACAGCTGCCTCAATAATCGCTTGACTAGTGGCATTCCTTTCGTACAAAAATCTGAAAATTAAATTTGTGGAAGTTGGTTTAAAGTAAGGTCAGAAAACATACTTTATAGCTTCTGCAGCTCCTCTACAACCCAAACATTTCCAAGAAATAGAGCCTAAAAAGACGTAGAAAAGTTTTTTGGAAAAGTGCAGAATCTCTAAATGTTCCAGAATTGCCTTAAATCATTTTTTAGCAGCCGATCCATGCTTAAAACATGTTTTAGGCGGTAGTTAACACTTTTCGGTAATTTTTTTGACTATAATTTGACTTTTTGCTTTGGGAACCGAGGTAAATCAGCTTAACCTAATACGGGAAAGGCACGACCACCCCGTCACCTTTCAAAGAACGTCTTGCACCAAAAAATAGCTTTATCTGAGCTGGTCACGAAACCGTTCGCAAAATCAGCTACACGCTAAACTGCGCCGAGATATTGGCTTTTGAAAATTCAAAATTTTCGATCTACGATTTATGGTTCTAGTAGAGAGTCCGATGCCGAAAAACAGCTTGGTCCCTGCTGATTTTTTTCATAAGTTTTACAAAACAAAATATTTTCAAATTATCTTTATTACAAGGGACCACAGGCGCCTATCGGCGCCTCTATAGTATTTCGAAATTTCAATGAGGGGCTATGACTTTATTCATAAAAATAGGTATATCTTTACATACAGATAAACCCAGCAAAATTACACAAATTTTTCGTTTCCGCACCACAGTTTGGTCGTCTCTGACCAAATATCCAGGTTTGTATAGGCAACCTTATACTCAAAAGAAAGCTGAGATGTAGATGTGCACCTACTTTACATAATTAAAATGGTTATAGTAGGCAAACCCTCGAAGTTGAAAAGTTTTGAAAAATCAAAATTTGGCCAATTTCAAAGTTTGTTGGTCGTCTAAGCCCCATAAATATACATGTTTGTATTGGCAACCATATACTCAAAAGAAAGAGGATACGCTGTAGTTGTGCACCTACTTTACAGAAAAACAATTGCGAGGAAAAGTTGGGAGAAAAGTACAAAAGAAACAAAAAACGTGACGGAACCTCATAGTCCAAATACTGTATAAAGATACACAGGACAAAAATAACAATTATGCAATCAACAGGGGGGACCAAGCTGTTTTTCACAAAAAAACAACAGGGGGGCCAAGCTGTCTTTTGGCACCGGACTCTCTACTAGAACCATATTCTAGAACAGCAATAGTGACTTAATTAATCGGTAAGCCTGGCGCAGTGGTATAAATGCATACCCTTTTTTTATGTCGCAGGTTCGATTCCAAGCTGGTACACTTCTTTTTTCAGCAATTTCTCTAATTACTTTCCTTTGCCACTCTTACAACTTTTTCAGTCGTAAACATTTTTTTCTGCTCGACTTTAATTTAAAAAGATACTGCGAGTTTTTAAAGTGATTATCGTTGGTTCTGCAATTATGGGCGCAGGAAGGAAGACTATATAACCCCACCTTCCGTCAAATATTTCTGAAAATATTGTAATATAAAAGCAGTGTTAAAGGTGAGTAAAGATAGATAACTTGAAATAAAAACTGCTAGAAAAAAAACCAGGTGGGAATCGAACCTGCGAAGTGAAAAAAAAAGTCTGCACTTAAACCACTATGCCACATTTACCTGTTAAGTGATCTTGCTGATTTGCAATATATACTAAATAAAAAAATTTCGAATTTTCATAAACCAATATCCCGGCGCACTTTAGCGCGTAGCAGATTTTGCAAACGGTTTCTTAACCAGCTCCAATAGAGCTATCTTTTGGTATATGACGTTCTTTGATAAGTGACGGGTGGTCGTGCCTTTCCCGTGTAAGCTAATCTTTCATTCTTCGGATCGCCTTGGGGGGCTTTGGGGCTTGGGGTTGAAATGCGCATTTCATAATATTTTTAAAATAATGTTTAAACGGTGCGTAGACGTTTGGGCCCTTTTGTGCCATCTTTAAATTGCCGCTTTTTATTGTTTTAGGTTCATCAGTTATTCTCCGTTGACTGATTCTCCAAAATTTCCTTCCTCCATCAATACTGACACAATCTACAATTTAACCCAATAAATTTATACAATTGAAATTCTGCTTCCTGAGGCTTCATCAATGGATTGCTTTCCACTTCTCTTTGGGCATGCACCGATCCACATTCCTTGCCAGCAATTCATTGAGATTTCAATCGAAGCATTTGGCGTGATGAGTCCCCAGTGGAGCTTGAATTGGCCATTTGTTTCAGTCATAGTCGGCAGCGGCTTTAGTCTTTCATTTTCATTTTGACTAAAAAGGATTTTTAGTTTTGAGAACATTGTGATAAAATCTTACTGTCTGCAGTCGATGCATTCATAAACTCTAGCTCTCTTCTTCTTGTAGACACGGTAGACTTCCCCTCGCTTGACTGCCAACATTTCATTGCCGATCTTTGTTTGAAGAGAGCTAAAAATAACAAAAAAATAACTTGCATGACGTCTTCTTTTTTGAGGAATGGATCATTTGAGGCTTCTGCTGGCAGGTGGTTGTAGATTGCTCTCTTCGGCATATTTCGGTTGTATTCAGTCTTCAAGAATCGGACCACATCCGGATGCTCCACTTTGTTGACTTTGAGAGACTGTAGCTTGTCGACCACATCTTGGTTAGTCCATGCAAATTCTTTCATCTAAAGAGAAAGAAAAGAGAAAATATTGACACGACAAAAGCTGAGAGAAAACGTTGTACACGTTGTGGCCGTTTAAAAGTGTTAGAATTCCTTGAAACACCCTGTTCAATGAGAACAAAATAAAATGTGAAAGAAAAAATCATAAAAAGGCGGCAATTTAAAAATGACACAAAAGGGGCCAAACGACTTACGTAAGACGTTTGGCCCCTTTTGTGCCAAATGGCACAAAAGGGGCCAAACGCCCCTATGCCTGTTTAAACATTTCCTAAGAAATTTTTATGCGAAACAAAATTCAAAAAATGGAAAAGAACATTTTTTGTTATACAGTCAAACCTGGGTTATCCGACACCCCAGTTAACCGACATCCTCTTTTATCCGACACCATGAGCCCGATTTGGTTGGCCTGGTAAACCTACACCCCAGTTAACCGACACCCTCTTTTATCCGACACCATGAGCCCGATTTGGTTGGCCTGGTAAACCTACACCCCAGTTAACCGACACCCTCTTTTATCCGACACCATGAGCCCGATTTGGTTGGCCTGGTAAACCTACACCCCAGTTAACCGACACCCTCTTTTATCCGACACCATGAGCCGATTTGGTTGGCCTGGTAAACCTACACCCCAGTTAACCGACACCCTCTTTTATCCGACACCATGAGCCCGATTTGGTTGGCCTGGTAAACCTACACCCCAGTTAACCGACACCCTCTTTTATCCGACACCATGAGCCTGATTTGGTTGGCCTGGTAAACCTACACCCCAGTTAACCGACACCCTCTTTTATCCGACACCATGAGCCCGATTTGGTTGGCCTGGTAAACCTACACCCCAGTTAACCGACATCCTCTTTTATCCGACACCATGATCCCGATTTGGTTGGCCTGGTAAACCTACACCCCAGTTATCCAACACCTCAGTTAACCGACACCTCGTTTATCCGACACCATAAGGCGGTCCCTTTGGGTGTCGGATAACCCAGGTTTGACTGTATTTTAGTTTGAAAACCAAAAATTAAAAAAAAACTGAATCAAATAAATATTAGCAGGTGTTTTCACACTGCATAAAACATTTTACTTACTTGAATACTGGACTAACAAGAGTGAATAAAATAATAGGAGAAATAACTTCATTTTTTCTAAAAATTATTCAAGACAAATAAAAATTGGTTAGAAACGTGAAGTCAAATGTGCCGGACTTTAGATTGAGACAACTAATCAATAAAAACGGCTGAACAAAGACACCACAAAGAAAACTCAAATGATGAGGGTGAAACTTATCTTTTTGATTGATAAAATAAATTAGCAAGAGAAGCAACGAAAAGATAAGGATGACGCTTTTTTATACCATGTTTTATTATTCAGTGAGAATTAGTGAGAAAAATTCACAGACCGAAACCGGGTGTTTGCATAATTAACACAAAACCCATATTGTCTAGAGTCTTATATTGTATACTAAATGCATTTAAATCAGGGCTCCCAAATGGGTAGATTAAGCAGAAAAGTGTTGATTTTGAAAAAAAGGAAAGTTGACTTGTCTGATTTCTGTGCAAAAGACATGTAAATGATAAAAAAATGTTTTAAAATTATGCTCGAATTTTTGTTTGTATTTTTTTTCATTCGTCTTTGCTGCTCTCGAATTTTGTCCCATTAAAAACTGCAATCTCACTAAAAATGCCTCTTCACGCAAAGCACGAGTACAAACCTCAACATGATCGGGATTTCTCTGGTATCAAGCAAGGCAACGATAAACATCACGCGGTACTTGTTCACTTGAAGGGGGGCGCATTTTATAATCGTCGAAAACTTGTTTAAACGTCTCCTAAGTAATTTTTATGTGCTAAAAACGATAAAAAAAGGTTGTTTTTTACACTTTCCTACGAAAAAATTGATTTTTTGGAGAAAAATTTTTTTGACCGAAATGTGACTTTTTTCCTTGGGGGACCAAGGTAAAACATCTTATATTAGGGTATTATACCCCATTTCGGTCACTGGAGCTGGGCAAAAAGAGCCTCTAAATGCACTTTTGTTCAAGAGTCTTGCTCGGAATTATGTCTAAGGTAAGTGAGTGCGCGCATCTCTAACCCATCAAGCCCCTTCGGAGGCGCAGGGGGCTTGGATGCTTGGAGTTGAGATGCGCACACCCACATACCTTAGACACAAATCACTCGAAAGTGACTCTGGATCAGGGGTGGACACGGGCCGGCCCGACCCGGGCCTGGCCGGGCCGTACTCCCAACGGGCTGGGCCGGGCCGGGCTGAAAAATGTCCGGGCCGGGCTTGGGCCCGAAGCCCGATAATAATTGACAGTTGACTGTATTACGAGAAATGACTGTATCACGAGAGTTGAAAGTATTTTTGACTGAGAATTGACTGTATTGGGAGGGTTGACTGTATTGTTGACTGAAAGTTGACCCTTCAAACCTTCATGGTGGACTCTTCGATTAGTCCTTTTGTGGGGATTGCTCTTTTGATAGCTATCGCTTTTGATCGCTTTTGATTAATGTTTGTTTTGTGGTTATCAATAAAGAGTGATTGATCCCATATATTGTAATTGTCTCAATTTTGTAAAAGTTTCGGAGGCAATTACTGAAAGTTTAATCAAAAATTTTAAGCCGGGCTTCGGGCTTAAGCCTGGCCCGGCCCGGCCCGGGCCGTAGCTCAAACTGAGCGGGCCGGGCCATATTTCCACGGGCCGGGCTGGGCCGGGCCGTGAATTTTAGAGCCCGTGTCCACCCCTGCTCTGGATGCATAAAAAGGTATGCATACCAGAGTTTTTTTATGCGGTAGGCCCCAGTTAACGAAACTATGTTCAAATCATATCTTTCGAGGATCCAGCCTTGGTCTAGTCTTAATTCTTAATTTTTTTCAGAATAATAAAATGGAGGAACTGCCTTTCATTAATCATAAAGGTACTGGTTTACCTTGGTCCCCCAAGGCAAAAAGTCACATTTCGGTCAAAAAAAATTTCTCCAAAAAATCAATTTTTACGTAGGAAAGTGTAAAAAACAACCTTTTTATCGTTTTTAGCACATAAAAATTACTTCGGAGACGTTTAAACGTGAGTTTTCGACGATTATAAAATGTGCCTTGGCAGAGCTCCGACTGCATCGACTGCAATCTTCGACAAGACTGCTGCTGCTGAAGGTTCCTGGGCATACCACGTCGCGACTCAATAAAGCATTTTCCTCACCTGACTGCTGCTCATCTCATGCCCTCTTCCGCACATTGTTCTCCGACTCAGAGATGGCCAAAAGATTCGGATGTGGACAGATGAAAACTAAAGCTATCCTGACAGCTTCTGTTTCCTTTCAGGGTTTTGGTTAATTTCTGATTTTTTGGTGTGCTAGCTCCATACTCTGTCGAATGTCTGCTGATGGAATAAGGCAACCAGCCATTCTCGATCTCGACCGATGCTTCCAATCATAAGGGGATTAGGCTTTTTTCACTTCATTAGGTTGGGTTCCTTTTTAAATTTTTTTATCGCGAACCCTTCTAGATACTTTTGCATAGGGTTGGCTAATGGAGATATCTCCGGAGATTTTCCGGAGATTTTCGAAAATATCTCCAGACAAAACTTCCGATCAGTTAAAATCGGAGATTTTCTTTTTAAGTTAAAATATTTTCGTTGCAAGATGAAATTTCCCTCTTTTCTCGAATTTTGCATTTCTCAGTCCAGTATCTCGACGGAAAGTTTTGACTAAGAGCTGACTGTATTGGGATAGTTGACTGTATTGAGATGGTTGACTGTATTGTTGACTGTATTGGGATATTTGACTGTATTGAGATGGTTGACTGTATTGTTGACTGTATTGAGATGGTTCTGTATTGTTGACTGTATTGGGATATTTGACTGTATTGAGATGGTTGACTGTATTGTTGACCGTATTGGGATATTTGACTGTATTGAGATGGTTGACTGTATTGTTGACTGTAGCACAGTTTACAAGAGTAATAAGACAATATTCAAAAATTTCCGAAAACCTCTAGAAAATAAGAAAATCTCCGGAGATATCTCCGACTTAGAAAATTCAGGAGATATGCCAGTGGTGCAGTGGCTTTCGCAGTGGACAGACGCAACGAATTGGCTTCAAGTGGAAACATTTAAAGCATTCCTTTAAGTGCGAGTCAACTTTGATATCGATTAGGCCGAAGTCTACAAGCTACTCATAAAGAATCCAAAACTCACGGAATGGAAAAATGTGAGTGATAAACTGTTTGTGTTTGTTTATTTCAAATAATATTCGAATATAGAATATCGAATCGAATATTCGAAAATTTCGAATGCTCGAGAACCATATTTATTTGTTTGACAATGTTATTTATTGATGTAAAAATATAGCAAATGAATTCTCACTGTGAATTTGTCGTCGCGACGAAAAAATCTCATTTTCTGTCATAAAATCTGATTTTTTGTGAAATTTGTCTGATTTTTGAAAATTTGAGTTAGGGGCCCTTATTTGAATAGATACATTGCTAAATGTTACTCAAGACAAACATTATAATATAGTTTTATGTGACTCCTCAAAAGACTTGCCGCAAATGTAGGTCAGCAAAAGTCATGTCCGCGAAAGTGATTCCGCAATTGTATATGCGGACGTGTCCTACCAAATCCCACCATGCCGCTCTAACATTGCTCTGACATTGAGGTTGATTTTCAGTATTTTTTCATTTTAAAATTGCAGCCGAAAAATAAAGTATGAAAAAAGATCTTTACTGAAAAATTATAAAGCACATTGCTGAAAAAAGAGGCGCCGGCATCGGTTTTTTTTTCAAAAATAGCCTTATTTGCTATATAAAATAATCTTTTCAAGCTTTTCGAAAGGCTGTGTCAACAGCATAACTAAAAAGAAATTTTATAACTTCAAAAATGGCTTTGTAGATAATAAAGAACGAGATAAAATTAGTTACATATACATATAAGATTTTATGCTATTTTTATGGGTTTATTAACTCAAAATAGTGAATATAAATTTTAATTACACTCACTTAAAACTAAAATAATAATTTGAAGGTAGTAGCTATGAAGGGTAGCTTATTTCGGGTAGATTTTTCACTAGCGCCGAATGGAACTTATGGAATTTCCAGGCGAAAATGATAAAGCTACCCTTCATAGCTACTACAGTCGACTCTCGTTATAACGACGCTCGATATAACGAGCCGCTCGATATAACGACCCAATAAAACTCATTTGGTTGGTCCAAGTGTATTTTATAGCTCGATATAACGACTCTCGATGTAACGACTCTCGTTATAACGACCCATTTTTAGCCGGCCCCTTGCGGGTCGTTATAACGAGAGTCGACTGTAGTAGCTATGAAGGGTAGCTTTATCATTTTCGCCTGGAAATTCCATAAGTTCCATTCTGCGCTAGTGAAGAATAGGGTTCCAAAAATCAGCTTGGACCCCCTGTTGTTTTATTTGTAAAAACAACAGGGGGGACCAAGCTGTTTTTCAATTAATTTTTAATTAAAATCAACTCAAGTTCTACCTTTATTTATGTGAACTTTTTTTCCAAAAAATTCACTCTTTCAGGAGCTTTTTACGGACTCACTGTTTTGCAATTGTTGCTATTAGCTTAGCAGAAATTTGAAGCTTTTTACCAAGGAAGCTTGGTAAAGTGCACCATGTCAAGTTTTTCGACTCGAAATTAATTTTTATTTTAAGTTTATTTCGAGTTTTTTGACTCAAAATTAACTTTTATTTTGAGTTCATTCTTTATTTCTTTGTGCAGATTCGCAGATTTGGATGGCGAACAAGTGAGTCCGGATACAGGACTTTCAAAATCTCAAGAAGAAACTCTTTCCAAATTTGTGTTTTTTGTGTATTTTCAGCCAAATCTACTTCGTCTTCAATGACGGTTTCTTCAGGATCCTGGAAATCCATGAAATCCATTTCAAATTCTTGGCAAGCCTTTTCATGTGCATTTTTCCGTTTGACGCTAGACATATAAAGCCGACAATGCTTACACATCATTTTCTCGTACTTGTCTTTCATAGTTGGGCAGTACTGATCAAAGCAAATGGGTTCAGAAAAGCAGCTGCTGAGTGCGAGTCTGTCTGCCAAATCTCCAAATTCAGGTTTTTCATCACCCTCTTCAGCTACTCTTGGTCCTCTTGCGTCAAAAACACATGGGATAGGCGCAGGGAGAAATGATGGTAGGAAATTTGGAAGTTTTGCACATCGGTAACCTCCACAGCACCAGTCTTTTCCGCATTTTCGGATCTGCAGTGTGTAACGACTTTGGCGGACATGCTCTGTGAGCCAATGTTCTCCAGGAAGAGATGGCAACTCCGCGGCATCTTTTTCGATGTACTGTGCAAAAACTTGGTGGCCATTGATTGTCTAGACGTATTTTCAAATATTCCAGGTTAAATTTTTATACTAAAAATTACCATTTCTGACCAAACGTCACAAAGTATTTCTGCCGCAGCTTTAAAGTTCTGCCTCTCTAATTCTCCATTAATGGTTTTGCCTGAAGAATCAAGGTGAGTCAAGGCATTTTTTTTATGGGCTTACTGTGATAGTGCTAATGTCTGCAGTCTACTTTATGAACCAATACCTGAAGCTCCGAAAGTTGGATATCCTTTCGGCCAATTAAATGGTCTCAAGCATAAAAAAAACAAGGCCTTAGAAAAAGAAGAGGCGAATGAGTGAGTCAAGACCAAGCTAACACATATTTACGAAAAAACTATTTTGTATGCTATTGAAATTTCAGTATGCAACTATAATATAAAAATACCTTTTAAAAACAATTTTGTAAATTTTCTGAATGATTGTTGAGTTCTTAGATTATTAAACATATATACAATGTAAAATTTGGAAGTCTAAAGTTGTGTCAGAAAACTGTCAGATTTTAATAGGGGGAGTTCCGGCCCATTCTGACATCTTCTGACAGGGGTGGGGTCCCCAAAACCGGGCTGTCAGTCTGACATAATTTATGGACGTTCCCTAATGATAAAAAATTGCAAAAAATTAAAAAATCGAAGGTGTCGGAAGCATAGCTGCACGGAAAAAATTTTCGGCGACGGCGTTTTTGAAAATCGGCACCGGGCGCCGGAACCCCATTTCGGCGCCGGGCGCCGAAATGATGAATAAATTTTTCAGAAAGTTTTTAAAATTGCAGCCGCGATCCAACACCACAAAGGGCGCAAGTAATAATACATATTTTTGAAGAAAACAATAAATATTACAAAAGGAAATTACAGAAAATGACAAAATATGGTTTTTGGTCTGAAAAAAGCATAGCAAGGAAAATAGAAATTTATTCGTCTGCATTAGTTAAAACACTTTCATAAAAACAGTGGATCATTTTAGTTTCAGCAAAAAAATCAATTAATGGAAAGAAAAATAAAGTATGAAAAAAGATCTTTACTGCAAAATTATTAAGCACATTGCAGAAAAAAGAGGCGCCGGCATCGGTTTTTTTTTCAAAAATAGCCTTATTTGCTATATAAAATAATCTTTTCAAGCTTTTCGAAAGTCTGTGTCAACAGCATAACTAAAAAGAAATTTTATAACTTCAAAAATGGCTTTGTAGATAATAAAGAACGAGATAAAATTAGTTACATATACATATAAGATTTTATGCTATTTTTATGGGTTTATTAACTCAAAATAGTGAATATAAATTTTAATTACACTCACTTAAAACTAAAATAATAATTTGAAGGTAGTAGCTATGAAGGGTAGCTTATTTCGGGTAGATTTTTCACTAGCGCCGAATGGAACTTATGGAATTTCCAGGCGAACATGATAAAGCTACCCTTCATAGCTACTACAGTCGACTCTCGTTATAACGACGCTCGATATAACGACCCGCTCGATATAACGACCCAATAAAACTCATTTGGTTGGTCCAAGTGTATTTTATAGCTTGATATAACGACTCTCGATGTAACGACTCTCGTTATAACGACCCATTTTTAGCCGGCCCCTTGCGGCCCCTTCGTTATAACGAGAGTCGACTGTAGTAGCTATGAAGGGTAGCTTTATCATTTTCGCCTGGAAATTCCATAAGTTCCATTCTGCGCTAGTGAAGAATATGGTTCCAAAAATCAGCTTGGTCCCCTGTTGTTTTATTTGTAAAAACAACAGGGGATAACTGTTCTATTAAATTATAGGACCAAACTAGTTTCTCCGAAAAACAACAGGGGACCAAGCTGATTTTATTAAAATTTATAGGACCAAACTAGTTTCTACGAAAACAAGAGGACCAAGCTGTTTTTATTAAAATTTATAGGACCAAACTAGTTTCTACGAAAACAACAGGGGGGACCAAGCTGATTTTTAAAATTTATAGGACCAAACTAGTTTCTACGAAAACAAGAGAGGGACAAGCTGTTTTTATTAAAATTCATAGGACCAAACTAGTTTCTACGAAAACAAGAGGGGGACCAAGCTGTTTTTATTAAAATTTATAGGACCAAACTAGTTTCTACGAAAAACAAGAGGGGGGACCAAGCTGATTTTTATTAAAATTTATAGGACCAAACTAGTTTCTACGAAACAAGAGGGGGACCAAGCTGATTTTTATTAAAATTTATAGGACCAAACTAGTTTCTACGAAAAACAACAGGGGGACCAAGCTGTTTTTATTAAAATTCATAGGACCAAACTAGTTTCTCCGAAAAACAACAGGGGGGACCAAGCTGATTTTTATTAAAATTTATAGGACCAAACTAGTTTCTACGAAAAACAAGAGGGGACCAAGCTGTTTTTATTAAAATTTATAGGACCAAACTAGTTTCTACGAAAACAAGAGGGGGACCAAGCTGATTTTTATTAAAATTTATAGGACCAAACTAGTTTCTACGAAAAACAACAGGGGGGACCAAGCTGATTTTTATTAAAATTTATAGGACCAAACTAGTTTCTACGAAAAACAAGAGGGGACCAAGCTGTTTTTATTAAAATTCATAGGACCAAACTAGTTTCTACGAAAAACAAGAGGGGGACCAAGCTGATTTTTATTAAAATTTATAGGACCAAACTAGTTTCTACGAAAAACAAGAGGGGACCAAGCTGATTTTTATTAAAATTTATAGGACCAAACTAGTTTCTACGAAAAACAACAGGGGGACCAAGCTGTTTTTATTAAAATTCATAGGACCAAACTAGTTTCTACGAAAAACAAGAGGGGGACCAAGCTGATTTTTATTAAAATTTATAGGACCAAACTAGTTTCTACGAAAACAACAGGGGGACCAAGCTGATTTTTATTAAAATTTATAGGACCAAACTAGTTTCTACGAAAAACAAGAGGGACCAAGCTGATTTTTATTAAAATTTATAGGACCAAACTAGTTTCTACGAAAAACAACAGGGGGGACCAAGCTGATTTTTATTAAAATTTATAGGACCAAACTAGTTTCTACGAAAAACAACAGGGGGGACCGGTTTATTCCAAGTTTATTTCGAGTTTTTTGACTCAAAATTAACTTTTATTTTGAGTTCATTCTTTATGTATTTGTGCAGATTTGCAGATTTGGATGGAGAACAAGTGAGCCCGGATCCAGGACTTTAAAAATCTCAAGAAGAAACTCTTTCCAAATTTAAAGTCTGAATTCGACTTTAGGCTCAAAAGAGTTGAAAAAATGCTTTTATTTTTGCGGGAATTTAAAACACTAGTATTTTTATTTGTTGTGGGCTTTCTTTTATTTTCAGAGTTTATTTAAACAACAAGTAAATTTTTCAGACAAGTTTTCAAAGATGGAAAAGTTGGGAGAAGGCCTTAACATCAGAATTATTTTCAAAGTAAAGGTTTCGCCAAAAGGCGGACCAAAAACGACACACAGGCTGATTTTTTCACCCCCCCTCGGCCTGATCGGCATCATAATTTCCAGCATCATGTCACTACCCTTACAGACTTCGAAATATCCAAATATTTATTTGATTTTTGGATTTCTCACCAACATTTTCCTGTGTCCACACTTAGATGCAGTTTATGCCCGGTGGGTTTCACCGTGCCTTATTGACGTTCGGCCATGCCTCAACAGTGAAGATTAGGAAGCCAGACACCAAATGCTATGAGTAGGTACCAGTGGTAGCTATGCTTGAAAATATTCTCATTCAAGGATTTCTGGAACCAGAAACTTCTATCATTCAACAGAAGGCAACTCAATTTGCTTTGGACGAATCAGAATCCTTTCAATCTGAACTTGTCTCAACTAACCAGCATTTTACAATAAAACGCTAAAAAAAGAAGGGATAAGCAATGAGCAAGTAAAAATCACGTGCATTTAAACACCGGAAGCATCAGAAAAGGAACCACTCATTAAAAGCATTGATCCATCTAAAGCTTCGAAACGCCCATCCAGGAAAGTTTTAATGATTGCGTCGTTGATTTTGATCAGCCCGCCAATATCAGGATGTTATAAATACCCTGAAAATCGGAAGAAATTTATCTTCGGACAAAACCTTCATACTTTCTCCAGCAAAATGACTTCAGTTGTCGACTACCTAAAAGATAATCTGGGTCTCTCAATCAACGAGCTCCGATTTGTAGACTACGTTTGCTGAGCAAAAGTAGAAAAGGCACTGAAGGAAGTTACCCTATACACCACGCATCGCAAAAAAAATCAGCAAATCAAATGCTCTAGTGTATCACTTCATTCTGCTTCTATAGTTGGATTTTACTCCCGCAAAACTAGAAAGTTTATAATGCAGACAAAGGGATAAAGCTGAATCACCCCTATCTACCTTGTGTGGGTCAGCAAGGTCGTGGCTTTCACTATGACTACTTTCCTCTCGAGCTTCTCAGAGTAGGGCAGGATAATAATGGGAGCCCTACGGAAACTCTAATGAACTCTGCAGCAAAGACTCCAAACCATGTGGAAATCTCGATCAAAGACGTAAACGGATGACAGTTCTGGAGAACTTAGCGGCATCGAGCCAACATCACCTCCACCCAAACGAAAAATCAAGGCACCTGCCAACCACAATGGCCACTTATGGACCTCGAGGAACAAGGTATTTCACCTCCAGGTGTTTTCGAAAAAGGCTACCATAGGTTTGAGCATTCTCGGTATAGGACCACTTACTCGCGTAGGTTGAAAAAGTATAGGTGGACGATGAACTGACAAGCGACTAATTGCAGCGAGTTCTCGACCAGGATTGCTGACTTAGCTGAATCTTTGCCCGGCAATTATTTTTGGTGGCTGAACTAAGTTTAGCCAGGTTGGCTTTGAGTAGCTTCCATGGATTTTTTTGAAAATATCTCTAGCATAAACACTAGCATTAGTCCTAGCTCTAACAAGGGTTTTTAAAAAAACAGCTAGAAAAACTGAAAAAGCGGCATTTCTATCAATTTTGCTCAAGAATTCGCTGTTTAAAGTCATTTTGATGTCACAGTTGTCAATGAAATTCGTTTGGGTTTGCACCTATCCAGTTGATATTTTATGCTCTCTCGTATTTTTCGCATGCAGCCGAAAGAGTTGAAAAATTCCGCCCCTGTCTCTAATACCTCCCCCCTTCTAGCAAAAAGTCGAATTAGAGAATTAGAGAAAATACGGCATTTTGCTGAAATTACGAAATAAAATTATTTTTGCATTGGTCTCCCTTATTTCCAAAAGTACTAATTTTTCACTTTTTTGTTTTAGTTGTTTTTGTTATTAACAGATAAACCAACGCAAAAATAAAACTTGTTCGTTATTATTTTTCGATTATTTTAGCAAAATAATCAATGCTACATGATTCGAAGAGAATCTGTAAAGAAAATATCTTCTATAATTTTTTTATTAACTTTCATCTACCAAATTTCTTGGGGTGTCCTGTATTTCTACAGTTAACTGACCAGATAATGGCTAAATACCCGTGAAGACAAAAGAAAATAAATTCTCAAAGAACAACATACCGTATTTCCTCTAATAGAGCCCCCGGGGGCTTTTTTGGATGCCCGAAAATCGGAAATTTGGAATTCGATCTCGAGATTTTTGGGTGCTCAACTAAAATCTGAAAAGTGCAATCGGTAGAGCTCGTGGGAGTTAAGAAAACGCGTGAAACAGCTTTGCAAAAAATTGACTCTGGGCTGAGATATAGGTCCTCAAAGTAAGGGTTTGGGGCTCTATTAGAGGGGGGGCTGCTCTATTAGAAGAAATACGGTAGATACAGGCAAAAAAATTCTCGACACTAATTAACTATGTATATCAAGCAAAAAATATGAACATAGGCCTTTAGGCTAAGGAACGAATAAGTGAAATATTTGCAATAGTATTTTTTACCTTAAAATTAAAAAAAAAATCAGGCTATCTTCAGGTCTGAATAGGGAATAGATGTGCTTCAGTGTTAAACACCCACTTGTCTAGTGGTACTTCTTTGTCTGCAAAGGTGAGCAGAGCGTATTTGAGCGTTTCCGCAAGCCCTGAAATTTTTTCATGTTGCAGGTGATATAAAAAGCATATTTTTACTAACAAGGGAGGGACCCTGACTGTGACCTGGAGATTTTTCGATCAATTTTTCGTCAACAAAAATTTTAGGAATGACCCATAGTCCATGGGTCAGTTATTGAAAAACCATGATATGGGTATCGAGGTGTTTTTAGAACTTTGAGTGACCCTTGTACCGCTTTTTGTGGACCTTCAGAGCTGGGGAGCCAGATTTCTCAAGAACTTGGCCACGTTCTACAAGCATACGCAGAAAAACAATTCCATCGAAGTTCTACTGGGTCACACAGTCAGGGTCCCTCCCTTGTAAGTCGAGTTTCAAAGGTTTTTTTGCATGAAAAAGACAAAAGAGCGGTTAAACATGGCTTGGCTTTGGGCGAAGCTTGTCTGAACACAGGATTAGTGACTTTCCGCTCTTTTAAGCAAACTTTCAAAGTGACAGTTTGCCGAGGTCTGGCCTTAATTTTACTTAGGAAAATCACTTACAAAAAGATTGTTGGTCATCATCGTATCCCTAAAAATTCAAAAACTTTGTCGGTTTATTTAGTGAAAACTGGCTGCTTACCTGCTCAGGTTTGTAAACATTTCTCAAGCCAACAAAGCCGTGCTCCACTCTACAGTGTTTGTTGAAGGCTGTGACTGCATCCCAGACCCATTCTTTGTATTTCTTAATTAAAGTACTTTCATTGTTTGACACTGAAAAACATTATATTCGTCCTTAGTGCTGAGATATGCTCGTATATTAAAAAATATTATTTTTAGCAAATTATAAGGTGTTAACATCTTTTTTAAGGACTTGCAATTTTGATCAAAAATATTGGCCCTATATGAGAATCGGTCCCATTTTTTTGCCTTGGTCCTCCCTGTTGATTTTTTGTTGAAATTTGTTGAAAATTTGTTGATAAGCTCGTGAAAATTTATGACTGCTAGCTTTTTGTGTTAGAATTGTTGAACAAACTCCGACAAAGAAATTAAAAAATTGGCAAAAAATGCACAAAAAATCAATAGGGGGGACCAAGGCAAAAAATGGGACCGATTCTCATATAGGGCCAAAATATTGCTCGTGATAAAGTCGCAGGTGAGTGAATGCGTGCAGATCTAATCCGCCAAGCCCCCTGGCCCTTTTGGGGGAGCAGGGACTTGGTGGCCAGTCTTGTCGGATGAGGGTCAACTCCTTACAAGCCCAACTCCTTACCCCAACTCCTCACAAGCCCAACTCCTTACCCCAGCTCCTTACAAAACCCAACTCCTTGAATTTTATACACTCCTTACATTTTATATATATTATACATCCTTACACTCCTTACAGTCTTGCTCCAAATACGCTAATGATCCGGGTAACTATTAACTATTATTTTTGAGTAATGATATCGGCCATGATATCATATCTTGAATGATATGGGCCTCAGCCTAACGGCTATACGCTGCTTAAAAAAGAAAGCCCGGGAGTTGACATGTCCGGGCCAAGGGCTCACACAGCTTTTATAAGTCAAGATGGCTCCAGATGATTCAAGTCAAATCTGCAGAATTTTCGGATTAATCCGTGGTACGCACTCAACGCCTTTCAACGCCTTCAACGCCACTCTCAATAAATAAAAAAGAAACTGGATCGGAACAAGTGTATCGAATAACAAAAAAAATGTAAGAGTTGGGGTAAGGAGTTGGGTTTTGTAAGGAGTTGTCCTTCCTCCGTCTTGTCCACGTCCGGATTTTATCAACCGCCACATCAACCATCAACCGGTTGAGGGTTGAGATGCGCACACCCACATACCTTAGACACAAATCACTCGAAAGTGACTCTGGATTCATGAAAAAAGTATGCATACCAGAGTTTTTTTATGCGGTAGGTCCCAGAAAGTGAAATCTGTGAAAACTTTTGATACTTACTTTTTTTCGAATAAAAAATACCCTAAAAAGGCAATCAATCCATGAGGGGATTGAGGCAAAATTTCTAAATAAATGCTTAATTCTTTTTATTCAGAAATGTTTTTGTTATTGTATTGAGCAGGAAAATTGATTTTAGGATATGATTGTGGGTCACTTATCAAAAAGTCCGAGTATGGGGGTAAACTAAATAAGTGCCACCAAGAGGTGCCAAAGAAGTGCCAAATATGCAATACAAATAAAAAATTAGACCTTGTTTTTAGTTAATCTCCACAAATAAAACCATCCTTCTATGACTTCCGGCCTGAGAATGTACTTAGCCTTTCCATTTCTAAACAATTTCGCAAGTCAAATTTATCAGTTTTTTGGAGTAAAACAGACGTTGTCATCGCCTCTGTGCCTTCTTCAAAGGAAAACTCTTCTGGTCCTATTTTTGTAGATGTTCTGACATAAGATTCATGACCTTAAAAATATGAATCAAATCATGTTATAAGTTGGCACAATAATTTTTGCGTGCAATTTGCTCTCTTTGATTTATTTTTCGGGCAGAATTCTTAAAAGGGTAACACTATAGAATCCCACCACCACCTCCCCAGGGGAAGGGGCTTGAGGGCTTGGAGTTGAGATGCGCACACCCACATACCTTAGACACAAACCTCTCGAAAGCGACTCTGGATGCATGAAAAAGCATGCATACCAGAGTTTCTATATGTGGTAGGCCCCAGTATTCAAAACTACGTTCAACATTTTCTTGTTAGTGGGCTCTGTATGATTAATGGCCCCCTTTTTAAGGTATGTGGGTGTGCGCATCTCAACTCCAAGCCCCCAAGCCCCCAAGCCCCCAAGCCCCCAAGCCCCCAAGCCCCCAAGCCCCCAAGCCCCCAAGCCCCCTCTGTTTGAAAAAAACGACTTTTTGAAATAAAGGTTGCCAAAATTCGAAATGATACTTTTTAGAAAACTAATGATTTATCCGTCTCCGTGGATAAAAACTAAAAAGGTAATAATAATAAAAAGATCCGCGGATGTTTTGAGCCACAAAATGTTAACGGGGGCACATTTTGAGCTTTTTAGACATTTTTTGACGGATTCGTGTCCAGCATGGTCGATTTTACTGTTTGCACGTAGACTCACCATTACCGTATTTTCTCTAATAACCAACACCCCTTCTCCCTTCCATTTTTTGACTAGGATTTCAGAGTTAAGGCCATTTTTGATTGGCAATTTCCGGATTTCTCGATGGTTGAAAAATAATCTGCATGAGTTCCGCAAAAAATGCAGGAAGCTTTGCCTTCGACAGAAAAGATGATTAACAGGCGAGCCAAAAACTTTTGATTCAGATAATGGATTTTCCTCTTGGTTCCTTGGTTCCTTTCGCATTCTTGCAATATTTTCTGAATTACAATAAGCGAGAAGAGAATGGCTATAAAAAATTTCACTTGAAGTTGTCGCCATGCTTTTGGCCTGAGCACTGAATAAAATAGCTTTTTTCTTTCGAAAATGGTCAAAATGTCTTTTTTTAAGTCAGATGTTCTTTTTGGAAAAAAAAAGAATTGATACAGCACAGCCTTCCGAAATTTGAATTCCTTCCCCCCAGATTCCTTTTTTCCAACTCGAAATTCAAGTCAAACAGCACATTTCGCACATGAGACTCCTCATTAAGTTTCTTTAAAATTACTAAGCAAATCTTCTTTCATCGCTGTTGAATTTTCGGTGTAGAGACTCAATTGACTGCTCCGAAAGCAACCCCCAAAAATTGTGTAGTTTTACGAATTCTCCAACATGTGAGCATAGAAGGTAGCATTTGGGCGTCACAGAAGCATCCGGAAAGTTTTCCTAAATAATCAAATTTTGTACGGAAGAAAAAGTCAGTACAAAAAGTTTGGACAACTTTACCCTCAAGCACAAGAAGAAGCCATGCGTCAATTTGCCAAGCATGACGACTTGCTCATTTGATAAGAAGGTTGATTCCGCCATTGACTGGATCTGCCCAAGCAATAAGAGTAACTGTTCGAAGGCTCCATGTTTTTCGTTGCAGCGTAATACATCATCGATCTTCTTGGGTCCATCGCCGCTAAGTAACTTGCGCACATGATTACCTGAAACAGTAAAACATACAAAATACCAAAAGCTCAAACATACCAGTAAAAGATTGGTACCAGGCCTGTTTTTGGGCTCCCAGATTTTTGCAAGACTTCGAAAGCACTGACCTGATTTGGCTCAGCCTTTTCAACCCAAGAGATGATATTTTGGCACAATCCCTGCACAATGTGAAGCGACGGCAAAATAATATCGCACCAGAGGAAGTCTAGCAATGGATTTCGACTCACGATGGATCTGCACCTTCTCTGTAGCTGACAACTTTGATCTGTCCCGAACCGGAAAATTGTAAGTGTGAAAATTGCATCGAACAGAAAAAAGACTTCGGCTTGAATGATGCTCACCTTGCTTAAGCTAATCTTTTGAAGCTTCGCAAAGGATGCATGGATGGACAGAGGTGCTTTCCAAATGGTCGCAAAGTACACCAATAAATTTCAGATCCCCGGTTACGTACCTAAACAAAAGATTTGTTATATAAATTACGCTAATAAAAAGGTAAGCTATCAAACAACATCATGCCCATCAACTTTTTGAGTTTGAACTGACTGAAGATAGGCTAAAGATAGCTCAGGTTGTTGTATCCATCATCGTCATCAAATAGAGAGACCAGTAGAAGGCTATTCAGGCTATTGGTTTTGCGGATATTTCCTATAACAATGGCAATTTTGGTTGTCTTCCCACCCTTGTCACCCACAAGGAAAAGAAACAGCTTGCCTAAATAGTTTCCTACAAGCTCAAGACTTTGGCATTCTTGAAGACGGCAAACTCTTTGTTCCAGAACATCCTTGATATTTTACATCCACATGTAAGAAACTCCGTTAATATTAGCAGACTCAAACTGGAGCTGGCTAGCAAACTCAAAGAACACGTCTCTGACTTTCTGAGTTGGAGCAAATATATCCTTCCCCGATCTAAAATATTAGATGTTTTAAATCAAAACAAACGATATATCGTGACTATCGATAGCAAACCTTTTTCAATTCCGTTTTGAGCATACTTTGCTGAGGCCATGTTAGTTTACCGGAACAGAGACGAAGATCTTCCATTGGCGACAGAGTTACATCAGGAAAGCTTGGCTTGACTGGTGAGATGATCCCGAGCTGTTGGCGTATTCTCTTAAAAATGGACTGAAACTCTTCATAAGTAGGCAGCTTCTTGGTGAGTCCTTGATAGATTGAAACGATCTGATCAATCCTTGTAGTTGACGATCTTTTTTGTAGATCATGCAATGACTTTCGGGGAAGTCTAAGCCAGTGTAATAAGCCAAAGTAGGGGTGAAGACAAGTTATTTCATCATACCGATTGTTTTTTCTTCGGTTCAACGAGTTGATTCAGTAGTAATTCTTTGTCTCTGTTCAACTGTTTGATGATTCCACAAGTGCAGTTCACTTGCACACTGATCCTCTTTCGGTAAGGAACGACTTTCCCTGAAGACAAAATTGTCCTAATGAAACAGCGACAGCGAAAAACAAGCTTGGCTTATTAAAAACTGTCATTATTTGGTTCTTCTTAGTAGACTTACTACATCTCACGGCGATGGCTTGCTTTCGCTTGGCTGAGAGAGTTTCCTTCGCTTTTTTTTCTAGTTGCAGCTGATTCTGTGTGGCCTCATCCTTTTCTGCTTTCTCAGCTTTTGATCCGCTTGCTTCAATAAAACAAGGGAGTCGACGTAATCGGTCGTGGGTGAAATAGAAAATATAGAAAAAAAACAGCTGACAAAGACAAATTTTTCCCGCTTCTTTTGCTTGCTCACTTGCCCTTTTCTTAGCTTGATTTGTGCGCTCATTATTCTTCGATCTTTTTTTGACTGCGGCTGAACGAATTTAAGAGAGAGACTCCATTTGGCTTAACGCACATTCGTCTGGTGGAGGCCATCTTTAGCTCTAAAAATACTGAATAAAAACACTGAACCAATTCTGTATTTTCTCAGCTTTTCTTTACGCCAAAAAAAGTCCACAATCTCTTCTATCTTAATGACCAGACCAATTTTGTAGAGTCAAAATTTTTAAAACCAGAGACCGTCTATCTACGACCCGTTCTGGGTCTGTCAAGCAAACAAGTGGCATTTTTCCGAGAAAAAATAGGCGTTTATGCGTTTTCCATCTAACTTTTGTATAAAACACACCAAATTTGTATTTTTGTACTTTTTTCAAAATTTTGAGTTACGTACCCTGCTTTAGCCATATGTTAGTTGCAATTTTAGAATTGAGTATGCAATAGTTCTTGACAATTTTTTAAATTTTTCAACCGAACCTACAAGTTTGGCCCAAATTCTCAGCTAATTGCATAATTAAATTCCTTTCTTTGGGGTCTGGCTCATTTACAGCCTCCAAAGCAAACATTCCAGGGGTGAAGCAGACCAAATGACCCATCTAAAATAAATTTAAAGACTGACAAGGGACCCGCGCGAACTGTCAACTCACACACGGCATTTCTGAAAGTTTTATCGTGTAGTCCTTAGTCGATTTACTTAGTGTAGCCGCGAGGGATTTTCCGGACAGAAAGAAAAATTTTGAGTACGAGACTAAAGAAATGTGTAAAAACGTGAAAATTTTGCCTTGGTCCCCCCTATGGTTTTTTTAAATTTTTTAAAATTTGTTTGGTTTTCGAATAGGCTTATTTGAATAGGCTTAAGCTTAGGTTTTTTCTTGGATGTGCATTTCGCTTTCAGCACTTTATTTTTAGCAATATGGATGCAATGAAGCAAGAGATTATGGAGCAATTAGCAATCATCGGTGCGATGCGATCTAAGTGTGGGTGATATGTTATGAACCCTCATCGTTCAACTGTGCGTGATGTGTTATAAAATTATAATGTGTTATAAAATTATAATGTGTTATATCTTATATCTTATATAGTATTTGGCATGTGTGGGTGGGTGGTTAACGCTTTTTTACTTCGAAGGCCAGAACGGGTCGTAGATAGCGAAATCACTTTTGTCGCTAAAACCATCGTGTTCCCCAGAATGTCGGCTTTCGTTTAAAAAAGAACAGGCGAAAAATGAGTTCTAATAGGGGATATACCTATTTTTATGAATGAAGTCATAGCCCCTCATTGAAATTTCGAAATACTATAGAGGCACCGATAGGCGCCTGTGGTCCCTTGTAGTCTTTAGTCTCGTACTCAAAATTTTTCTTTCTGTCCGGAAAATCCCTCGCGGCTACACTAAGTAAATCGACTATGGGCTACACGATAAAACTTTCAGAAATGCCGTGAGTGTGTTGACAGTTCGCGCGGGTCCCTTGTGAGTTTCAATAGAACTCAGGCAAAGCAGTTTACTTTGTGATCCACAGTTCCATATGTCAACTCAGCTATATAGCTAAGACCTCCTTTGGACTTGAAAATCATGCTGAACATAGGTGTTTTTGTAACCATTGCAATTGCCTTTTACAAACAACACACGGCCGCAGTTCCGAATTCCTGGTTCGCACTCAATCATGTTTAACACAGGAAAGGCGGTGTGTACCAAACTTAGCGTTTTGTGCAGAATTTCACGCTTAACACGATGGCTGAAAAAAAAAGTTTTGGAAACAGGAAAAATTCGAATGGGTAAAACAGGAGGTCAGGAGGGTGCCCGGTAAAAAGCGCCGTACAAAAAGCGCCGCGGAAAAAAGCGCCGTGGAAAAAAGCGCAGGGAAAAAGCGCCGTGTAAAAAGCGTCGTGGAAAAAGCGCCGCGGTAAAAAGCGCCAAAATAATAAAAATCGCTTTAGATTTTTTTCGTCCTACGCGTAAAGGTTGCAATCTGATCATTCAGTCGCATTAATTTTTTTATGAATAGATCTTCTCTGTGATAATTATCTGTATTCTTTCTAAAGTTTTTTTCAGATGGAAATTCAGTCGAATCAAGGCAAGTCGATGGCTTCGTGTGGACAATATTTGATGAGAATGGCTGGGTAAGCGCTGATAGGACTCTTCAATTCTGGCGCTGTGCAAAGAAAGTATGCAATGGAAGTGAATCGGTGGGTTCAATCAATTTGGTGGAAAGGGCAGCACAATCAGCATTTGCGGACAATCACGTGAGATTTCTTTAGCACCCAATTCTATTTTAGGTCAAGCGCAAGTGTAATTTTTCACCCCATCTAATTCTTACTTTCAGAGATGGAGCGATGGTGTAGGCGGGGTGACGTGGTTTCTGGAGCGACGAGTTACTTGGGGTTTAGCGGTGGTTGGGAGGCTACGGAAGATGACGGGGGGCGTGTTACTGTGAGTGACGGGTTAGCGGGGTGACGTTACTGGAGCGACGGGTTAGCGGGGGTGACGTGTTACTGGAGTGACGGGTTAGCGGGGGTGACGTGTTACTGGAGCGACGGGTTAGCGGGGTGACGTGTTACTGGAGTGACGGGTTAGCGGGGTGACGTGTTACTGAGTGACGGGTTAGCGGGGTGACGTGTTACTGGAGCGACGGGTTAGCGGGGTGACGTTACTGGAGTGACGGGTTAGCGGGGTGACGTGTTACTGGAGTGACGGGTTAGCGGGGTGACGTGTTACTGGAGTGACGGGTTAGCGGGGTGACGTGTTACTGGAGTGACGGGTTAGCGGGGGTGACGTGTTACTGGAGTGACGGGTCAGCCAGGTTTGACTGTACTAAATTATTTCATTGTCAAAAAAAACGTGTGAAAAATTATCTAAAACATGATTTGGCCGAACCAGGAATTCGGCAATTTAGCCCAACTCACTGTTTTCTGATTGCCGCAGAAGCTTCTTTGTACATTTTGTACGCTTGTTTGTCTTTTCTGGATCTGATCCAAGATTTCAACAGAGTCTCATAAAAACTGTCACCAAAGGCTCCTGCAATGCAGATTGCATGCCATTGACCGAAAAGAGTATTTTACCTAACGAAATATGGTTTCCTTGGAACTTGCCAGTTTCTGGTGATATAAAGCTGGGATACAAACCATTAACTTTTGGAGCACTTTCCAAAGCATTTCGTAATTTTTGGACCTTGAAAAAATATTACCGTATTTTCTCTAATTAACGCCACGGGGCGTTAATTAGAGAGGGGGCGTTTATTTTCCAATCCAAAATTCACACAATGATTTCAACCGAAAAGTTTATTCCGAGCTCAACAGGTTAATAAGCAAAATAAAATACAATCCCGATCGCACAATGGACTCGTCACTCACATAACCATTCTCTTCATCCTGCTCTGGGTCCACTTCTTTGTCCAATGCTGGCTCTTCTTGGTTCAGTAGCCTCGCGTCCGTGAGAATTTTTCAGAAGAAAGAGAAAAGTTTATTTTTGGGTCGACCTCCAAGGAAGGCGTTTATTGGAGAGGGGTCGTTAATTAGAGAAAATATGGTAAGTTTAAATACAGATACCATATTTTCTGTATTAAGCGCCCCCCTCAAGGACCTACATCTCAGCCCAAAGAAATAATTTTGTGAATCTGTTTTTAGTGTTTTCTTAGTTAGCATGATTTTACATGATTCCACTTTTCAGATTTTGGTTGAGCACCCAAAAATTTCAAAATCGATCCAAATTTTTTCCGACTTTTCCGGGGTTGAAAAATAAACGCCTCGGGGCGTTTATTTCAGAAAATACGGTAGTTGTTATAAACAAAAAGAAAAAGACCGAAAACAACAACTCTTGGTATCTTTGTGAGCGTTTTTAATATCAGCTGTGTTAATTATAGTTTATTACAGCTGTTTGCTGTATCATTATAGGTCTTTATTATAGGTCATATTTTGTCGATCTTATGGCATAATTTTGATTTTTAGGACATATTTTGGTTAATTTTAGGGCATTTTTATGCACATACTGTATTTTCTCTATTATTCCCAAATCGGGAACTTTTTAAAATTTGTTTTTTATTTTTACCCTATATTGGGTACCGACGCTCAGGCATGCTACGTACTAAAATGTAGCTGGAAAGCTGAGCTACATTTTGGTATGTAACATGCCTAAGGGTCAATATAGGGTAAAAATAAATTTTAAAAAATTCCCGATTTTGGGGGCGTGTTGTCTATTAATAGAGAAAATACGGTATTTCTTTTTTTAACACTGCAACTCCCAGGCCGCGATTCCTGACTCAGAATTTCATGCTGAACACGATATTGCAAATCGTTTGGCTCTGACTTGTGATCATGTGGGCTAAAACAGGCTCAGAAAATAATAAATTGTCATAGTCGAAATTCAGCTTAGTACCCATAGGTTTTCAAGTAGTGCGGCGTGATTGTCATACGGCAATCACGCTCATAATAAATCGAAATATCCGCTAGGAGTTTACTCTAAACACAGGCTATTTTCATTTATAAAGTCGTGATAAATCATTACTTGTTTGTTGCGTTAGGGGTTTTCCAACTCTCCGACTTTGAATTTCTACATGCCAAGAAGATATCTAGCTGAAATTTTTTAACGAAGAAAAGTAACAGATTCTCACAGCATTCTTAGTATTAAGTGGAACAACACTTTATCGTGACAACATTTGCAAAATGAATATATAAGTTGTAACCCAAATTTGTTTTAACTTTTTTTAAGTTAGACAAACCATCAATTCTGACACCGGATTCATGTTTAGCTTGGTCAATTTGTTTATAAAATTGCTCTTGAATTATTAAAATTACGGTCAAATTTCGAATTTTGCTCGATACAATAAACATTCAAATTTGAAAATCAATTTTGACTATGACAATTTGTTACCTTCCGAGCCCTTTTAAGCTCAAATTATCACAATTCAGAGAAAAAAAGATTTGCGCCATCGTGTTCAGTAGTTAACCAACAAGATTCTTTTTTATAATCGCACTCCTTCTAAGTGGCTTGAAAAATGGGACTTAAGCATAGAAACTTTTTCCTACGCAGAGTGGTCAGTTTCGACTGTATAAGGTCATCAATAAGGATCAAATTTGTATGCTTTTTGACGCTGAGGCTCCCAAACGGTCTAATTGAGATTCTTGACTCTAAATTATATGCTGAACACAGCAGTTAGCTAACAAGACTCCACCAACTGATTGATTTACGATCCATCCCCCCCCTAACAATCTCTGTTGTGCGGAAAAAATTAGCGGTAAATACAAAATTGAGCTAGAGAGTCAGAGAAAACTTTTTCTTGGACAGTTTTTAATGCTTCATTTAGTGAATCATGTTTCAACAACAAATTTCAAAAATTTTTTTTGAGGAGCGTTTTCAATTTTAGTTTTTCCTTTAATTGTACCGTACACCCCCCCCTTGATTCAAAATCATGTTCTTGGCATTGAATTTTAACCCTCTTTTTGAAAACTACTCTCAGGTAAATTACCGCCCATTTTGTAGCTCATCTCACTGGCTACAAAATGAGTGAAAATTTTCCAAAGAGCAGTCTTCAAAAAGTGGGTCAAAATGCAATGCCAAGAACACGATTTTGAATCAAGACAAGGTGGTTTAATTAGACGAAACATGGTAATAAGAAAAAATACCGTAGTTCTACTTTCTTTAGGACCACACCATACTTTTTAAAAAAAAAAGTGGTAAAAAACTTAAAAAATCAGGATGAAAAAAATGTCGGACCTTAGGCGAAAACGAATTTATGAGGGTTCGGGTAACAGGGATTTGACTGTATTTGCGTTTGTATCAGATGCTTCGAAAGTTTCCGCGTCCCTATATCCCACGAATTCAAAAAGTCGAGAGTGCCATGTACGTAGACGTCAATAGTTCTCTAAATTACCATGCCCGTGCGTTCAAAATTGGTGCCCAACAATTTGAAATTTTGGTTTCTGTACGAATTTTTTTATTGGTTTTCTAGGTTCTACTTTTTATCGACGTGGCACTATTAAAAAAAAATAAACAATAAAGAAGTACTCCTATCACGGTACTTACGGTACTCCTATTGAAGGGGCCCCCTAAAATTTTTGCCTTTTTTGCCTTAGTCCCCCCTGTTGTTTTTTCCATAATTTTTTTACAATTTTAAAATTTTTATTCTTTCAGTTTTACAGCTGATATTTTCATTTGGATAACAAACACACAAATTATTATATTAATCATCATAGGGGAGAAAATGAGTTTGGGAAATGATTTTGGGTCATTTTTCAAAAAATCCGAGCATGGGGGAATTATAAAAGTGCCTTGAAATGAAAGAAATTTTGTGGTTTTATTGAAATTTGTTGTTAATTTGTTGGCTGTTTTGTTGATGGGTTGAAAGAACGTGTTGTTATGCAATTTTGGTGTCTAACAAATGCTCATTCTGCCCTCTTTCGAGTAAAAAATACATTTTGCCGAATGGATGGAAACTCAAAAAGTTATGAGCAAAACAAATGTATCAGACATATTTGGGACACCCTGTACAAACAGCCGATGATCACTGCCAAAAAAACAAGCTACCTCATTCTGCGCCTTTTCAATGCTCTCGATTGGCTTCTTCGGAATTATCAGAAAATGGACGGGAGCTTGAGGTGAAACAAGAAAAAAACAGCAGGGGGGACCAAGGCAAAAAAGACAAAAATTTTGGGGGCCCTTTCGATAGGAGTTCCAAGAGGTCTACAAACCTTGTCTCTGTAAATAGGATTGCCAGTTATCTCTGACAAATAGGTAAACTCTAAGTGAAGACTTCCAATTTCTGACAAAATAGAAGAGCCACCCATAGCCCTACGAATTAATTAAAATGAAATTTGTAACCAAGCCAAGCAACAAAATGCAAACCAGCCATAATTTGAGGAAGATTTGCTAAATGAATTGACCAGCGACCTCGGGATTCCTTAAATTATTATGTAACTCTTCTAAAGAAGATTTTTAAAACCTGTGGGTGTGTCAAAGGCCAAAAGCAGTTGGTCGGCAGTGCTTCTTGCTTTGTCTCTAGCAAAATTTTGAGATTAAAAGGAAAAACGTGTAATTTGAAAACAGCAAAAAAATTACATGTAAAATTTTTCCTTCGTGAGTGCATACAAACTCAAAAAGCCGCCGATGTGGCGAATGGTAACCTGTGAATTGTGGATTCTTAGTGCTGGGAAAAAATTTAAATTTAGGAAACTTTCAAGTAAACAGTTTTTGGTCAAAAAGTTTTTTTGCCTCAGTAATTCTAACTAAAATTGCGGTTTTAGAAGCAAATCGACTAGGCAATCCGACGTGTGAAAAAAGTGCGTAAAACTATTATTAATCACAACTTCCATACGCTGGCCTACCCCTGAGCCTAAGGGCTAAGCCTAAACTTGTTGTTCCAAAGGGTAGTTACAGCGATTTTGAGATGGTCAGATTCATGGGGTGGGAGGTATTCGCTAGTAGCGCCGAATTTTTTTAGTTAATCAATAATTAAATACTCAAAAAGCAGAGCCGGCGCTGGCAATCGAACCCACTAGTATATATGACGGCTGCCACTACTTTACCACTACACTACTCCTACTATAGCCTAGCTACCGTATTATCTCTAATAAGCGCACCCCCTCTACTTTGAGGGTCTGTATCTTGGGACAGAGCAAATACTTTGCAAAGCTGTTTTTTGCATTTTCTTAACTCCCACGAGCTCTACAGATTCAGCTTTTTGCATTTAGGTTGTGAACCCGAAAATCTCGAGATCGACCCAAAATTTTTCCGATTTTCGGATGGTTGAAAAATATTCTCATTATAGATAAGATGGTAACCTTTTTTCATGAACAATTACAAATTCAAAAAAGATCCCTAAAATTTTCATAATAAAAAAGTGTCCGCGCGCATTCAAACGTGTAAAATTCTCATTGGCGGCAAAGGCCATGGTACCTAACGCCTAAGATCGCCTTAGTTGGATATTTTC
The DNA here is from genome assembly GCA_029231635.1 of Ditylenchus weischeri. Classification (NCBI taxonomy): domain Eukaryota; kingdom Metazoa; phylum Nematoda; class Chromadorea; order Rhabditida; family Anguinidae; genus Ditylenchus; species Ditylenchus weischeri. Next base: position 127,643 of record JAMRYI010000120.1, on the reverse strand, counting down.
TCATACACACAAGGTTTTTAATTTTAACTTGCTTAAACTTTCAGTCAAAAAAATGATCTGCAAGATTTTTTTAGTGTGCTTGTTCTTTTGACTTTTGAACCCCCCGGTAGTTTGTTCACTTTATGTTTCTCGCAACAAAAAAAGCACATAAACAAATTTGACCCTACTGGCTTATACCCCCAAAGCTACTTTCTTATATCACTTGGAGTTGAGATGCGCACACCCACATACCGTAGACACAAATCACTCGAAAGTGACTCTTGATGCATAAAAAACATGAATACCAGAGTTATTTATGCGGTAGGCCCCAGTACTCAAAAATATGTTCAACGTCTTTAATTTTTTTGCCGAAAAGCACCCACCCCCTTCCTGTTTCAAGGCCGAACCAGAAGCTCAGCCATCCAAAAATTTAGCCAGCCCCATTCACAGAGACTTGCCCTGGCACTAGCACCTTAAGACCCACTCGTTTGAGGTCCACTGCTTCGTTGGTTACTAATGCATTTTGGTCTGCCACATGTAGCTGGGTTTGAGGGTGCCTTGAACGCTTCTTAATAAGTGGCCCCTGTTTTGTCCCTTCCCCTCCCAATACAGCCCTTCATCCCTTTAAAAATTGCTTTTCTAGCCTTTTTACGACAAAATTATTATTTAAAAATAAGCCAGGTGTATAAGCCAGTAGGTCCGAGGATTGGGGGTATAAGAAAGTAGCTGTTTTGGGGGGGTATAAGCCAGTAGCGCCAAAAATTTACCTCAAAAAGTGAAAAAGTTCCGTTGGCAGTGGAAATGTCGAAATGGTCTTTTATGTGGTCTCGAGCCTAGATATTAGTATTTTCAACATGTTGTTTTACAAAAACTGGTCTAATTACTTCTTTGTAGCTTTCCTTAAGTCCGGCCAACCAGAGTGTATCAGCTCCATCCACTATAGTTGCCATCATGTTGGTTCCACCAAAAATAGGTTGTGAGTGACTCTTCTTGGCTATGGGCATCAACTCATTTTCTCCCCAAGAATAATTCTTGTAGCCAGTCCAGGTATGATAGATCATCTCAACCACCGCTTTTCTTCTTGTGTCTAAAAAAGTGTTTTAGGGTGCGCGTTTCTTGGCTGTGTTTAGGTAGAAAATGCAGTTGTTAATTTTTGTGTTCATCGTACTTTTTCTAATTGAAGCGACGGGATTTCTACTTTTTAACAGGAGAAAGACCGACCGTAACAATAGACTACCTAGGAGTTTTCGAACCTTTTAGGCACGAATATCGTAAAATTGGACCACTAAACATAGTTGCAATGCCCTCAAAAAGCACAATTTGGCTCTAGTGCACAATCGGGATGTTTTTTTTTTGCCTTGGTCCCCCCTGTTGATTTTTTCAAGATTTTTTTGGAATTTTTTTCTTCTTACTTCAAGACTTTCATTCTTTTTTTTTTATTTTTTTATCCATCATAATTTTCTTGTATGTGTACAGACGACACACTATTAGAAAGCCCAAACAAAGGGCTTTTTATGAGAACAAAACAAAATGCTTTGCTAATTAAGTTCGCTGCTAAGTAGTCTGAAAAAAACCATGCATTTTTTGAAGAGGCGCTGTGAAAATTGGGATAATTGAGAGCATTGCATCAAAGTTTTTGCTGATAGTCGTGCTCATGAGCTCTGAAAACCCCTAGGTAGTGTAACGTTACAGTCGGGAATCATTTCTATTATTTAAAAAAAGGAAAATAAAGAAAACACTTTTTTTGGAAAAGCCCCACACCTTTTTTATATAATGCAAACATAGAATAATTTTTTTTATTTATCTGTGTTATGTTTGCATTCTTTAAAAACTACCATGTGACCGAAAAGTTCCCGGAAAAGTTCCCGGATAAAGCGATTTCGTGAAACAGGCCGCAATGAAGACAGAGCAGCTGTTTCACGAAATCGCTTGATGGCATCCGAAACTGTTTGCTTTGGAACATTCATATCACGAGCGATCTCACTTTGCTTCTTCCCTTCTTCCCAAAGTCGCACAATCAGCATGGAAAGCATGGAATTTATTTACATAAAACGACAAGCGATACACTATTCAAGAGAGGAGAACAAGGGCTTTCTGATGATACTAAAAAAATGCATTTATGTTTTTTTACTGAAAAAATTGGCTTTAAACATTGTCCGGGAACTTTTCAGTCACACGGTATAACATTCAAGAGCGCTAAGTCCAGCTACACTCTGATGCATAACTCCAAACTTGACTTTAAATAAATCTGGTGATTTCCTTATGAAAATTATTTTTTATAAATCTTCACTTTTTTAATAACAGATAGATAACAGCAATTAATTTTTTAAGGGTCTATATGAAAGCAGTCAGGCGAGGATTTGCGCAGCGGATTTGAGCAAATATCTAGGTTAAATAAGTAATATTAGAAAATGGTTTTATCGGCCCTTTCTAAATGGACACCTATTTTGGGAGCAAAATTTTTAAAAAAGGTGTTTGTCCTATTTCGAATTATAGAAACAAGAAATCCACTTTTCTACAGTTGTTCAGAATTAAATTATTCACGTGGAGATACATTTCGAGGTGTTAAAAACGCTGATAGCAATATAATTCTATAGTGTTTAAAAAAAAACTATTGCAATTTTAAAAAGACACTAGAAAATTTCATTTTTTGACTACCTTTTTTCAAAAGCCACCAAAATTATAGCAGTGAAGTTTAGATTAACATAAGTGGTGAAAAACTTGTTCCCGCCTAAGGACCGCACAATTTTACGCTCTTTTTTTTAATTGATTGCAAACTATATTTTTTCGTGATTTCACCAATCGTTTTAGCAAACAAAAAATCAGCTTTGAAAAGGCAAACCCTCGCTAAAAAGTTTTAAAACGAAATCTTTTAAATTTTTAAATACGATACGTAACTCAAAATCACGCGCATCTCCAAACGCCGCGCATCTCAACCCCAAGTCACCAAACCCCCTGCACATCCGAAGGGGAGAGAGGGGGCTTGGTTGGTTAGAGATGCGCGAACTCACTTACCTTAAACATGATTCCGGGAATGAATCTTGATCATAAAATGCATAAAAGAGCTCTTTTCGCCAAGTTCCAGTGAGAAACACATGGAATAATATGATACCCTACACTCCAGTACCCTCTACCTTGGTCCTTCAAAGCAAAATGTCAAAATTTAGTCAAAATTTTTTTTTTCAAAAACTGCTGTCCACCACCTAAAAAATGTTTTCTACACGTTTCAGGTCCTAATACACAGAAAAAGTGCTTCAAACCTTTTTTTTTGGGAGCATTTGGTATAGCGAACTCCGGCCTATTTTATCCAGTGCTTATTGATTTTTAAGCACAAAAATTTTTTTGACATTTTTTATTATTTTTTATAAAAAGATTTGAGGTTTTAAAGGTTTTAAAGGTTTTTTTTTCAAAACGATTGCTGAAATCCTTGTTGCTCAAAATTTGTCGAAAAAATAAACAAAAGAGTTTAAAATATGCGATAAAAAATGTGTGGTACCGATGTGTGAACGAACTTTTTGCCACTTAAGTTAATTTTGGAGTCCACTCAACTCAGATTTGACTGAGCTAAATAATAAACCAACCATCTTCCAGTTGTTCCCTTAACAATTCCACTGGTTCGTCGTCTACTGCTTTTTTGTTCTCACTTTTGATCTTGTGCCTATTGTTCTTATCTGTAGGGTTTTTTTTGAGTTCAGGAGCAGCAGAATCTGCATTAGGATTTTTAAGTGGTTCAAATATTTTTTTACCATTTTCTTTAAGAGCTTTTTTAAATGGATTAAGAGGCTGTTTGATTGGCTTGACATTCTCCAGTTGTTGCTGTACCTCTTTTCGCAAGTTCACATCCCTGGCAATAAGCAGAGAAGGGCGGTCGGTAGGCGTAGAATCAAAATAAAAGTTGGTTTGGTTAAAGAACAATAACAGAAGTATCACTAATAAAACAACCAGTGTAACTAGACCCACAGCCTTGGCATTCGGATATATAGTCTTCATTCTTCAGGTGCTGAATATTAGTTTTAGTTCTGACAATTTTTTTTTAGGAAAAGTACGAGCGAAATAATAACAAAGTCTTATACAAATTATTTAAAAACACACCAACGCAATTTTCGGCGGATATTTTAATATACAGGGTGGCGCATTATAAACTAGCCATCGAATTTTGGCCATAACTTTTGGCTCTATTTAAGAAGAGGTACCATTTTTTGCCTTGGTCCCCCCTATTGATATTTTTTTGTAAATTGTTTTGACTTGCTTTATAATTCTATTCTATCAGTCTTCTATTTATGTTGTATTGTATTGATTCCGTTCTTAGTTTAAGATTATGACTCGTCAGCAGCTCGTGGAAGTCATCGATGTCGTTGATTTGGAGCCGTATACTGGACACTATAATGGACACTGTGTGTTAGTGGCGACATGTACCGCAATTGTACAAAAAGAAACGACAGTCAAGTCTTGCATTCATGGTTTTGCACAACTTGTACGCCCGCAGCTTGAAAAACTTATTTCTACTTCAGCCATACAACACCCATCCACCCAAAAATTTCTACTTTTCAGGCATACTAACCCCATTTACCCCAATATTTCAAGTTTTCAGACTCACGACCCCCATGCCCCAACCTTACTTTAGGCTTAGGTCTTAGGCTTAGCCTTTAGGCTTAGGATATATCATTTCACATACAAACAAACCTCAAGAAACACAATTTGTATGCCCGCGGCTTGAAAAAATTTTTTGGCTTCAGCAATAGAACACCCATCCACCGAAAAATGTTGAATGTTTTGAAGGTGTTCTTTGATCAGATGGGGAAAATATATGATTAGCTAAGCAGTTGAATTGTTATCTTGGAATTGTAGATGGTGTGTTATCAATAAAATTTACAAAAAAAATCAATAGGGGGGACCAAGGCAAAAAATGGTACCTCTTCTTAAATAGAGCCTAACTTTTTTATTTTTCAACATTTCGTCGAAATTTTTTTTTATTCGAAAGAGGAATGGATGAGAAATCGATTGATACCAAACTTTTAGAGAAATCTTTATTTGAACACACCTAAACATCAACACACAAAAATGACAACAATTTTTCACTCATATTCCTGTTCAACGCTCTTTCCATTCACTTCAAGGCAATATTCAAGACGGGAGCTCCTGCTCACTGGTCTTTAGCTGAGCGCAACTGGTTGGATGGGAACTTACCGCTCCGATGGATGGTGTTGGTCTTCGACGCAAGTGATGTCTACAAAATTCTTCACTTTTCCAGCCTGGGGTTTGGTGGCCTATTGGTTAAGGCGATTCCCTGCGGATCCAAAAGGAGTGGGATCAAATATCCCCTCCATTCCCCTTTTTCCAATTCACGAGCTGGTGGCCGTGGCCGCTCGCGACAATGGGTCGAGGAACGCCGACTGCTCCCGCTCCTTTTGCGTGGCCTCCTTATTCACCTGATTTGACGCCGTGCGATTGTTGTTATTTTTGTCTGTTGATGTTTAGGTGTGTTCAAATAAAGATTTCTCTAAAAGTTTGGTATCAATCGATTTCTCATCCATTCCTCTTTTGAATAAAAAAAAATTCGACGAAATGTTGAAAATTAAAAAAGTTATGGCCAAAATTCGATGGCTAGTTTATAATGCGCCACCCTGTATTATAGGTTGTAACTCTTTTCGACTCCGAAAATGGCACCTTTCCTGCCTCAAAAAGCTCTTTTTCTACCCCAAATCTTAACAACTCTTCGTTTTCGGTAATTGTCTAATCAATTTTTGTGTTTTTTAACTATCTTGTAGCTCTATATCTCAGCTTTTTAAAAAGGTATTAACTGACTTAGTGAAATTCAAAAAAAATGCAAGGATAGGTCTTTGAATAGACCAAATTTTCGAAAAAAGTTGCTTCATTTAACACGGTAAAAATCGGGTGTACTAAACTATTCGTTTTATTCAGAATTTCCCGCTGAGCACGATGACTGTAAAAAATTTGGAAACAGGAAGGACTCGAACGGGTAAAACGGCATTTGAAAATAATTAATTTTCGTCTGTTCTCAACCACCTGGAAATGAGTGGTACTTGCTCAAATTAATGTACAGCCTGGGTGTGTAATATTTCAAAATGCAGGGCTTGATCAGAGCTATCTATTCCACATAAAATTATAGCAGAGTGATCATAATTTCAGAGAATTTTGAATTTTTTGGGTCTATACGACAATCCGGTGCCCAAATATGCCTTGGCCCCCCCCCTGTTGTTATCTTTTCGATAAAATGCCAAATGCGAAAATTATTGTAAGAATAAAAAATTGAAAAAATTGAATTTCTCTCTTAAAACCACAGGGAGACCAAGGCATTTTCTCGAAAAAAACAAAAGGGGGACCAAGGCATATTTTGGCACCGGATTGTCGTATAGAACCGATTTTTCTTCTAAAGAGCAGTTTTCGAAAATCCTTGATCGCGACATCTTTGAATAATTGTTGTCTCGAGTGGAAGTATTTTCGAAAACTGGCTTAGTACTCAGCATACTCAGCGTAAAATTCTGAACAAAACAAATAGTTTAGTACGCACGAATTTTTCCATGTTAAATAAAGCAAATTTTTTCGAAAATTTGGTCTATTCAAAGACCTATCCTTGCATCTTTTTTGAATTTCACTAAGTCGGTTAATAATACCTTTTAGAAAGCTGAGACACAGAGCTACAGGATAGATATGGAAAAAATAAAAAGTGATTAGACAATTACCGAGAACGAAGGGTTTTTAAAATTTGGAGCAGGAGAAGAGCCCTTTGAGGCAGGAAAGATTAACCCTGAAAACCACCACTTTTCACTTTCAAGGAGCAAAATCTCAATTTTTTCACAGCAATCTTTAAATGTGATTACGAAAGGTCCTCCGCCATTAAAAAGAGCTTTCGAATGAGTATAAACATGCAAATAAAAATATTACACTAAAAAAAGTTCTCCTTTGTGACCAAACATGAACTCAAATTGGCGACAGACGTTCCCCGTCCCAAATACTATATAGAGATTTGATATTTGGTGTCGAAATGACGAGCAGAATGTGCGCTTTTCAAAATATTTCAAACAAACTACTAATAAAGCACTTGCAGCATTTCTTGAGCATTAAAAAAAAATTTTTTTTTTGAAAACAAGTTTTGATATAAGGATATAAAAATTTGCAACTGAAATCGATCTAGTTTAATGTGAGGGATCAGGTAAAAACGAACTGAAATTTGACTATTAACCCTAGGACTACGGTGGGGTCAATGTGACCTCAGGACACTTTTCAAAAGGGCGCCAAATTTTATTTCACACATTTCGAAAGGCTGATTTTTGTGACTTTGTTTGTGTATTTTTTTAGCTACATTTTGACTGCATTCAATCAATCATGTTTATCAAATCGTCGTCGTCGTCGTCTATTTCTTGAAGAGCTTGGTCTAACACTTGCTGCTACTGAACTCGTGATGAATCCTCAAAGAGCGTTGCCTAGTCCTCAACCTGGATCGGTGAGCAAACGTGGTCGTTGCTATTTGTGTCCAAAAGAATCGGATAGAAAGGTCTCGTCAAAATGTACAAATTGTCAAAAATTTACGTGTGTTAGTCATTCAGTCTGTTATGAGTGTAGGGATCAATAAAATTATTTACTTAGCGCACAGAAGTTGATAGTTTAAAAGATTTCAAGCTAACTTTTGTAGTGGAATCATGTTGACCCCAACCGTATAAGTTGCTAGTTTTTATCTCCCTAACACCCAAAAACTTCAGAATTTGCGAGGTTTTATGTCAACATCTTTATTCTTGCTATTCGAAAGCCTATGAGCACTGTATAAAATGGAATTTCTTAACTAAATGTTCCTTATTTCGTGAAAATCGTTTTCATTTTAAAATTTTGAGTTCCGAGCCCTGATCTGAACGCAAAAAAATTTTGGACCTATATGAGAATCGGTCCCATTTTTTTGCCTTGGTCCCCCCTGTTGATTTTTTATGCATTTTTTGCCAATTTTTTAATTTATTTGTCGGTGTTTGTTCAACAATTCTAACACAAAAAGCCAGCAGTCATAAATTTTCACGAGCTGATCAACAAATTTTCAACAAAAAAGTCAACAGGGGTGACCAAGGCAAAAAAATGGGACCGATTCTCATATAGGGCCAAAATTTTTTTATAGAAGAAAAGTTTCCAAAAAAGTATAAAAGGGAGAAAAAAAGGAGGAAAGGTTTCATGCCATCTCTGCTCTCGTTGCTTTATAGTTGCATAAGCGGTGGATTTTTCCCTCTCAAATGCAAACAAATAGCGAACAACAAACAGTCACAGCAATATTGTTATCTCTTGCACTGATAATTATTGATACTAGTGAAATAATTATTATTACTTGTCGATATTACATGTCAGATGAGGAATTACGACAACAACAATTTTCTAAAAAATAAAATAAAAAGCAAAAGTTTCTACAGGATTTACAGAAAAAAGCAATGCATTTTAGGATACTCTTAGGCTACTTTTTATCTCTATATATTATTTGGACTGGTGTCCGTCCTACTTTTTTAACTTCAAAAGCTCATATTTTATTTTGTTGCTCTGTCGTATTTAGGCCAGTTTTCTATCTGCACTGCGCCCACGTCTCTTCGTTCGAATGAGTATAAACACTCTATAAGGTATATAGGCCGAACTCGAGATATCGGGCATAATATGAATGTAAAGTATAGTTTGTTGGTTAGTTAGTGAGGTAGGTGGCCAGCTAGGGCAGGTGGCTAGGTAGATTAGGTGATTGGCCAGCTAGGTAGGTAAGTGGTCAAGTAGGGTAGGTAGATGGTCAGGTATGTGGCTACCCGAACCACCAGGAAGGTACCCGAACCAGTGGATAGCGCCAAACCACCAGGATGGTACCCGAACTACCAAGAAAGTACCCGAACCACCAGGATGGGCCCCTAATCACCTGGAACACCTGAACCACCGGGAAAGTACCCGAATTATCATGATGGATCTGGAACCTCCTGTATACACCTGAACCGCCAGGAGGAACCCGAACCACCAAGCTGGGTCTCAATCCGCGTGGAGACACCCGAATCACCAGGAAGATAACCAAACCCTGTGGATACACAAAAATTACAAAGAAAGTACCCGAACCCCCAGGTTGGCCCCGAACCACCTGTATACACTTGAACCACCAGGAAAGTATCCAAATTAGCATGATAGAGCTGGAACCACATGGATACAATGGAACACCAGGAAGGCACCCGAACCGCCAGGAAGGAACCCGAACTAGCATGATGGAGCTGGAACTACGTGAATACCCCTAACCAAAACCAAGGCAACTGAATCACGTGAATACACCTGAACCACCAGGATTGAGACCAAACCACGGAAATACACCCGAGCCACCAAAAAAAGTACCCCAGCCACCAGGATGTGTCCCGAAACACGTGGATACGCACGAACCATCAGGATGGGGCCCGAACGACGTGGATACATCCGAACCACCAAAGAGTACCCGAATCAGCATAATTGAGACCGAACTACATAAATACCCCTCAACCACCAAGTAGTTACCCAAACCAATAATATAAGAATAATATACTAAATTTGGCGCTTATTTTGTGATATCATGATATTTTGACAAAAAACCATTATACCCCCTCATACTTCAAAAACTATTTTCCAAAAGTGCTTTTTCAATCCTAAAAACATGTTTTCTATCGTTGTAGCGTATAAGGGGGTGGTTTCAGAACATTTCAGGGAGAAGATGACATTGTGCAATGTTTTTAAGCCTGTACAAAGAAAAGCATCCTAATTGAATCAAGCTCAAAATAAAGCCAAAACTAAGCCAATCATACCAGAAAGGAAGTAAATGCAAGGGAAGTGGCACTCGAAAATATCCGAAACAGGTGATTTAAGCCGGTCAGTTTTTTGTGTGATAAATGTTTCTGACTAATAAAGCAATTTTAAAATCTTTACCTATACCGACCCATGACTCGAATAATCAAGACTATTTCTCATTTATTTCTCCAGTACTGATTCACTTTATAAACAAGTGTCTTTAATTACTCCAGATTTAAAGATGTTTTCAGATAGATATTTCCAGATATTGTTCGATCAGCCACGCAAGAAATTTACAAAATGTCAGCATCTGCACATCGGGATTCTCTTCGTATGATTTCGATCAGCTCCTCCAGTTTGCGCTCCCACTCCGTCTAGGATGAGGATGTTTCTCTAACTGGTCTCTTGGTGTGTACCTCAAGTGCATGGCAACTGCTCCAGTCAGTCTACTCAGACTCTGATGATGAGGAAGCAGATGACGTTCCAGTCCTTACAGCCGAAGTCTGCAGTGGTTCTCCAGTCGAATTTTCTGCTGCTATGGTAGGAAAAAATCTCCAGAATCGTCATCTAGTCTGTCGTTGTCTAGGTCTTTAATTATTTCTCGTCCAGTCTGTACTGCTGTCCTCATTGTACTTAAGTGCATCAACAAATATACCAGTAAAGTTGTATCCGACTTTACTAATTGTTCATTACGCTGGCCCAAGTTACACCCATTGTTGAATAGTAACGAAATCTATTCATGCTAGTTTGCGCCCATCAATTTCAAATAATTAATTTTATTAATCGAGTAACTAGTTACCGTATTTCCTCTAATGAGTCGACATGTCGGCTTATTTTTTAAACCTCCAAAAATCAGAAAAATTTTGAAGATTTTTGGATAAAAATCCAAAATATCAAAAGTAGAATTGGTAGAGCTCATGGGAACTACGAAAACGTGAAAACAGATATGCAAAATATTTACTCTAGGCTGAGATATACAGGGTGACACAACTTTTTTTTACCTTTTGTTTTCGTCATAACTCGTTGTGATTGCAAGTTTTTAATACAACTATATATTCGTTAGAAAGCCCTTGATTTACCACTTCGTTTAAAAAAAAGAGTGGTTCTTTATCTCAAAAATGAGCGAAGTTATGCCTAGTTTAACTCATCGACGAAATAATCCACATTGGTACGCCGAAGAACCCTTCATTCGCCAAAGGTGACTGTGTGGGCGGGTATTGGTCGATACGGTACCGTTCTTCTTCGATGGGAACGTTAATGCTCAGCGATATTTGGCCATGCTCCAAGATAATTTTATCCCATCCCTCCAGCGATGGTCGAATTTCGACAAACTGGTGTTCATGCAAGATGGAGCTCCACCACATTGGGGATTGAATGTTCGAGTTCTGCTCAACCTTCATTTTCCGAATCCGTGGATTGGTAGTGATCCTGCACCAATGACCATGAATGACTTCCGCCGGCGCCTCGATTTCTGCACAGAAAGAAATGGAAGGAGCGTTGAGACCAGATAAAAGAAATTGTGAATGAATTTTGTTGCTTTTGTTGCATAAATTTGTTGATTTTCGGTGGTCTCATTTAAACTAGACATAACTTCGCTCATTTTTGAGATAAATAGCCACTCTTTTTTTTAAAACGAAATGGTAAATCAAGGGCTTTCCAACGAATATCTTATATAGTATTTGGCATGTGTGGGTGGGCGGGTGGTTAACGCTTTTTTACTTCGAAGGCCAGAACAGGTCGTAGATAGCGAAATCACTTTTGTCGCTAATACCATCGTGTTCCCCAGAATGTCAGCTTTCGTTTTAAAAAAAGAACAGGCGAAAAAAAAGAGTTCTAATAGGGGATATACCTATTTTTATGAATGAAGTCATAGCCCCTCATTGAAATTTCGAAATACTATAGAGGCGCCGATAGGCGCCTGTGATACCTTGTATAGTTGTATTGAAAAGGTTGCAATCACAACGAGTTATGACGAAAACAAAAGGAAAAAAAATGTGTCACCCTGTAGGTCCCCAAGGTTAGAACGGGTGTCGGCTTATTGGAGGAAATACGGTAATAGTAACCAGTAAATAGTCAATCTAATCATTATACAATAACAATTACAAGTGAACCGGATTTTTTTCATTTTCAAAACTAATTACAACACATCCAATCACCAGTTTTTGCTAAATATGTGAGCTGGGAGTGGGGGAGACTACATCACAGAGATTATTTGTACAACAAATATTTCTATTAATAGAATTTAAACTATATAATTTGGCTTTTAAAGACGGTTTGGACGGCATAAATAGGGTTGGCTGTCATATATGCAGTCTATATTTAATAATTTGCATCTAAGCCATTGAATTGGCGTTCAACAAGTAGTCCATAATATCAGCATAGGACATAACACCTAGCAAGCACTGATCTCGCACCACAAACAAACATTGTTTTAGTCCATTCACCTCCACACTGACCAGCATGCGAATGGCTAAAATTTGAGCAGTGAGCAATATTAAATGATTTTTTTTTATTTTAGACATATAAAATAAAATGACATTTTTTCTACCCACAAAATATTTATATAATCATATTCTGCAGTCATCTTTATATAGTACAAGCCGAACAGGCGCCTTAACAGGCGCCAAAATAAACTAAAAATGAAAAAAAAATTTGGGGTCACAGGTTCGAAGACCCCCTTGAGCATACCTGGTTTTTGCCACTTTTCTGGCAAAACTCAAAATTTTTGCATCACATGTCAATTCTGATAGCATTAGCGTTCTCAGCGACCCCGATTTACCCTTAGATATGATGAGAACAAAATATAATACAATCGGGAAGTGGGTTAAAAAGCGTTGCACGAAAAAAAAAGCGTGACATGCCGACAAAAATACTTATTTAAAATTGGGTTGGTCCATAAGTTCGTGGGTGGTTATTAATAATTAATTAATAATTAACCGATGGGTTTCAAATCGTGAATTGTGCAGTCAAAATTACGATTTTCAAACCCAGCAATTAATTGAGTGCCAATTCTCTTTTATCAAAAATTTTGCAACCCATACATGAATATGGTCTGTTACATATAACCAAGTATTTTAATGGCCGGTTACACTTTGGGAACGGGGTTTACAAAGTCGCTTCGATGATGCAGTGAATAAGCATTTGTGATTTAGGGACCGAAATGGTGCATAGGTTTAATTACACCTAGTGGCCCTTACTTATTTTTAGGGTTGTTAAGCGAAAAGCCGAAATTTCAAAAAAAATTCTCCCCTAAAATTGCGTTTTTATCCATGTTGACATGATTTTTTTTGTAAAATCTTACAGTAAAAGATAGCCTAGAATATAAGCTTTCTAATGGCACCAAAATTGCGTAAGGGTCATATAAAAATCACAGATATTTATCTAAAAAGTCGAAAATAAAAAATTCTTCGGTTTTTAAGGCCGAAACTGTATTTATATAAATATCCGTGATTTTCATATGATCCTATCGTAATTTTGGTGCCATTAGAAAGCTTATACTCTGTGCTATCTTTTACTGTAAAACTTTAGAAAAAAAATATGTCACATGTATAAAAACGCAATTCTAGGCGAATTTTTTTTGACATTTCGGCTTTTCGCTTAACAACGCTACAGTCAAACCTCGGTTATCCGGCACCCCCCTGGGGTCCGGCCTCAGGGTGCCGGATAACTGGAATGTCAGTTGACAGAGAATAAGCCAATCTCAGCCAAATGAAGTATATTTAAGGTGCCGGATAACCGAGGGTGCCGGATAACTGGAGTGCCGGATAACCGAGGTTTGACTGTACTTATTTTGGCGTGCTTGACCAATGTCTGGGGGTAATCGTGTGGCTGATTCCGAATCTGGAGCTGAAAAAGTCGAATTACCCGATAACAAGCCAAAATAAGTAGGGTGCCACCAGTTGGAATCAAACCTGTGCACCACCTCCCCCCCCCCCTTTAAAAGAGTAAATACGGTATAAAAGTAAGAATTCTAAAATTTTGCGGATTAAAAAAACTAATCTAGATAACCTTCTTCAATGGTGTTTTCTGGCGTGACAGTTCTCGACTTTAAACTATCTTCAAACTGGACAATAGACTAAAAACACAAAAATAACCCAAACAAAAAATTAATCTGGCGAAAATAACCTCAACGGGCAAATCCATTAACTCCAAGTAATTGCTTGGTCTTTGAGCAATCGCTTCTATGATATTGTCCTGCAAAATCAGGTCTTTATTAACAGCTTTCTTACTAACTAAAATACCTTTGATATAATGCCTACAAGATTTTGCTCTTCGTCTAATATCGGAAGAGAAGAGACTTTGCGTGCCAAAAATTTCGCTATAGCAGTTTCACAGGTTGCTTCTGTAGAAATCTGCAAATATTTTATATACAAAAATACTTAAAATTGACAATTTAAAAACAATTTTTTTGAACAGGCTGCAAAAAACCGACCCAAGCAATATTAGTCCAAGTGCCAAGCCGAAGAGAGCCTACAGTAACACAGTGAAAGTCTACACTTGGGGGCAAGGAGCATTTGGAGTCTAGAAGCTTGATTATCTCCACAAAAATAGCTCTCAGACAAATAAATGACAGAATTTCGGTGGACACTGAGAAGTCGTCTGCTTGATAGACTGGGATGCGATGTACTCTATTTAGTCGAAATAGTTTGGACACATCCCACACACTGCAGAAAAACAAAATTATTAAACAAGTTTGAATATGCTTGTAAAAATTTTACTCACGAGACAAACGAGGAGACTGTCGTCAACTTCTTTTTTTGCTGAATTGAGTCGAGAAAATGTTGGAGTGTTTTCTCCCCTAATTGGTTTTGTCCTTCTTCGGCGCTTTGTTGAAGACATCTAAGACAGTCGGAGATGGTAAAGATTCCAAGTCCATTGTCTGAAATGGTTTTTTTTGTTCATATACTTTTTTGTTTATACTTATGTTTATATACCGTATTTATTTTAATAGAAGGCCCCCCCCGATTGAAAACCGTGTTGTTGGCATTGCATTTTTATCCGTTTTTTTAAGACTGCTCTCTTGCAAGTTACCAGCCGTTTTGTAGCTAGTGAGATGAGCTACATATTCATTGGTAAGTTGCTTAAGAGTAGTTTTAAAAAAATGGGTAAAAATGCAATGCCAAGAACGCGTTTTTGAATCGGAGGGAGGCTTCTATTAGAATAAATACGGTATTACTAAATAACAAGGGACAGCAAGAGCCTATCGGCGCCTATATCGTATTTTGAAATTCAAATATAAATCCACTTTTCACTTTCAAGAGGCGAAATCTCAATTTTTTTCACAGTAATCTTCAAATCTGATTGCGAAAGGTCCTCCGCCATTAAAAGAGCTTTCGAATGAGTATAAACATGCAAATAAAAATATTACACTAAAAAAAGTTTTCCTTTGTGACCAAACATGTACTCAAATGCCTTATCCGTCCACCCACCCGTCCCAATACTATATAGAGATTTTGTTTTTATTTTTGACACAGCATAAACACCCAGTTATCGTGAGTCAAATTTTGCTCCATCATTAACCGTACGTTAATAACTGTAGAATTTCTCGCATACTATACGAGAAACTCTACAGTTAATAGCAAGGCAAAATCTGACTCACAATAAGTGGGTGTTTTTGCTAAGTCATAAAAAAATTATGGGACAGAAAGAATTTAAAAATTTTTTTTTGTACAAATAAAAAACAAAAAGTCTGTTTGGAGGTTGCTTTTTTGGTTCTTTTTTATATGTAAAACGATTTCTATATAACTTATAATAAAAAAATACCCCTATTAAGAGCATTGCAAATTATTGCGGCTCTGTGACCTGTGTTGTGGTGAAGGCACATAACGGTGACTGCTTTATGGATCTGAAATTTTTGCGGTAAATTTCATAATTCTAACATTTTATCAAAAAACATACCGACATAGAAGCATCTAATAGTATTACACATCCATGTTGTGGGGCAAGATCATAACAACTTAGAGATTGCAGAAAATTTCTGTAAGCCTCGGTGTGGTTTTTGTCTGGAAAAAGTTGATTTTTTAATTATTCAAGTTTTATACCGTATTACCTCTAATAGCTCCCCCCATCTCCAATAACTCCCTACCCCCCCTTAACTTAGAGGACCTATATCTCAGCCCAGAGTCAATTTTAGCAAAGCTGTTTATTGCGTTTTCTTAACTCCCACGAGCTCTACCGATTCCACTTTCTAGATTTTCAATTTTCATCCAAAATCTCGAGATCGACCTCAAAATTTCCCGATTTTCGAGGGGTTGAAAATAACTCCCCAAGGGGAGCTATTAGAGGTAATGAGGTAATTTGCGAAAAAAACTCACGGAAAGCTCCGACAATCTCGAATTTTCGGTCGATGCTTTTCCGAAGTATCGCATAGTTCTGAATGTTTAATTTTGGTCACAATTTTTTGTGAAAAGAGAAAGCAGGGCAAAAATGGCACCCTTTTAAAATAATTACCGCATGAAGTAGAGCCTTTTCAGGCACTGAAAATCTACGTCTGTAGGTAAAAGAGTCAGGGCTGAGCATTTCATCATCCGAATTGTTGTCTAGATTATCATCAAAAAATTGGGAGTCTACACTGGTCTTCCTTCCAACATCAGCATTTTTTCTTGGCGGATTGCTTGTGGGTGTGTGATTTCCGATTAGTCTGTTGATCGGCAGCTGAAAAAGGGACTTAGTTTTGTTTAACAACTTGTGTCCTTGTCTATATCTTTTAGTATATATTTTTTAATTTAGTGGTTTTACTTGGAACAGAGGTCCACTGCTTTTGGTACCCTTATTTTTTTAAAGTAAACTATGTAAAATACAGTAGACTGCTACCATATTGGACATCCTAGAAACCGGATCCAGATTAGCAAAGGTTATTTAAAAGACCATGGCCACCTGTTTTAAATTGTCCACCGCCAAATCAAAAAATTTTGCCTGATCATTGAACTTCTGTACGTATTTTACAACTTAGTTTCTAACGAAACTTTACCTAAATTTAAATTCTAGGCCTTGTTTTGTTAGAAACCAAGTTGAAAAATCCGTACAGTAGTTCAATGATTATGATTTTTTCTTCGAATTGGCGGGGGACAACCGTTGTCGTAGACGGCAATGGTTCTTCAAAAAAACTTTCTAACCTTCTTAGCTAACAAAATAATTTTACTGGCTACTATATAGTCATGGGGTGGACGACTATAAATGAATTTAACTGTAATAAGAAATACAGTCAAACCTCGATACAACGAACATCATAGCCGGTCCCCAGCGATTAGTTACATGGAGGTTGGACTGTATGTGTTCTATTTTTTTATAGTTTTTAGAAAAAAATAGAACATTAATAAACAAAGAACTGTTTTGATCTATCCCACGGCCTTTCAAAGTAGTGAAAAATGGGTGGTAGGCATAGTTGCACCCCCGCCTGGCGGCTCCGCCGGCGGAGCCGCCAGGCAGAGGCGGAAAATTCAGAAACTGCCGGCACTGCCGCCAGGCGGCGGAGCGATTCAGCCGGCGGATACGTGTCCGCCGGCGGAGGCGGGAAAAATTTTAAGCCGCCGGCGGAGGCGGGATTTGAAAATTTTGCTACTGTGCAACTATGGTGGTAGGTGACTTCTGAACAATTCAAATAAATTTTGCGAGAAAGTGAAACTCTTCAATTTTGACTAAGAAAAATGGTTCTAGACTTCAAATGGCTTCTAATTTTCAAAAATCTAACTTCTAGAAAATTCTTCCAATTCAAATAAAAGAAGAGATTCTCAGCTTTTTTGCTACATAAAACGTCTCAAAAAATCCAACCTTTTACCCACTGTGCCATGGAATCCATGTAAAAGTCACCTAATGCCAGGGCTCCCAAATGTCCTTATTAATAAGATTTGTCCTTATTTTGGGACCCCAAATCTTATTTTTTTTTCAAAATTTTACGCTGAAATCTTATTTTCGGTGGTCAAAAGAGCAATAAGCACTGGATAAAATGCCAAAATACTCTGAATATCCTTATTTTCAAAATTTTGATTTGGGAGCCCTGCCTAATGCCCATTTTTCGCTGGTTTGAAAGGTCGTGATCCTTTGTTCAACGTTTTTAAACTTTTTTAACAATAAAAACAAAAATATAAACAAGTTAAGGCCGTTTAAAAAATCGAAAGTAAACATAAAAAGCTTGAACTTATATCAAAATAAACAAAAAGCTAGACTAAAAAGTGAAGCCAAAAAAGTTAACTGTGCATAAAGCTAAAAAAATTGTTCGCTTTTTGTTCAATTTTTATACAGTTAGCTAAAATTCAAATTTTTACATTTTTCGCATAAGTGAATTATAAAACTACCGTAAATGGTCTAATAGCTCTACGTGTCAAGTTATTTTCGAATCACCCTCGAGGGTGTCCAGTTACTAGAGACTGTCGGGCTATGGAGACTGTCAGGTTATTTTTTCAATCATTATTTTATTCAACAAATAAATTCAACGTCTAGAGCAACCAATAGAATTTATGCCAAAAATGTTTTCACTTCCATCGGGGCACACAGTGATCGCGCTGTCTAAAATAAAATTAACAGGTGTGAAAAATTTACTAATTCTATTAGGTCGTCCAATAAGTTTTGAGAAAAAGCACGTGGATTTGCTTTAATTTTCAAAGTGCATCATTTCGCACATTTGACAATGATGTCTCTACGTGTCATATACTAGCCCGTTCTCTGTTCTTTAAAATGTGATATTGAACAATTCTTTGTTATTAAAAAATAGGATCAAAAATAGGAAAACAAAAATGTGCATAAATTTACCAAACTTGAGAAATTATTTGTTTTTTTTATTTTTTGTCCAATTTTGTTATAACAAAGAGCCGGTTAGTACGACATTCAAAAGAGGAGAGAACGGGCTACAGAATGGTATATGACACGTAGAGACATCATTGTCAAATGTGCCAATTGATGCACTTTGAAAATTAAAGCGAATCCACGTACTTTTTCTCAAAACTTATTGGACAACCTAATATCTTTGAAAGCATCTCTTTGCTCAATGATTCCCGAGCAGTGTTTCCATTTCAGCTCAAATGAGCACTTGATTTGATGTGATTTTGATGTGATGCATGCCATCATAATCACATCAAGTGAAAATTTTTTGTGACACATCACATCAAGATCACATCAAGTGAAAATTTTTGTGACACATCACATCAAGCAGACAAGTGGCTATTGGTCTCAGGCAGTTTCGGGGCTGTTTCCCGCGAATATCTCATATCATATCTAGAAATGACCCTCCCTGAAGTAATCGTGGCTAAGTACAAAGGAAAGGACGTGCGTATTTCTCGCCTCGCTGAAGTAAAAATGCTCCATCCTTACTGGTCCTTTGTGCAACTAGTAAGTGAAGATGGCGGAGAGGAGCGTGTCTTCTACAAGTGTCGGAATTGTCCTCTCTGCTAAGCAAGGAATCCACAACGACTACGGTCATATACAATCATCTCGTGAGTGTAACTTTACTAGCTGGATTATCAGATAGATCATACAATTATTTTGAGGAAACACACAACATGTCATCATATCACGTGTTTCGAAATTCTATTAATTTTGGTGTGACACATGAAATCAAAACAAATCTTGATCAAGTGAAAAAACTTTTGTGATACATCACATCAAGATCACA
The DNA here is from genome assembly GCA_029231635.1 of Ditylenchus weischeri. Taxonomy (NCBI): domain Eukaryota; kingdom Metazoa; phylum Nematoda; class Chromadorea; order Rhabditida; family Anguinidae; genus Ditylenchus; species Ditylenchus weischeri. The sequence continues at coordinate 108,286 of JAMRYI010000120.1, read as the reverse complement.
TCAAGTGAAATTTTTTTGTTGCACATCACATCAAAATCACATCAAGTGAAAAATTTTTGTGATACATCACATCAAAGTCACATCAAGTGAAAAATTATTGTGACACATCACATCAAAATCACATCAAGTGAAAATTTTTTGTGACACATCACATCAAAATCACATCAAGTGGGAAAAAACCACATCATGGAAACACTGTTCCCGAGCAAAGCATATCCATTCCTAGTGAACTTCTATCGAAGCAGCTCGACGATTTCCACCGGCAGTCCATTCCATTTTGCCTTAATTCAGTTGTAGTAGAGTTCTTCAATTTTGGCTTTGAACGGCCCATTCCACACGACATCTGGTGCCTAAACAAAATTATATAGAACAAAAAAACTAATCAATGACTTACTTGAATATATTTCGTACATCTTCCGGGAATCACTGCGCAATTGTTCTTTTGTTAACTCACTTGTATGGCACCAGGATCCCACACTAGCATTTGCTTGCGAATCAAAGATCGCACGAATGTTCGCTGCAAGTAGTCGGCTGTCTATGAGTCATCCATCCAAGTATTTCCGGCCCACGAAAGATTTAGCTTGTTCTTGAACTTTTCAATCATCTTCACATTCGAGCGTTTTCTCAGTAGCAGAACGAATGGCCTGAATTTCCTGCAGTAAATATGTCAGATATATAAAAATCATCAGTAAACACAACTGTAACATTCATTTTGTAATAATAAATTATTAAACTTTTATAATAAATAGATACAATGATGATAAAATCATCATTTAGGGTTTCGAGTTATTAGAGACTGTCGAACTATTGGAGACTGTAGAGCTATTAGAGCATTTACGGTAAACTACATTTCCGAGCTACATTTTAACTTACCGTAAAAACTCTAATAGAAACCCCCTCTCTAATAGTAACCCCACCCCCTTTTTTTGACTAGGATTTCAGAGTTAAAGCCATTTTTGATTGACAATTTCAAGAATTTCAGGAGGTTGAAAAATAGTAACCCCGGGGTTTCTATTAGAGTTTTTACGGTAAAAGCAGGGAAATGATCTCGAAATTTTGAAAATAAGGACAAATAAAAAGAGAAGATATCTGACGCCATAGATAAGGACATTTTTTATAAATACCGTATTTCCTCTAATTAGCCCCCTGATTCAAAATCGTGTTTTTTACCCACTTTTTGATCACTTTTCTCAGGCAAGTTACCACCTATTTTTAGCTAGTGAGATGAGCTATAGAATGGTTGGTAACTTGCCTGAGAGAAGTGATCAAAAAGTGGGTCAAAAACACAATACCAAAAACACGATTTTGAATCAGGGGGCGCTAATTAGAGGAAATACGGTAAGGACAGATCCATACCCTGCTTAAAAGCCTAAATTAGTGAAAACATAATAACGCAAATCCCAAATAGCTAAAAAAGATCATTTTAGTATTATTTTTTCAAAAACTCTAAAAGACCTACCCTAGAAGTGATGGTCTGTCGTCTGCCTCTCACATAATCCTTGAAATCCGCATACACATTGTAGGCTCTGCCCGAAGTTGAAGAGACAGCTGAATCACTCGACACATCCATAGCCGCAGCATCATTTGCGGCTTCAGAGCGATCCACACGATGGCCATAAACCATTTGTAAAAACTGGCGGTCAATCTCAGATGGTCGGTCTTCAGGCTCACTCAGCTCCATAGGACTGATTTGCATGGGGCTGCTGGGTGGAAGTGGGGGGTGTTGATTTTGTTGCGGCCTTCCCATGCCTGACGCAGTAGATTGTTGTGGTTGCGGGAAAGTGTAGGAGGAGGCTGTGGAAGATGCTAGTTCCAGCATATTTCTCTGTCCTTTCTCTTTTTTCTGATAATATTTGCACTTTTGTGGGGCCGGAAAAAAGTTTTTCTAACAGTAGTATGTTTTTAGTAGTACAAAAATAGCTGGCTGGCTAGCTAACCGACTAAAGAATGCTTTCAGTACATCTTTGGCTAATGGCTAATGTTGTCGCTAATAGATTTAAATGTTGCTGGTAATAGATTGATGTTGTTGTTTGCCCATTGACTGAAATTTATTTTTTTAGTAACAATGGTACAAATCTGTTAGTAAATAATTTTTTTTCTGATAAAAGTTTTAATTATTAGTCACATGTAAAAACAGTTACAGTCAATTCTTTTTCCGACACCCTCCCCGGCTAGCAAGTATTCCTACCACTAATTGCCTTACTCCCCCCTTTGGAATTTTTTAAAATTTTTTCCGAAATTATTTTTTCTTTTCTTAACAACCAACATTGGTAGCCTTGTAGAAAAGACAATTTATGGTGACTTTACAATATTGGATGCTTCAAAAGTTCCCGCTGACTTTTCTAGCTTATTTTTAGTAATAATTTTTTATTGCAAAATTATTCCAAACACATGGTTTTGTAGCCCTGCATCTCCTTTTTAAAATTGGTATATCTTATATAGTATTTGGCATGTGTCGGTGGGTGGGTAGGTGCGTTGGTTAACGCTTTTTTACTTCGAAGGCCAGAATGGGTCGTAGATAGTGAAATCACTTTTGTCGCTAATACCATCGTGTTCCCCAGAATGTCAGCTTTCGTTTAAAAAAAAGAACAGGCGAAAAAAATGAGTTCTAATAGGGGATATACCTATTTTTATGTATGAAGTCATAGCCCCTCATTGAAATTTCGAAATACTATGGAGGCGCCGATAGGCGCCTGTGGTCCCTTGAAAAGTTTATTTGGAATATTTTAGAATAGTCGTGGTTTGGCTCCAAGCACAGATGAGGTCGTATTGAAAAGTTGACGAGCATTTTCATCACTTTGACTGGTTAAAAGTTCAAATCAGGATTTAGCGCTTCAACAACATCTTAGTGCTATTTGGTAGCGCAGTTCAAGAACTAGACTTTTTTTTTGACTTTCTTTTAAAGGGCATACCAGCGCATTACACTACAAATTAAGGCAGGGACCAGCAATTTTTCAAAAATTGTCCTTGTTTTCACCCGTTTCATGTCAAATCTGATATTTATGACCTTATCCTACTTTTAAAAAGTAGGCAGAAAACTTTCGTCGGATTAGGTAGAACGTTTATGGAAAACAGTTATGAGAGAAATAAATTGCTGGTCCCGCTTTAATTGCAATGCCCCTTTAACAAGACTTTTTTACAGAAAAATTTCTAAAAATATGAGTGCTGAGGAAACGGGGCTGATTCACCGCCACGGTTTTCGCCGTTATTTTTAACAAAATTTGCTCATCCTGCGGATTTGACATTGGCTCGTGAAAATAAGCAAAGACAAAAATCGCCAAGACGGCGATTTTTGTCAACGGAAATATGAGCTGACGGCAAATTAAGCGGACGGCGAATTTTGTCAACGGCGAAAGCCGTGACGGCGAATCAGCTCTTTTAAACGGCCTTTTGGAAAAAATCAATTTCTTTATTTCTTTTCTCTTAAAGACCGAAATAGGAAAATTTTGGAAAAATTTACATTTCAGTTATTTAGAAAAGACCATATTTTAACACCTGAAAATTTCAAAAAAATATTCTGTATTTTCAATATGCGGTAGGTCCCAGTAAACAAAACTATGTTCAAATCCCATTTTTTGGTCTTTTCAAGAATGTCCAGGTACCCTTTTTGGTTAATTAGCTTGGAGAACCAAGGCAAGTGGTAAACCCATGTGGTAACCAAATTTTTTTTGAAAAGCTAACTTTTCACTAAGATAAATGTTAGAAAACCTCGGTTTTATCGTTCTTAGCGTATAAAAATTACTTAAGAGACGTTTGAATACTTTTCACAGTTAACTGAAAAAGGCCCCCCACAAGTACATTAGTGCTCAAAAAATGACACGCTAAAAGAAATTAAAGCCTTTGCCACAAAAAAAACAAATGTGAAATAATTGTTTTGAAATAATCGGCAAAAATTGTTGTTTTTTAAAAACTGCTAATTGTATCACCGAAAAAATTCAAAAATAGACTTTGCAGAAATTCAAAAACAACTTGAAACAAGCGAGTTTTAAAAATAGAATGCTTTTTCATTTTCTAAAAAACTTGCTTCTAGCAAGGCGGAATAAAAAAGAAACACCTACCGCAGCAAAAAGGAAGCAGCGGAAATAGAAGTGTGGTGTGTAACACCAACAAGTTGTTTTTAGACTGCAGTAGGCTTTGTTTGTGTGACAAATAGAGCAAGCTAGAGTCTTCGGAATCATTAAATAATTATAACACGCAAAATAGTAATTTAGGGCGACTTTTGTTTCTGTGAATTATTTTTTTCTTTATGTGTAAAAGTGTTTTTATGCCATTTTTGTTTTTTTTTGTAGCAAGCCATATAATAACCATATAATTATATATATATCAGAGCTGCACAGCATATGAAAAAATATCGCATCGGACATCGGATATCGGATGTCAAAAAGTGCCAGATATCGGATACTTTTTCAAAAAATTTGAAAAAAATATATTTTGAAAATTAAAAAAAAAATTATCCAAAAATTCGCCATTTTTTTCGGATACTTTATGTCAAAAAGTGCCGAATATCGGATATCGAATATGCAGCCATCGAATGTGCAGCCCTGATATATATGCTTTTTCAATTTACTGAATTTACTTTATTACCGTATTCTCTCTAATAAGCGCCCTCTCTAAAAAGCCCCTCTGGAATTCAGGATTTGGGGCATTCAATTCATCGCTTCAATCCAGTTCCAGGGATTCATCGCTGATATAACCATTTTTTTCATCTTGCGCTCCATCGATTTCTTCGGCCAGACTAAATTCTTCGAGATCAGCACGAGCATCTCTCAGCATCGATAGCCCTTCTGGCACAGACCCGTAAGCTTTGAAGCAATGTATCAAATCATCTTCGCTCCCGTCATGGCAGTTGGTTATTCCGCAATCTAAATCATTTTACAGCGTAGATTTGAAATGGGTTGAGAAAATAATACCTTTGAAAGACTTAATGATCATCTCATTTGTTATTGAATCCCATGCCATGCAGATCCATTCCATATAGACATCCATAGCTGGTGCACGAGGATTTCCATTCGCAGTCCATTCCATCCGATCACCATTTAGCATCCATGTGTTGTACAGCTCTTGATATTTCGCCTTGAATGGTCCGTTCCACACTACATACAGATTGGACGCGCTCATAAGAAAAATCTAGAAATAGGTTTAATGAAAAATCTTTAGAAGACGCCTGCTTGCCGGAAAAACAATAATAAAAAAAATGAAAGCGTTTCCTTATTTAAAATCGACTTTTCAAGGTAAAAAAATTTTAAAATTGTGTTTTCAATAAAACAATTGTTAATTTGCGAATTAAAATCTTCAACCCTGACAAGTTGAAGTATAAGCGCCCCCTCTAAAAAGCGCCCCCTCTAGACAAAGGTTGAAAAAAAAGCGCTCCGGGGCGCTTAATACAGAGAATACGGTAGTTAACGCTAGCTTTTTTTAACCCCATTGAAATGAAAAAATTTAGGCATTCAAATTTTAGGAGAGCGGGTCCAAAAGAGAGAGGGGTCGATAAGTAGAAAATAGGGTATTTGAATGAAAGTGTTTAAAAGTGATTTTCTGTAATACTGGACTTCCGGTTAGTACCTCAGATTTATGACCCCATTTTTTATATTTTTGTTGTAAGAGCATTTTTTTCAGGTGGGGTTACAAATATAACCTTTGTAATTTTCGTTGAAATTCGTGGAGCACTGAGGGTACTTTTCTCGTTCAGGTCACACCTTCATTTTTATTTTTTTCGTCGCTATTTGGACAGATTATATACATTTTATTATTCACAATTATACAACTCAACAATCTGAGAATGATCTTTTTTCCAACGAAGCCGCATATTTGATACACAAGCACAAGGTTGCGATGCAGAAGTTTGAGGTGCTGTAGCCATTCGACAAAGTCATCATCTGTCCACTTGAGCAGTTTGTCGTAAAGCTTTGCCATATTGAAGTTTCGCAATTCCTCCGTCTGAAAATCTTTATATGGTCTCAGATTGTTGAATTATATAATTATGAAAGATAAAATGTATATATCTAAATAGCAACGAAAAAATAAAAATGAGGGTGTGACCTAAACGAAAAAAGTACCGCACTGAGTCTATGAAAATGAGCACTGTCTAAAATGGACCAGGAAGTTACAAGCATTTTAATAAACATAATCATCAAAAACTTGAAAAGTTTTTAGCGTTGATGAAACTTGAAATTCTTACACCGGAATCGTGATTTGCTCAACTACTATTAGAAGTACAAGTTAGGCGGGCATATTTGAAATTTCTCTCGAGACAATAAATATTTGAGTTACCAAGTACTGACTAATTCGAATATTTATTGTCCTGAGAAGAATTTGAAATATGACATTCAAATTGCACTTTTGAGGGTATTTTTAGAAGCAAATCAGATACTCTGATCACGAATCCGGTGTCAGAATTTCAGGTTTGCGTTGCGAAAAAAGTTTCAAGTCAAAAACTGAAAAAAGTTAGGACGACCAGCAAACTTCAAAAGCCATTTTCGTCTTGCTCCCCCCAACTTTTTCGGAAATTTTAGGTGCCTTATTAAATTCTCTTCCTAATGCACTAAAAATTAGAACGGAGCGGGCCAATTTCCAATTTTTATGGCAGTCTTTTCGCCGAAAATTGGTGTTTACAAAAACGCGAATTTTTCGAAAAAAAAAACACTTTTTTCTCGCTAAAATTTACAACAGACTGTAAAGTTTTCATGTTCGTTAGAACAAATTACTCATTCTGCGTCAACTAAGTTTTTAAACAATTGTACGTTATTGAATTTGTTTGTGTTTTAAGAAATGTGCTATTTTTTCTGAGTACAAAACTGTGGGAGGCCTCAGCTCGGCGGATTTCCAAAAAAGGTTTCCAAGTTTTATTCTATCTTAAACAGCACATGGTAGGGTTTCATTTGAGTATAAACACTCAATTTCCCATTTGCTGAGGGGTCGAGGTGGCGTTAATAAAAGAAAAAAAACAAATCTTCTCTTTTAAGAAGTGTTTGATATCTAGATTTTAGGATCAGAAAATTCTTTAAAATTAATTAATTATCAACTTTGGTGACTTATACGTAGGTTTGTTGAAATCACTACTTGAATATAGCTGAGCTTTTATGAAATGTCTTTCCAAAGGTCGGAAAAAGTTTTAACATTTTTTGATCGAAAACAACATTTTTCTTTAGATTCATTCCCCTTTTTCAATTTTCACAAAAAAGGTCAGTTTCACTGTCTGAAGTGCAAAAGATGACTGTGTCTTTATATGATTTTTACGAGGAAAATAGACACACAAAAAGCACTTTAATATATAGCTTCTAGCTGTAAACTTTTACTTTTTTGCCTTTAAAATCCCTTACAGAAGGGGTTGTTCAATTGGAGACTATTGTTTATTTAGAATAAATACGGTATTTGTTTTAACTAATGACCTGTTCACATACTGAGAGTGAGAGTAAGGGGGTGTTCACAATGCACCTCACTCTTTCTCTCACTCCCACTCTCAGGTGTTCACAATGCTTTTTTCAATCCTAGTACAGAACCTCCCCCCTCCCTAAAATTTTTTTCAAAATCGTTTTTTAACTATTTTTAAGTAACTTTTATGAGCTATAAACTAGAGATGACAAGGATCGATTAAACGCAAATCGCACCAAAATTAGGCTTTCAAAATAATCGCAAATCGCAATCGTAATTTGTGAAATCGGACGATTAATCGCAAATTTTTGCCATACTGAAAAATATTACCAGCAAAATTATTTTTAATGTAGTAATGCTGCCTAGTCAACTCTCTCTATACAGTCAACTATCGCTATACAGTCCACTCTCACAACACAGTCAACTTTTGCTATATAGTCAACTCTCGCCATATAGTCAACTCGCTATGCAGTCAACTCGCCATATAGTCAACTCTCGCTATACCGTCAACTCTCGCCATATAGTCAACTCGCTATGCAGTCAACTCTCGCCATATAGTCAACTCTCGCTATGCAGTCAACTCTCGCCATATAGTCAACTCTCGCTATACAGTCAACTCTCGCCATATAGTCAACTCTTGTTATACAGTCAACTCTCTATACAGTCAACTATCGCTATACAGTCCACTCTCGCAACACAGTCAACTTTTGCTATATAGTCAACTCTTGTTATACAGTCAACTCTCGCTATGCGGTCAACTCTCGCCATATAGTCAACTCTCGCTATGCAGTCAACTCTCGCCATATAGTCAACTCGCTATGCAGTCAACTCTCGCCATATAGTCAACTCGCTATGCAGTCAACTCTCGCCATATAGTCAACTCTCGCTATGCAGTCAACTCTCGCCATAGTCAACTCTCGCTATGCAGTCAACTCTCGCCATATAGTCAACTCTCGCTATGCAGTCAACTCGCCATATAGTCAACTCGCTATGCAGTCAACTCTCGCCATATAGTCAACTCTCGCTATGCAGTCAACTCTCGCCATATAGTCAACTCTCGCTATGCAGTCAACTCTCGCCATATAGTCAACTCTCGCTATGCAGTCAACTCGCCATATAGTCAACTCTCGCTATGCAGTCAACTCTCGCCATATAGTCAACTCTCGCTATGCAGTCAACTCGCCATATAGTCAACTCTCGCTATGCAGTCAACTCTCGCCATATAGTCAAACTCGCTATGCAGTCAACTCTCGCCATATAGTCCACTCGCTATACAGTCAACTCTCGCCATATAGTCAACTCGCTATACAGTCAACTCTCGCCATATAGTCAACTCTCAGTCAACTCTCTCTATACAGTCAACTATCGCTATACAGTCCACTCTCGCCATATAGTCAACTCTTGTTATACAGTCAACTCAGTCAACTCTATACAGTCAACTATCGCTATACAGTCCACTCTCGCAACACAGTTAACTTTTGCTATATGGTCAACTCTTGTTATACAGTCAACTCTCTCTATACAGTCAACTATCGCTATACAGTCCACTCACAACACAGTCAACTTTTGCTATATAGTCAACTCTCGCTATGCAGTCAACTCGCCATATAGTCAACTCGCTATACAGTCAACTCTCGCCATATAGTCAACTCTTGTTATACAGTCAACTCTCTATACAGTCAACTATCGCTATACAGTCCTCTCGCAACACAGTTAACTTTGCTATATAGTCAACTCTTGTTATACAGTCAACTCTCTCTATACAGTCAACTATCGCTATACAGTCCACTCTCACAACACAGTCAACTTTTGCTATATAGTCAACTCTCGCCATATAGTCAACTCTCGCTATGCAGTCAACTCTCGCCATATAGTCAACTCTCGCTATACAGTCAACTCTCGCCATATAGTCAACTCTTGTTATACAGTCAACTCTCTATACAGTCAACTATCGCTATACAGTCCACTCTCGCCATATAGTCAACTCTCGCTATACAGTCAACTCTCGCCATATAGTCAACTCTGTTATACAGTCAACTCTCTCTATACAGTCAACTATCGCTATACAGTCCACTCGCAACACAGTTAACTTTGCTATATAGTCAACTCTTGTTATACAGTCAACTCTCTCTATACAGTCAACTATCGCTATACAGTCCACTCTCACAACACAGTCAACTTTTGCTATATAGTCAACTCTCGCCATATAGTCAACTCTCGCTATGCAGTCAACTCTCGCCATATAGTCAACTCTCGCTATACAGTCAACTCTCGCCATATAGTCAACTCTTGTTATACAGTCAACTCTCTATACAGTCAACTATCGCTATACAGTCCACTCTCGCCATATAGTCAACTCTCGCTATACAGTCAACTCTCGCCATATAGTCAACTCTTGTTATACAGTCAACTCTCTCTATACAGTCAACTATCGCTATACAGTCCACTCTCGCAACACAGTTAACTTTTGCTATATAGTCAACTCTTGTTATACAGTCAACTCTCTCTATACAGTCAACTATCGCTATACAGTCCACTCTCACAACACAGTCAACTTTTGCTATATAGTCAACTCTCGCCATATAGTCAACTCGCTATGCAGTCAACTCTCGCCATATAGTCAACTCTCGCTATGCAGTCAACTCTCGCCATATAGTCAACGCTCGCTATACAGTCAACTCTCGCCATATAGTCAACTCTCGCTATGCAGTCCACTCTCGCCATATAGTCAACCTCGCTATTTATATCAAATTTTTTCTTGATGAAAATTTTTATTATTTATGAAAATTTCAATATTTGAGCGAATATTTGCAATATTCGCCCAAATATTCGGACTTTTTTATATTCGCACTAATAAAACAACTCAAGTAGCAGCTAAAAGCAAAAATAATCGCATAATCGCATAACGTGAATTTTTTTGTGATAATCGTTGCGATTTATCGCATTTGACCTTTTCGAAAAATCTCAATCGCATCGGATTAAGACTAAAATAATCGCTATCGAAAAGGCCAAAATCGTCATCACTACCATAAACGATAAAAAAGTGTGTTTTCGGGCATATTCTGACCTAAAAAGTTGATTTTTGAAAAACATGTGCTCAAGTAGGTATTTAACAAATTATTACACAATGTTTTGGTAACAGAGCAATGGCAACAAAACTTTTTGGAGCGAGCATTTTCCAGCGTACCTCTCGGAATCATGTCTAGGTAAGGGAGTGCGCGCATCTCTAACTCTCAAGCCCCCTTCGAGAGCGCAGGCGGTTTGGGGGCTTAAAGTTGCGCACACCCACGTATCTAAGACACAAATTACTCGAAAGTGACTCTGGATGCATGAAGGGGGTTTGGAGTTGAGATGCGCACACCCACATACCTTAGACACAAATCACTCGAAAGTGACTCTGGATGCATGGAGGGGGTTTGGAGTTGAGATGCACACACCCACATACCTTAGACACAAATCACTCGAAAGTGACTCTGGATGCATGAAGGGGGTTTGGAGTTGAGATGCACACACCCACATACCTTAGACACAAATCACTCGAAAGTGACTCTGGATGCATGAAGGGGGTTTGGAGTTGAGATGCGCACACCCACATAGCTAAGACACAAATCACTTGAGAAATTCTGTTGTAAATAAAATATACGACAAAAAAAATTATGCGGTAGGTCCTGCTAATAAAACTATGTTTAAATTTCACATTTTTGGAGGTGTAATATTGTGTTGGAGCATATATATTTTGATAAAATCTAACAACAAAAGTTTGCTCATAATTTGTTTAAATAAATTGCAAATCAATTAGCACCAATTTTACCTATTTCTTCTTAATATAGACCTATTTCCATTGAAAATATAGCAAAAAACGAATTTTAGTCAAAAAATTTTTTTCAAAAATCAACTTTTTAGGTGAGAAAATGCCCGAAAACACCCTTTTTATCGTTTTTAGCACATAAAAGTTATTTAGAAATGGTTAAAAAAATTTTTGGGGGTAGGGGGTGGATATTCTATACTAGCGCCTTTTTTTTCTATTTTGCATTTAACTAATCAAATTAATTTTTTATTTTTTAAATCTGTTCAGAATATTGCGGATTTCGACTAAATATTGCGAAATTCAAACTATGTTTCAAAAAAGTTGATGAGATGTAAGACATCAATTGTCCCCTTCTCCTTCAAACTAAGTTAAGAACAAAGAGATGAAAAACGGGAACGCCGTGAAGATTCTCTGAAAAAGGTAAGCTCACGCAATTCCTCACAATCAGCTCTATCAAGCGCTCGTAATTCCTCTACAGCTTCACGTAAGCGAAAGCTAAATCGGCTGCTGATGAGGCTATTTTAGACGCTTTAAACGCATCAGGAATACCGTAAAAGCCCTGTTTATAGACCTGGGATCACTAATAGAAATGTTACAGTACATATCCAATAAGCAGTCTTTGGTTGTAATTTACAATATTATTAGAGACAGAAAAGTGCCTTCGGGGCGGGTTTCGGGTCGGGGTTTTACTCTGTTGTACTGTTCGGGGTCGGGGTTCTCAAGGTCTTTCGGGACGGGCGCCGCGGGGCCCCGAGCCTAATTGCGGGGTTTTTTCTATCGTTATTCTAAAGTCTCACATGGGACGAAGTAATTTTCTCTTCACGGCTTATTGATCTTTCTGCAATTAAATAAAGTTTATTTATACAACCAAATACATCCAAATTTAATAACAGTAATTTATCAACGGCAAAGCTTTGTTAAGAAATATTAGCATTTCTGCCTTCTCAGGTGGAAAAAATCGAAATAAACAACAAATCAAATAAATGAACTTGAAAAAAATGAAGAAAACGGTATTCTTTTATGACCTTTTTTGATAAAATCGGGCCCCCCGAAAATTCGGGGTCTCATACAAATTTCGGGGTCGGGGTTTTGAGAAAACTTCGAACGGGGTTTCGGGTCGGGGTTTTGGCCCAAAATCGGCTCGGGCGGGTCGGGGCCCCGATCTATTATAAACAAATTTAAAAAATAAAGTGATCAGTTAAATGCAAAATAGAAAAAAGCACTATGAACACCTGAGAGTAATGGGTATTCACAATGAAAACTTACTCTCACTCCTACTCTCAGGCCTTTATCGAAATTCCAATATGTAATTACAAGGGACCACAGACGCCTATCGGCGCCTCTATAGTATTTCGAAATTTCAATGAGGGGCTATGACTTCATTCATAAAAATAGGTATATCCCCTATTAGAACTCATTTTTTTCGCCTGTTCTTTTTTTAAAACGAAAGCTGACATTCTGGGGAACACGATGGTATCAGCGACAAAAGTAATTTCGCTATCTACCACGTTCTTGCCTTCGAAGTAAAAAAGCGTTACCCACACACCCACCCACACATGCCAAATACTATATAAGATTACATTTAAAACAAACAAATTTTTTTGATAATTAGTTCAATAGCTTAAAAAACTAAAACTTTTGTAGCTTATTCAGTTAAAAAAAGCTTGAAAATGTCATAACTGTGGGAAAAATAGAAAAAAATTTAGACAAAAAATTGTTTACTATCTTTTTTTTATACTATTTGAATAATCAACTGAACAAAAAAAAGACAAAATAAAATGTTTTCTGGTGTAGCTTTTTGATCGCCAGACAAGCTTGTTTTTGAGGCCTTTAAAAAAAGTTTTGGCTTAGCCAAAAAAAAGATGCAAAGGCTTCTGAATAACAACAATAAAAAGAGAAGGAAAGTTAATCATAGCAAATTGGACATAAACAAGCATGAAATACATTCTTAGGATGTCTAAAAATTGTATTTTGGTTATGGAAAAATGTATTTTTAGTCTTTTTCTGGGAGGCAAGCTATGATAAATGGATAAAAAAACTGATGTCGACAACATTTTCAAATGCACAAACAAGACAGCTAGCCACATACTAGACAGCAGCATGTGAATGCCGAAATGAAGAAGATGTATTTTTGTTAATAAAAAAGGGAACTGCGGGCTCTCCCCAACACGTGCCCTCCAAAAGCAAACTAGGGCGGGTAGGAGACGAGAATGCTCTGTTTTCACGATTATTCACCCATATTCCACAAATAGAAGATTTGTTTATGTGCTAGGAAAAGGTTTTTTCATACAAAACAGTGATGATAAATTTTTTTAATAGCAAGGAAAATAGTTTAATTAATTAATATTATTATTATTATTGAACAACACTTTTTTCCGACGCAAAAACTTTTTTTGGTGCGAATTCACTTTTTTGGAGCAAATGTAGCTAAACCACAGGGATAACCTAGAATGATCTGCAAAAATGATCAGAAAAAAAGTCAATTGGTATGAGGTTAGCTATATATATATATATATATACATATTATGTATATATTATATGTATATTAAAAAAATCAATTTCTTTGAAAGTTGACCAAAATCTAAGCTTTTCTAACTTTTTTTCTAGATTTTTATCAATTTTTTAAGAAATTGATTTTTGACCCCAGTATAGAATACCCCCCCAAACTTATGCCTTCTAAGCCTTAAGTAAAGAGCACCCAAATATATGTTCCAGACCCCAGAAAAAGTGCGTAAAACACTTATTAGTCACAACTTCCATACGCTGGCCTACCCCTAAGCCTAAGTAAAGAGCACCCAAATATATGTTCCAGACCCCAGAAAAAGTTTGTAAAACACTTATTAGTCACAACTTCCATACGCTGGCCTACCCCTAAGCCTAAGGGCTAAGCCTTAACTCGTTGTTCCAAAGGGTAGTTACAACGATTTTCAGAAGATCTGATTTAGGGGGTATTCAATACTAGCGCCGATTTTTTCAAAAGGTCATCTCAATAATGTCATACCGTATTTCCTCTAATTTCTCCTCTACCTCTAATTACTCATCCCTCAACTTTCAGAAAATCCCGAAAATCTCGAGATTAAATTCAAAATTTTCCGATTTTTGGGGGGTTGAAAAATTACTCCCAGGGGGGAGAAATTAGAGGAAATACGGTGTATCTCAACTCTCAGATTTTCAAAAATCATTTTGAAAATTCGGTTTCGTAGTTCTTGAGCTGCGCTACATAATAATGACAAATGATGTTGAAGCGCTGTACCCTGAATTAAAGTTTTGATCAGTTAAAGTGATCAAAATGCTCGTCAACTTTTACAAAATGACCTGACAGGTGTTTTTAGCCATATCATGACTATTCTTAAACTAGGGACAGCAGGAGCCTATCGGCGCCTATATCGCATTTTGAAATTCAAATATAAATCCACTTTTCATTTTCAAGGGGTAAAATCTCAATTTTTTTCACAGCAATCTTCAAATCTGATTGCGAAAGGTCCTCCGCCATTGAAAGAGCTTTCGAATGAGTATAAACATGCAAATAAAAATATTACACTAAAAAAAGTTTTTCCTTGTGACCAAACATGTACTCAAATTGGCGACAGACGTTCCCCGTCCCAAATGCTGTATAGACATATTCCAAATAAGTTTCATATAATATTAAAAAGAAGAAGAAAAAGGCTACGAAAATTATTTTTCGGAATTTTCTCGCTAACATATTTTTACTTAAAAAATGAGCACAAAAGTTGTGCAAGGACTTTTTGTCTGCCAATTACTAATCCATGAATCCATGTCAAAAGACATTTTGAAGCTAAAAATAAAGAATGGGTCGGTTAATTCAAACTAATCTTGCATAACTATATCAAATACATGAAATAATATTTTTTACAGACTATTTCCTCTTTGCCAATTAAATCTATAAATTAATTCCACCCTCGATCAAAAACAGCGCTTAAATTGGCAGAAGTTCAAGAGGGAAGCAAAAAATTGTTTTTCTCCATCTGTCCCGGTCTCCCGCCCTGCAAAAAACCAGCAGAAGAAGAAAAAAGAATCAAAATAGATGGATGGAGGAATAAATGGAGTAAACAACCCCTGTAGAAGGGAGAGGGGGGGTGTTCGTGCACATGACTGCTCGGCTAGAGAACTTGCCGCCTAGAGAAATAGAGAATAAGTAGAGATAAAAAACAAAGAGCCTGAAAATAACTCGAGAATAAACAGACAAAAAGAGATGAAAAGATAAAAATTGCTATTTTTGACTTATAAGGATCTGTTGGGTGACTAACTTTCAAAATTTTCTGTTTAAGGGTTTTTCGAAATCTTCAACAGAAAATGGGGCAAAACTTTTTATTGTCACCGATTGACTTTATTTTGTCACCGAAAAACTTTTTCTTGTCACTACAGTCGACTCTTGATAAAGTGCCACCCCTGGGGACCAGCCCAAGGGTGGCACTTTATCGAGGTGGCACTTTATCGAGATCCACCCCTAGGGACCAGCCCAAGGGTGGCACTTTATCGAGAGTGGCACTTTACCGAGGTGGCACTTTATCGAGGTGGCACTTTATCGAGATCCACCCCTAGGGACCAGCCCAAGGGTGGCACTTTATCGAGAGTGGCACTTTATCGAGGTGGCACTTTATCGAGGTGGCACTTTATCGAGATCCACCCCTAGGACCAGCCCAAGGTGGCACTTTATCGAGAGTGGCACTTATCGAGATCCACCCTAGGACCAGCCCAAGGCACTTTATCGAGAGTGGCACTTTATCGAGGTGGCACTTTATCGAGGTGGCACTTATCGAGATCCACCCCTAGGACCAGCCCAAGGGTGGCACTTTATCGAGAGTGGCACTTTATCGAGGTGGCACTTTATCGAGAGTGGCACTTTATCGAGGTGGCACTTTATCGAGATCCACCCCTAGACCAGAGGGTGGCACTTTATCGAGAGTGGCACTTATCGAGGTGGCACTTTATCGAGGTGGCTTTATCGAGTGGCACTTATCGAGGTGGCACTTTATCGAGAGTGGCACTTTATCGAGGTGGCACTTTATCGAGGTGGCACTTTATCGAGGGACCAGCCCAAGGTGGCACTTTATCGAGAGTGGCACTTTATCTTTATCGAGAGTGGCACTTTATCGAGGTGGCACTTTATCGAGAGTGGCACTTTATCGAGGTGGCACTTTATCGAGGTGGCACTTTATCGAGATCCACCCCTAGGGACCAGCCCAAGGGTGGCACTTTATCGAGGTGGCACTTTATCGAGAGTGGCACTTTATCGAGGTGGCACTTTATCGAGGTGGCACTTTATCGAGAGTGGCACTTTATCGAGAGTGGCACTTTATCGAGGTGGCACTTTATCGAGGTGGCACTTTATCGAGAGTGGCACTTTATCGAGGTGACACTTTATCGAGAGTCGACTGTAATCCTTAAAACCACAAGGGGGACCAAGAATTTTTCAATTTTTTTTCAAACAATTTCTATATAGTATTTGGGACGGGTGGGTTGGTTGTTTAACGCATTTGAGTACATGTTTGGTCACAAAGGAAAACTTTTTTTGGTGTAATATTTTTATTTGCATGTTTGTACTCATTCGAAAGCTCTTTTAATGTCGGAGAACCTTTCGAAATCAGATTTGAAGATTGCTGTGAAAAAAATTGAGATTTTGCCCCTTGAAAGTGAAAAGTGGATTTATATTTGAATTTCGAAATACGATATAGGCGCCGATAGGCGCCTGCTGTCCCTAGTAGTCTAATACTTTGTTAACGGTGTTTCTACCATGTTTTAAGCATTTCTAGCTGAAATTATTTTTACAAAAAAAATGATCTTAGGCGACCAAGGTCACATTCTGGGTTTTGGGGTAAACTCAATCTTCCAAAGCAAAATTTAGCTTGAAAAGCTTGGAGACATGGTAGAAACACCGTTAAAAAGTATTAGACCATTATCGAAAAAAATTTGACAAGTGCTTTGTCCCCCCTGTGGGTTTAAGAATCGGTGACAAGAAAAACAATTTCGGTGACTAGAAAGAGTCTTTTGGTGACAATAAAAAGCTTTGTCCCAAAAAATGCCTACTACCGTAAATTCTGTATTAAGCGCCCACTCTCTAATAAGCGCCCACGTCCGACTTTGAAGACTTATATCTCAGCTTAGAGTAAATATTTTGCAAAGCTGTTTTTGCGTTTTCTTAACTACCACGAGCTCTACCGATGCCGCTTTTTCGATTTTGGATTTTAACCCAAAAATTTCGAGATTGACCCCTAAATTTTCAGATTTTCGAGGGGTTTGAAAAATAAGCGCCCATGGGCGCTTAATAAAGAATATACGGTATGTTGAGAACGAAAACAACAAAAAGATAGAAAAGGACAATTGGCGCTAGTATACAATACCCCCCCTCTAAAATCAGACCTTTTAAAAATCGTTGTAACTACCCTTTGGAACAACAAGTTTAGGCTTAGCCCTCAGGCTTAGGGGTAGGCCAGCGTATGGAAG
Organism: Ditylenchus weischeri; assembly: GCA_029231635.1. NCBI lineage: Eukaryota > Metazoa > Nematoda > Chromadorea > Rhabditida > Anguinidae > Ditylenchus > Ditylenchus weischeri. The sequence continues at coordinate 90,642 of JAMRYI010000120.1, read as the reverse complement.
TTGTGACTAATAAGTGTTTTACGCACTTTTTCTGGGGTCTGGAACATATATTTGGGTGCTCTTTACTTAAGTTTTAGAAGGCATAAGTTTTTTTTGGAGAGGGGGAGTTGGTATTCTATTTTTTATTTTTTCCCAAAATTATTCAGTTGGTGTGGTTTTTTATTCTCCGGTTACTTATGCAGGGTTCTTGCTTCTTTTGCTTCTTTTATTTTTTAGCTTTTGGTTAATAATCTTGTTAGATAGAAGACATAGATATAATAATTTTAAAAGGGGTGCCCAATTGAACAAGTGCCTCCAACCAACCTTGTAATGTATAATACACCAATGAGTTAATATTTTGGTTGCAGTTTCCAATCCCCCCACGCACAGCGCATAGATGAAGGAGATAACTTCATATTCGTGTTTCTCGAAATAAAACCGGCTGTTTTTTTTTAATCTGACCAAAAAAATTTTCGATCCACAGGGAGGGTTGCTTATCATGGTTTTTTCAGTCAAAATTTCAAAGTTTAAATTGGCGCCTTTTGTATTTAATAGGGAATAAGGGCTATATAGGGAGGGGAAGGGCATAATAGGGCCCCTATTATAGGGGGCCACTTTTATGACAAAACGAAAAATTTTTAAACATAAAAGTTTTGATAATTTTTTTTCTTTCAAAAACCAAAAAAAAACATGTTTTCAGCCTGCAATAACATATTTACATTACAAATACTTTGTTTGAATAATAATAATCCAGGCTTAAAGTTATCAGTTTCATTCTCGGTAGTATTAGTCTGCTCTCTCTTTTTTAACTTAATGCAATCTCTCCTATTTTTAAGTTGTAAACGGACGAAATAAAATTACATCCTAATTGAAAATAAATTAAAGCCCAGAGTCAATATTTTGCAAAGCTGTTTATTGCGTTTTCTTAACTCCCACGAGCTCTACGGATTCCGCTTTTCAGATTTTTAATTTTTATCCAAAAATCTCCAGATCGACCTCAAAATTTCCCGATTTTCGAGGGGTTGAAAAATAAGGCCCGGGCCTTATTAGAGACAATACGGTATTTCTCATTTTATAAAGATTAGACATTTAATAGGAAGATTAAAAAAAAGTATTAAATTTAAATTTTATATTATTTTTCTATTCAAAAATAATTTGCCGCTGTTTCTTACATGAAAAATCCCTAATAATTTTAACGGTGTGAGCACGTGTCAACGCTCCCAAATTTTGGCACCAGTGGCTTGCCTAGACTTTTTAATATTGGGTTGGCCTGAGCCCGGCCTGAATATGATTTAACTTGTAAATAACCAGCATTAATTTCACTGAGGGGTATTTCTTGATGCTGGTCAATTAAACTCAAGCAAATTGCAATGGTGCAAAAAAGGAGCTGTAAAAAAATAGCGGAAAGTGAATTTCGATACTAGATCATTATTTAATGGCGAGTTTAGATAGGCACGATAAATTCTATTGAATCGAGTTTTTTTGGGACGGCACGTGAAAAGGTCTGGACGTAGAAATGCAGCTTAAAAAAAGGTAAAAAAATAATTTTTTGGGATAGCAAGATGAATTCGCCTCGGTAGAATAAGTACAAAAATTGGTGCATAGTCGTTTTCCAAATATTGCAGTATTGGAATAGCTGGGAAACGTTTCCTAAATATTCCAATTTCGATTTTATGGTATTCTAACCCGTTTTGGTCACTGGAGCTTGGCAAAAGAGCCTCTATATGAATTTCATGATCAAGAGTCTTGCTCGGAATCATGTCTCAGGTAACTGACAGCGCGCATCTCCGAGCCACCAAGCCCCTTGCGCCCCCGAAGGCGACTAAGCAACCAAGCCCTTCGTGGGCGCAGGGGGCTTGGTGGCTCGGAGTTGAGATGCGCACACCCACATACCTTAGACACAAATCACTCGAAAGTGACTCTGGATTCATAAGTGAATTTTTCTTCTCGTGGAATGGATCAGTCTGGATGGACGACAAAGCAACTGGGGACTTCCTGCGCAAAGTGGTCAAGGGCGGCGGAAATGTATGCATACCAGAGTTTTCTTTATGCGGTAGGCCCCAGTTAATAAAACTATGTTCGAATCATATTTTTTTAGTTCCAACAGAAAGGACACAGTCAAAAATGACCGAAAACCACAGGGGGATCAAAGCAAACAAAAATTTTTTCAAAAATGCTTTTCCCACACTTTTCTTGCCTTTTCTATCGTTTTCAGGGCTTGAAAAATGCTCAGACCATGAAAAAAAACGCATAAGAACGCAAGGCAAAAGGTCAAATTTTCCAGTATTGGAATATTTAGGAAACATTTCCCAAATATTCCAATTCTGGAAATTTGGGAAACGTCTATAATGTCTAAAAATCTTTACTTCTGCAATTGCTGCAAAAAAAAAGACAAACAAGATCTGTGTATTCCATAAATTATTACTAAACTCCAAAACAATATATTATGGAGAAAAAGATAGCCTTATATTAAAAAAAGATAAAATAGTAGATGTTTTTCCTGCAAAACTAAACACAAACATATTTGGTCTTCTCTTCCTCCTGTCCGAAAAGACTACTTTTTATTTCATAGAACAAATAATCGATTGGACTGCGAACAAAAAAGCAAGAAAACAACAGTTTCTTAAATTCTTTTTGAATCCTAAAGGTCTTTTCTGCGTCAAAATTAAGGTCATTTCATCACTATTGTTTTGATTAATACTATTTTGCAATAACAAATACTGTTTTGCTCTATCGAGGTGGAGCTTTATAAATTTGGCTTGAGCACGTGCTTTTACCGTTTCAAACAATCTTTGTTTGATAAAAAACAATAAAACATATATTTTTAACAATTTTTTCTTGTGAATATCAATTTACCGTATATTCTTTAATAAAAGACCATGGCCATTCATTTTTCAACTCCCCTGAAGACTTGGTCGTTTATTAGAGAACGGTCGTAAATTAGACAGTGGTCTTTTATTATTCAACCTATCAGAGCCAAAGACGCCGTTAAAAATATGGCTGTACCCCGAAATTTAAGCGACTTTTTGCTAAGTGGTCGATTTGCTAAGCGGTCATTTTTGCTAAGAATTTTTTTGATAAGTGACAAATTGCTAAGAATTTTTTGTTAAGGCGCCCTTTGCTAAGAATTTATTTGCTAAGGCATTCTTTTCTTAAATCCCGATTTGCTAAGAACTTTTGTACCTTTTTGTACTTTCCCTTTTTCTCAATGTTCTGGTATTGTCTTGATGTTCCTTGCTCTTACCCATCAAACCACTAATTTTAGTCACAACAGTCAGTAAACATCATTTTATTGTACAAAATTCATGGGTTACATCTAATTTGGGCACCTTCATTTGGGCCCCTCGGTCGGGCACCAAATTTAATTAAATGGTACTCAGGTGGTACTACCAAGGCACTGACCAGGTATCCGTACTCAGGTTGATGGTACTCAGATTTGTTGTGGTAATTGGGTAGTGGTAGATGGTAGTTTCTAGGTTGTAGCACCTTCTGCACTTATTCTATAAATGGTTTGACAATAGTAAATTTATGTTTTGCAAATGAGGTGTCCACTTGAGATTTGTCCAAATGAGATGTAATGAATTTATTATTTAACCATTTTCTTTCCGCGCACCTGGTTCACAGTCTTCTCACTACAATTAACATTGCGGTTTCCATTCTACTACAGCTTTCCGCAAGCGCACAAGCTTTTATTATTCACTTAGGCACACCACAACTATACTATACTCCCCCATTTGCTTTATTCTACACCGCTCACCAAACAAAACCATATTCACGCAAACAACATTTTAATAAATGATCATTGATTTGTTCTTCTTCTTTGACGAGTAGTTCTTGGTGTGCCTCCATTGTTGATTCCACTCTGTACCAGTGCTGCCGCTCTTTGTCGCTGAACAGCAATAATAAATGAACAAAGTGATCAAATGAATAGAGCATACCGCTTTGAAATAAGCCAAAAATCTCGCCATTCCTGGGTAATCCGCTTCTTGTCCCGAATCTCGCCACGCTGTCATTGTTAAAATTCACCAAAGCCATAAAAGCACGATAGAGAAATTGCTCCGGAACGAATGCGAGAGCTTAGCAAATCGACCACTTAGCAAAAAGTCGCTTAAATTTCGGGGTACAGCCAAAAATATTGCATACAAGGGACCACAGGCGCCTATCGGCGCCTCTATAGTATTTCGAAATTTCGATGAGGGGCTATGACTTCATTCATAAAAATAGGTATATCCCCTATTAGAACTCATTTTTTTCGCCTGTTCTTTTTTTAAAACGAAAGCTGACATTCTGGGGAACACGATGGTATTAGCGACAAAAGTGATTTCGCTATCTACGACCTGTTCTGGCCTTCGAAGTAAAAAAGCGTTACCCACCCACCCACACATGCCAAATACTTTATAAGATATTTTAGAAATGGACAAAAAATTTTGTTCGAAAAAGTATTTGTTATGAAAAGAATTCAAACAAAAAAAAATTAGTGATCAAATTTATGCCAAAATTTACGAATGAATTATTATGAATTATCGAATTTATGCTGTCAACAGGAAGAGGCCAGTGCCGAAGATTGAAAAAGACTTCAAGAACAAGCTCGTCATCTCGTGGAATGGATCAGTCTGGATGGACGACAAAGCAACTGTTGACTTTCTATTCTCCAATAAATCAACATGCTCTAATAAGGCGAAACCCTTGCTTTTGAGCATCTATATCTCAGCCTAGAAAAAACATTTTGCAAATCCGTATTTCAAGTCTGATTTCAGATTTTAGATTTTGGTTAAGTACCCGAAAATTTCGAAATAGACCTAGCATTTTTCTGATTTCCGAGGATTTGAAAAATAAGATGACTATCGGCTTATTTGAAAAAATACGATACTTGTCTATTTTGCTTCTAAGGATTTGCCCAGATTAAAAAAACGATAAAAACTAACAAATCTCGAAAAACCCGTGAATTGCTGGAAACGCGGTATGTATAACACACAATTTTTATTGCAAAAAAGCTTTAAAATTTTTATTCAGTGCTAATTTTTTTCTTAGCGGGTACCAAAACACATTTTTACAAAAAAAAGATATTATATATGTCAGCCTAAACTATTCCTTCAGCGCCGTTTCTTTTTCCATAAACGGTGGAAAATATATTGAAGCCCACAAAAAATCAATAAATGCATCCATTTCAATTTTCTTCCTCCACCTTTTAGACATAACAAAATTTTGTTGGCTAAATTCCTAGAATTGTGAGTAAAGGAAAAAGCATTAAGTCCAACACACACTAACTCTTTTTGTTTACAAAAAGGAAAAAATTCTCAAATAGAAGGCACGTGCTAGCAGCCTTTTTCCTTTCCTTTTGTTTGAGAGAAGGGAACTACTCAGAACACATATAAAATGAAAAAAGGTGATAACAGTAGAATTGAAACAAGTAAAATATATTTATTGCAGGCATACGCAAAAAATACTCTTTTTGTAATAAAAAATTTTTAAAGATTGTTTCGCAGAGCAGAACTTTTGTGAAGATATACTGATGGCACTGGTTTTCTCATCCCTTTGAGCAATTGAACACTAGCCACTTTCCCACCATTATTCTCTTCCTCGAAAGCAATCATTTGGCGCCAGAAGCCCTGTAAAATAGTGTTAATGGGATAGATTGACAAAGAAAAACCTACTAGATTGGGCGCAATAATGGGTCGTGTTCTAAAACGTGAAAATTTAAATACAGTCGACTTTCTACATAACGACTCTCTTCATAACGTCCCTCTCCTCATAACGTCCCAGTAAAACTCGTTTGGTTGGTCTATACTAAATGCTCGAACAACTGCCTCTCTTTATAACGACTCTTTATATAACGTCCCTCTCTACATAACGTCCCAATTTGGCCGGACACTGCTTATAAGACGCCTTTTCATATAGCGTTTTTTCGAAAATACAAATTGAAAATTGAAAATGTCTCAACAAGAAAATAACACATTTTCACTCATGAAATGTTCACCTTGGTCAGCTTTCAAAATCAGCTTTTTTATTGATTATTCTACCAGTTTTATGCTGTTTCCTGTCTTAGATAGCAACTTCGAACAGAAAGCGATGCTTGATTACTTTGGAAGAGAAGAAAAAGATCATCAAAGCTTCGGCAAGCATAAAACCGAAAGAAATCAGTGAGCACTTCGATCTGCTGGCGACGACGGTCAAAACCATTCTTAGTGGCAAGGTGGCAATCCTCAAAGCGATCAACGAAGGTGGAGAAGTAAAGCGAGCTCGCTTCGTGCCGGTCAAGTGCGAAGATCTGGAAGAAGCGGTTCTGCGATGGTTCAAAGAGGCGAGAAGCGAAAACGTTCCTATGTCGGGTCCTCTTCTGGCGATAAGACTTGTTTGTGTTTTTCTGTTACAAGTCGCTTGTTCTAGGAAAACGCTAAGGCACTGGCGAAGGAATTGGCGAATCAGATTAAGAAGGTGCTGGCACACAGGTGTTATTTATTGTTAAAATAAACAGTTTTTTGAGAAACTCTCTATATAACGTCTGGTGAGTGATATTGAAGCAAATATCTCTCTATATAACAACTCTCTATATAACGTCCTCTCCTCATAACATCCTGTTTTGGCCAGTCCCTTGAAAGACGTTATGTAGAGAGTCGACTGTATTGTATAATAAATAATTTTGAAAGATTACAACCATTTTTTATATTAATTACGAAAAAAGATAAAATTAAAAAAGACTACTACAAAAATTTGACGAAAATTTTGGTGAAAAATATGACACGTGCCCTACGGGAAAGGAAACTCTATGGGCTTCGTGGAAACAGCTAACAAACTTATGATCAACCTCATAATTATTCTTTTGGCCAAGACCTCTTTGTAAAACAAGTAACTATTGTATATTAGAGCAATGAACTATTTATAGATGTTTTTAACAGGTCACATGACCTATTCTAAACAAAAAATTAGTAACGAGTTTTGACCAACCGAACAACTTCCATGTAACTTTCTTCCAATGAGAGTCCTTCTAGGACCATAAGCGAGATAATGCAAAGAGCTGCGGAGCGGCTTATTCCAGCTGCACAATAAACTAACGCTTTGCCACCCTAAAAACTTGAAAAGTAATACGTTTGAATTTGACGTAAACTAATGTTTACCGAGTCCTTGGCTTTACGCACTAGATCCACAGTTGGGTTAAAAAATTTTCGGAGATCACCTAACTCTGAATCGTCCACTGGCACTGATAAGTATTCGATAGTTGGAATTCTAAAAATTATTACACTAATTAATTAAAGACGGAGCAGTGCTTTCATAATTCACACTGACATGTGATTTTAAAGCTTAGGACCACAAGTAAGTACCACAAATAGTGCAGTTCAGCAAAATGTACTAGCAAAAAAAACCTCGCATATGCCCCCCACCCCAAATATCTGACCATCCCAAAATCGCTGTAACTACCCGTTGGAACAACAAGTTTAGGCTTAGCCCTTAGGCTTAGGGGTAGGCCATGAGTATATTACACAAACAGCGTATGGAAGTTGTGATTAATAATAGTTTTACGCACATTTTCTGGTGTCTGGGACATATTTTTGGGAACTTTTTATTTAAGTTACAAAAGGCAAAATCGTTGGTAAAAGGGTATTTGATAGTAGGGTCGTTGTTCCAAAGGTATGCCCAAATGTTATTCAAAAAGTGCAGTCATGTCCGAGTGGTTAAGGAGATTGACTAGAAATCAATTGGGCTTTGCCCGCGTAGGTTCGAATCCTGCTGACTGCGAGATATTTTTTAGAGAGATTTACATAGCAATTATAAAAATTTCAAATTTTTTTGTACAAAATTTTTTAGCTAAATTTAGTAACTTTTATGAGCATATTACACAAACCTCAATGTTTTAGGAATGTTGGTTGCATCAACCGCATGAGTGATCTGTAGTTGGTGGAGTTTGTGTTCAGTAAGCTGAAAACAGTCTACAGGGTGCGGCAAATCAGCCGTGGGATTTGTTTCGGCCATAAATTTTCTGAATTTTTGTTGTTTCGGCGAGATTTTTTTCATTCGAGGAATGAAAAGAAATTTTGTTTGACACCCAACTTGTCGCTTTATGTTTAAATTTTTTATTTAGAGACAGAAACGGGACGGAATCCGTCGTGATCCGATCCCGCCCGAGCAGATTTTGAGCCAAAATCCCGTCCCGAAATCTCGCCCGATCGTTTCCCAGAATCTCGATCCCGAAAATCGTTGAATCCCGAAGCAAAAAAAGTGATCCTTTCTCGCGTTTTAGTTCTTCCTGTTTTCTCGCTTAAATTTTTTTGCTATAAAGTTTTTGCTGTGATTGAGCTGCATATTAGTATTTACACTAGAATTTGGCGATGTCGCGATGCGGCATATAAGCTGGCGCCAATAGTGCTTACACGCAAGGTCAAAAAACATGCAAGGTCAAAAGACATCATACATGCTACCACCAGGATTTGAATCTGTGACCATGCCTTGGTCCCCCAAAGCAATCCAAAAATCACCTAAAATTCCTTGGTCCCCCTGTGGTTCTCGGCAACTTACAACAGGCAATAATTTTTTCAGTCGCACGACCCCAACTTTTGATGATTTTTATACTGAGTAAATTGACCACGCTGAGTCGAATGGCGTTGACAGATTTTTGATCTGATTGACGGAGCACCCCTAATATTTTTTGTGACAGACCACAGACACAAAACACAGCGCTATACTACTACAGACAGAAAAAGCCGAAATACTCATATTTCAGAACAAGGCATTGTCACAGATCAATTGCTCTTACTAAAATTATTATATTTGTTCCGTTGTTGTTGTTTGTACATAGTGTTGTCAATAAAAGATAGAATTAAGAAAAATCCCGAAATTTTTGAACGACAATCCCGATCCCGATTTTTTTTTCGCCAAAAATCCCGTCCCGAAATCCCGCCGAAGGCCTCTTTCTGTCTCTATTTTTATTTTCGCTTGCTGTTAACGCCAAACTTTTGCTTTGTTTTTTGATTTTCAGAAATGGTAGATTATTCGATTGAGCGAAAAGCATAGGCAGTTATCATAGCTGCACCTCCGCCAAAAACGCCGCCGCCGCTACCAGCGCCGGCGCTTAGAATCTCATACTTTCCGCCGGCGCTCCAAAATTTTCGCCGCCGGCAACTGGCGGCGTCGCCGGAATTTTTCAACAACAGCGCCAGCGCATGTGGCGCCGCCGCCACCGGCGCTTGGCGTTGCGGTACAGCTATGTCAGTGATCATGTATAGAATGCATAGCTCTCCATCGAGGAAGCTTTTGTAAACTTGTTGAGACCATGTACCAAATCAAATTTGCAAAAAGCTTCCTCGATAGACAGCCATGCATTCCATACCAGATCACTGCCCAGGCTTCTCGCTCTATTAAATAATCTTCCATTTCCGAAAATCAAAAAATGAAACAAAAGTTTGAACAGCGAGTGAAAATGAAAAATTAAAACATAAATTGACAAGTTTGGTGTCAAACAAATTTCTTTCCATTCCTCTTTCGAATGAAAAAAAAAATCTCGCCGAAACAATAAAAATTTTAAAAGTTATGGCTAAAACTAGAGGTGATGAAACCGGTTCGGGCGGGATTTCGGGACGGAATTTTTAGCCAAAAATATTTCGGGATCGGGATTTTTCAAAATAAAATTCGGGATCCCGTCGGGATCCCGAACAAATTTCGGGATTTGGCTAATATCAAATCTAAGTGGAAAATTACCACTAGTCGCATCATTTCCGCACTTAGTAGCCTTTAACAACCTTTCTTTTACCCCACGCACACACGCAGCCATTTAAAAAAATCATTTATTCACGCTTTTTTACAACAATGAACAGCACTTTATAAGCAAACATTCAATCGGGCGGTGCGACCGCCCGACATCTTGATGACATTGCCGCACACTCCACATTTTGCTTCAGTAGCCGACAGCTTTGCAAAAAGATCGATGCTCCAAATAACACTCATCTGAAAATGCAAAAAGATAAAGATCGCATCAACGTACAAAAGCGGAAACGATGCAGCAGAATTTATCAAACAAATAATGAATAATTGATGAAAATGCTATAAAAAATCGTGTCGGGATTTCGGGAAATGGTCGGGCGGGATTTTGGGACGGGATTTTGGACCAAAATCGGATCGGGCGGGATCGGGATCCCGACGGCATCCCGTCCCGTCATCACCTCTAGCTAAAACAAATCCCGCGGTACCTTGTACTGTTTTCAAAATTGTTTTTAGGCAAATTTTAAAAATTTAAAACATTGAACTTACAGCACAATAACCTGAAATATACAAATAAGGGCGGATTTCACAGACAGAGAACAATTTGCTTGTTCCTTTGTCCGAATTACTACCCATTAGAATGCGCTCAGTATATAGATGTTTTTCTGCAATTAATAAGGCAGAAAATAGACAGAAAGATGTTGGATATGAGCGTAAAAAAGCTAATCAATAAATCTCGCAAGTTGGATAGCTGAGTACTTTAGCCAGTCAACAAGTGGCTTGAAAGTTTCTCTCGTTGTTTTAGTTAAATCGATAAACGAGCTGTTGTAAGATTTTACATATTGGATAGATAATCAAAGCCGCATTTTTTTATAAAAATATGACTTATAAAAAGATTGCTGTTGCTTTTTTAACTTTTGTTAGATATTTCTAATTTAGGCTTAGCCGTAGACAAGTTTTTTGCTAAAAAGTGTGGTTTTTTAAGTATGATATATACAGGGTGGTCCAAAATATTCCCACGATTTAAAATGGCCATAACTTTTTTCACAGCTCGCTTTTCAAAATTTTGTTTTACAGATCAATTTTTTTAGTCGACAATATTTTTAGTGTATAATGTCAAAAACACTATTTATCGCTTGGTCTCTCTGCGGTTTCGGTCATGGTCTCTGGATGGCTCTCGAGAAAGATACACCAGAACTACCAGCGAGTACCCAAACCACCAGCGGGTACCCGAATCACGTGGATACACCCGAACCGCCAGCGGGTACTCGAACCACGTGGATACTCCCGAACCACCAGCGGGTACTCGAACCACGTGGATACTCCCGAACCACCAGTGGGTACTCCCGAACCATCAGCGGGTAGGAACTTAGTGGATAGCCCCAATACAATCAGGATCGAACCCTAACTACCAGGATGGAAGAAATCGCCATGTTACGAATACGAATTCGCAGTTCATGCGTTGCCAAGTGTGTTGGATCAGCACTGTGGTTGTGGGGAGACGAGAGGGATAAAGTTCCGTGTGCATATTGGACTACTCGCCTCTGACAAGTGGAATTTGTCTTTTTCCGTCCAATAAACAGTAGGGGTGATTGCGGCTAGCGGCTAGCCGCACCAATTTTCTGAAAATAGCCGCAGCCGCATAGCCGCATCAACGTTTTTGGAATAGCCGCAAGCCGCAGCCGCAATTTGTCCTTAGCCGCACTTAAAAGCTTAAGAAATTACGCTTATTTTACTGGTGTTTTGATGTCCATTTTTACATTTGTCTCTGTCAATGTCAATCTTGTCAATTGTAAATTGGACGAGCTTATGTTATCCCATTATTTTAGTGCTAAAATGAGTTTGCTGTGGAACTTAAAATTGCTGGTGAACAAGATATCCCACTGTTCACAAAGATCTCTCCAACGTTTATGATAAGTTAAAAGTTTGTTTCTTTTTTAGTAATACGAATAAATAGCCGCATAGCCGCGCGGCTAGCCGCACTTGATTTTTAAACATAGCCGCAGCCGCACTTGGTTTTGTGAAAAAAGCCGAAGCCGCATAGCTGCATATACCAAAACCGTCACCCCCAATAAACAGTGCTCTGATGCTCAGAATGCTTTGCATAGATATAGTTATTATAAATGAGCTTTTGGTGACCCTTTTCAGAATTCACGTAAGAAGCCATTTTTGAGAGATAGACTAGCACAGCAAAAGTAGAAAATGGTTAACAAAACACAAAAAGTGAAGATTTTCTTAGTTGAAAAAAAAACTATTTTGATAATTATGTAAATGATTAAAAAATAGTTCTTTGTGTAAATTTTATGCGTCATGCCCCATTTTTGCACAATAAGTGTGTTTGTATATTTATCTCATTCTACTTTTTTCCTTTTTTCAAAAGAAAGAAAAATTTGGACGAATTGAATTTTGGACGAATTGAATTTTGGACGAATTACATTTTGGACGAATTGAATTTTAGACGAAATGCCACAGCACCGCCATTTTGTCATTGCAACCATTTTCTACAAGGGACCACAGACGCCTATCGGCGCCTCTATAGTATTTCGAAATTTCAATGAGGGGCTATGACTTCATTCATAAAAATAGGTATATCCCTATTAGAACTCATTTTTTCGCCTGTTCTTTTTTAAAACGAAAGCTGACATTCTGGGGAACACGATGGTATTAGCGACAAAAGTGATTTCGCTATCTACGACCCGTTCTGGCCTTCGAAGTAAAACAGCGTTACCCATCCACCCACACATGCCAAATACTATATAAGATAGATATTGCTATTTTTATTTTTTTATTTACGCAAAAGGAAGTCTTTTTTAAATTAAAAATGTGAAATTGTAATGTGATTGTGAATATTTAAAAAGTAACTCGCAGTCAGCAGGATTCGAACCTACGCGGGCAAAGCCCAATTGATTTCAAGTCAATCTCCTTAACCACTCGGACATGACTGCACTAATAATCCAAGAGAATTTTTGCAACTTTGTGGCTCTGCTTTCCGGATATTTTACAGAAGTTATAGCTAAAGAAATAATAACAATAGGCAATTTAAAGTTTTAATTAATAGTAAAGCTCGAACAACCACTTCTATATTAGAGTGTCTAAGCTTCAGCTTTTGTAAAATGTCCGGAGAGTATGATTACAAACTTGGAAAAAAATTCTTCGAATAAAACAGTGCAGTCATGTCCGAGTGGTTAAGGAGATTGACTAGAAATCAATTGGGCTTTGCCCGCGTAGGTTCGAATCCTGCTGACTGCGAGATACTTTTTTAATATTCACATTTACATAACCATTACACAGTTTTAAATTAAAAAAAAATACAAATCTCTATATAGTATTAGGCATGTCTCTGTGACGCTCCATTTTGTCACTTTTGAATCAACCCAATAAATCAACCATTGTTAATTTTTATTATTTTTAATGTTTTTAAACAATCTTTTATAGTTTGTACATATATATTTACAATATAAAACTCTGACCAAAGCTAGTTATCATTAGTAACATTCAAATCCAAAGTGCTAATGTGATTGAACAAAGAATTGTCAAAAGTTTTGACCATGTTTCAATGTTAGCAGCATTTATAATTTGCCTTTTTTCTGCTTTTGAATGCTTAATAAAATGTTCTGGTTGTTTTAGAGTTTCTGTGTAGCGAATACTCCGCCGCTCCGCTCCAGCATAGCAGTATTTTCTGTTTTTGCAAATGCACTCCTGGATGTCTACGTCGTTGTGCAACCTGTATATAAGAAATTTGACGCTACTATGATATACAAAAAGAACCGCCGATAAACACTCCTAAAAAATCAAGATTTTTTAGGAGTGTTTAAAAACCATTTTTAAGTGATAATTTTGCTAAAACAGGACAGAAAAAGCAATTTTTCAGTTTTACGAAAATGGAGAGTACCTAAATTGGGCGCCTGTAAGGCGTCTCCCAACCTTATCTAAATATAGTAGATGGTGGTATCCAGGTGCTGGTACCCAGATGCTGGTTTCCAGGTGGTGATACACAGGCTGTGTGGCCAATTTTCAAAGGACAATTTTATGCCATTTTTTGCGAATAGGGGTAGGCAGGAGGAGGATAGCCAGGAGGGGGCAGTCAAGAGAAGAGTAGGCAGGAGGTGGATAGGTAGGCCGGGCGGGGGTGGGGGTTAATCAGGGGGTGTGATTGATTTATATTTATCAACATTTTAAAATACGACAGAAGCGCCGATAGGAGCCTGTTGTCCCTAGTAATTAAATAATCTATTTGATTAAATAATTTTTCATTAAATAATTTATTTAACTAAATAATTTTTAATTAAATACATCTATTTTAGTGAACTGAGTTAGTCAATTTTTATACCGCTGTGTAGCCACTATCCTAAGCTTCCCGTTGCGGGGTCACATGCTCAAATTTTTGTAAAAAAATTTGCATAAAAACAACAAAATAGGTCAAAAATTTTCGAAAATACGAGTTAACTGTGTAACAACCTTACTTGTCTACCAAATTTACCAAACGTGCTTGTTTTTATATCAAAAGTGTTAGTTTATTGAAGTTAATAATTAATTTTGTAAATTCATTTGTAAATTTTGTCACACCTTTTACATGTGTTGTCTCCTCTCCTGCGCAGCAGTTCTTCTTCAATCGCTCCGAAACTAGAATTCAATATAAGTTCCAAAAGCAGATATTTTTAAACTTACTTCTCGGCACATCCACGTAATGTGCTAAAAATACAGGTTCAAAATTTAAATTTAAAATACAAAAAAGGTTTAAAAACTTACAAAGCAGAGCCGGTTTCATGATCCGTTAGAATAAGTGTCTGACAATAGCTATATAGACATGACTGTCTGGCCAAGCTATCTATATTTCTAGGAGTTGTGCAAGAACTAGTGACAAATTCTTTTGGTGGATAGACACTCCTTCTGACTTCTAACAAATTTCTGACTACCTTAAAAAAAGTAAAATTTTTTCACTACAAATATTTTTTCAGGCTCCGAAAAGCTACAGTGAACGTTTCAGAAGTTAAAAAATTTTATAAGTGGTCAAACCTAACCAACAAACACTAAATTTTGCCTATACTGTCCCCTCTTGCTATAGTGCGGTCGCTGGAGACGCCAAAAACCGCGTTATATAGAGAGGCGCACTATAGCGAGAGCTGACTATATAGCGACAATTGATTATATAGCGAGAGTTGACTGACTAGAGAGAGTTAACTCTATTGCGAGAGTTGACTGTATAACAAGAGTTGACCATATAGCGAGAGTTGACTGTGTCGCGAGAGTTGACTGACTAGAGAGAGTTAACTGTATTGCGAGAGTTGACTGTATAACAAGAGTTGACTATATAGCAAAAGTTGACTGTGTTGCGAGAGTGGACTGTATAGCGATAGTTGACTGTATAGAGAGAGTTGATTGTATACCCGAACCACATGGATACATTCGAAACACAAGCGGGTAACCGAACCACTTGTAAACACACGAACTACCAGCGGTTACACGAACCTACCTATACCATACCATTTGTTAACTGTATTGTAATGAAATATGACACTCGCAATGTATCGAGAGTATACTTTCTCGGTTGGGAACGGAAAGAAAGCGTACTGTATCGAGAGTCGCACTATAGCGGAGGTATGCTTCCTTCATATTTAAATTAAACCGGGCATTGGGCAGCGAAAGATAGCGCCATTTCAGATTGCGCCACTGCAAATTTTTCAATTTTTTGGCCATCTTGCTAAAATTGGTCATTGAAGGACATGAAAACAGGTTGAAAGCACGATATCGATAAAGTAAGTACAGCAGACGCATTTTATCACAATGTTGTAAAAAAAAATTTCGAAAAAATAAGCTTGGAGGACCAAGGCAAATAACTCTTCAGTCAGGAGGAGTATACTTTGCTTAAGTGACGATGCACACTAAACTTTCTCCACTCTTCCGAAAGTCACCCCTAATACCAAATTAGAACAGACTTTGTTGAAATCAGTTTGAAAAATGCATTTGCCTATTTCTAATTACACCAAATAATAGCGCAATTTACAGTGGCGCTACAGTCAAGTCTCGATTTAGTGTAGGTGCTGGGGACCGAAAAAAAAATACACTAAATCGAGATATACACTAAATCGAGGCTACACTAAATTGAGACTTGACTGTATTTGATTTGGCGCAATTTGCCATGGCACAATCTGCAATGACGCAATTTGAATATGGCGCAATGCGAAATAGCGCTATCTTTCGCTGCCCGAAAATTGAATAGAATAAAAAAACTGTTCAGGCGCGCGTTTGAAATTTTCTAAAGTCTTGTTGTTATAAACAAGCAAGGTACTTTTGTACTACGCGAGCACACGACTGACACATTTGTCATAGTAGCTGCCACTGGCGGCACCGCAACCATCGGGACAAGGACAGCACGCAACCACCCATAATTTTTTCCTAAATTGTGTTATTGAAAGTGCAAACCTGCTGCATTTCTGATGGTATAGAACTCCACGGAGAAGCGCAATGAAAACACCAGTTATTAGAGTTATTTGTCGGCAAAGGCATTGATTGCCGATTGACTGTTGAAAAGAAAGAAGGTGGCTGCACATTTTCAAGTTTCAGTACAGGAGAAGGTAGCTGCGCAGAAGCAAGTGGCAAGCCTATAAATTAAAATGTGGTTGACAAATAAAACAACACAGAAAAATAACCTGACGCATAGTCAAAAGTAGTCTCTTCTGAACTTTTTCCAAATAGAACAGGACCACCCATTTCTTTTTCAAATAGACGTTTTTCCTCTTTTTTCAACTGCAAAATTTAGGCGTTAGAATTTTCAAAAGCTCGTTTTATTCAAAGCAGGAAACATTTTTTTCGAAAATTTGAAAACAAGACCGTCCTAACATACGCTGGCCTGCTCTTACCTAAGCCTGAGCCTAAAATACACATCAGAGGGACCAAGTCAAATAGGGGTTATAAGCCAAACGTCACAAATAGTACCTACATATATATCTGCATACCAGAATTTCAATATGCGGTAAACCCTTAAACGTAAAAATATTAAAAACTGATCACTTTTTCATGTATTTGACCAAAATTTAGTCAAAAATCCACTAAAAATCCCCTAAAAAGACCATCTACCTTTAAAAAGCTGGTGTCAAAATTAAAAAAAAATTATATTTCTAGATCGGAAACTACTTAGAACGGTTTAATATATCGTATTAAGGGTAGTGAAACGTTTCGCTAACTTTCCAGAAATGGAATTTCAGCGAAACGTTTCGCTAACTTTCCAGAAATGGAATTTCAGCGAACGTTTCGCTAACTTTCCAGAAATGGAATTTCAGCGAAACGTTTCGCTAACTTTCCAGAAATGGAATTTCAGCGAAACGTTTCGCTAATTTTCCAGAAATATTTTTTTGTTATTTTTTGCGCCAGTTTGAAGTTTGTTGTTGTTCTGAAGATATTTTATTATTTGAAAGTTTATTATTTTGACTTTACTGTGCTAAGCTAACAAAATAAAGCCATTGTTTTATATACCTTTTAAGATGGCCGCTAGAGTTTTTAATTGGTCAAACGAAGACGTGGTAGAATGGTTGCAGCTAATTGGGGACAAGAAGCTAAGAGGGAACCAAGTTGTCGGCCGGAGTCCATTATACCGATGCTCCGGAAATCGGGGTTTAACCATTCTTAAGGCAGTTTTAGCCCCTGAAAACGATAGAAAACGTGTTTTTAGGGCGCGGTCGACACTTTTTAGAAAAAAATTTTAAAATTTTTTTTTTACCAAAAATTGATTTTTTTTGCCTTGGTCCCCCCTGTGATGCAAAAAATCGAAAAAATTTTTCGCGTCGCGACATTTGACATTCTCTCGCACTCATCTCCAGGCTGTACGCTGCTTGAAAAAGAAAGCCCGGGAGTTGACATGTCCGGGATAGGGCTCTTACAGCTTTTTTTATATCCTAAGCCTAATGGCTAAGCTTTAAGCCTTAACGCTACAATCGCTGCTTAAAAAGAAAGCCCGGGAGTTGACATATCCGGATAGGGCTCACAGCTTTTTTATGTTCTAAGCCTAATGGCTGCCTAAGCCTAACGGCTGTACGCTGCTAAAAAGAATGTTATACCCTAACACAATAAATAAATTAATAAAAATTAACCAAAATAGCCGCAAATGTCGGCCGCAAAAGTCGGCCGCAAGTGTCGCGCCACAATTGTCCACGCCGCAATTGTCGTGGTACCCATTATTGGACGCTACTCGGTAATACGTACGTCAGTCATAGTTAGTTTTTTTAGTTTTTTTCATACGTCGTCATAGTTGAAGGCTTCGCGGCCAACCCTCTTTAAAAGGAAGCCCCGGAGCTGGCATGTCCGGGAGTCGGCCGACCCAGCTCCTGTATATATGTCAAAACTAACACCATATTCGTGCTCAGCGTGTGAAATTGGGTCTAGAGACACCTAACAATGATTTTTGACGAAAATTTTCGATTTTTGCATCCCAGGGGGACCAAGGCAAAAATCATTTTTGGTAAAAAATTTTAAAATTTTTTCTAAAAGTGTCGACCGCGCCCTAAAAACACGTTTTCTATCGTTTTCAGGGGCTAAAACTGCCTTAAGAATGGTTAAACCCCGATTTCCGGAGCATCGGTATAATGGACTTTAGCCTAATCCTGCTAGGAAGACTGCTTGTATACAGTACAAGGATGGTCACTTTGATATATGAAAGTGATCTCTCAATTCCGTTTTTTCTCACAATATTACCTATTTAACCTTAGGTATTCTTTTTAATAAAGGTTTGCTTAAGTGGTGTTTTGCGAAAATTTTGCGGGGCCTTCGGCGCGTGACGTTGAAGAATAAGCCGCCACTCTCTAATTATCCGCCACCCCCGAGGGGAGGTTCAAAAATTATACGCCATGGCTTATAATTAGAGTGAATACGGTACAATATTTCTTTTATCTTGATATACCAACATTCCATAATTCAAAAAGTACTTGGGAATAAAAAAATGTGCCGCGCGCTTATGAATTTGCTGAATTCTCATTGTTATCAACAAGTATGGTTCTTTAACGTACCCCCGACGTCACCTATTTTCAGTCCCTTGAAGTTACGTTAATCCGCAAATTGACTGTACATCCAAAAAAACTATCACGGGCTGATTTTTTAGGAATTCGATTATCCCACAAACTTTTTTGAAACTCCAGAATAAGATTTTGAATGCTACTCAAAAAAAAGCAGCAACTTTACCCGGATTTTCACTGGACATTACAAGCACAAGTATCAAATACATTTTTTGACAGGATTGTACAGCATAGAAAAGTAGGCTAGGAACATATATAACGAGTTTTGACCGAAAATTTCCAGTAAAAAGTCGAGTGGAATTGGGGTCATATTGACGCCAATGGTATAAGACACTTTTTGATAGTCTGGGGTTAAATTTACCTCAGCTATTCTCCTTGATTCGTCCTGTTCTGTCCATTGAACTCCATTTACTACTACTGCACCAGTCAATACAAACACACAATAGTAGGTGACAATATAATGCAAATAAAATCGCCCAAATCTGATAATAAGCAGTTTTCTCTGTACAGACATTATACAAACCTGAAACTACAAAAAAAAACTAATCTGATAAAATAAATTTATTGGAAACAAAACAGAGAAATGGAAAATTGGTGTTACCAAACACAGCAAACAGTAAATAAATAGATTTTAGTGCAGATAGCTGCTACCAGTGCTTTCTAGTTGCAATTAATAAAACTTGATTTACGCCCAAAAAATATTGCTGCTCGCTTTATTTGTCTCATGGCTCTCTTTTTGTGTGAACATCCCTCGTTGTCATTTTTTGGGATCAAAATAAGAGGTGTGAAAATGTCAGTAAAATTTCGTAGCACCTCCAATGGACCATGGTGACGTTAAAGGGTAGATCAAGATCCACTTTTGGTCAACAAAAACAGTGTTATTATATTATTTATTTAAATAATTTTTTTTTAATTTATCAAAAACGTTTTTAATTAAAATAATCGCCGGAACTATTGCACTTGGTTACCCCCTAACTCACTTACCCCCCAAAAGGTCATAGAATGGCTGACATTGCCTAGTCCTCTGAAGTCTTAGAAAAATTTCGCCATCTGGTCTCCTTTCTTTTTCTCCCTCTAATTTTATTTTGACATTTTTTTTGTTGTAACTCAATAAAAATTTATTAAATATTGTTTAGCGCTAGGTCTTGGCTTTCTAATAAACTATCAAACTTTGCTGAAAGATTTGCAAAACATAGAGATCAAGAGCTTTTAAAAAGAGATCAAGAGGCTTTTTAGGGTTTTTCTCTTTTTAAAATCATTTCATCTTTAAATTTTGAAAATCATTTGAAAAAGTGTTATAACTCATTAGAGAGCCGAAATCCAAGGCTTCAAATGACCCAAATGGTTTCAAAAATTGCAGCAAAAGTTTCAAGAAAAATGACAAAATAAGATCATGGTGCAAAAAAGTCAATTAGAGGATGAAATTCAGTCAAATAGTAGTCTTAAAAAAAGTAGGCTAGAACACAATGCTGAAAAAAATTTGAACGAAATGGTGAAGCAAAAAAATCATTGAAAAAACTTTAAAATTGACAATTTTTAGCTTAATAGAAAGAGTCGAACTGAAAATGGCAAAGGTGTTTTAAAAATTAAGATAAAAAGCTGGGGAACGAACTTGAGGTGGAGGCAACTGTATCCAGGATTAACTGTTTTTTTAAAGAATCGAACCTGGTGCGCTTGTTGGGCTGGGGCCCCACCCTAAATTTCTCGTTGCCCGTCTGTCTGGTTCACGAAGAGTATCAACATCTGATAGTCAATCATTCAGAGAATTTCGTCGATCCGGTAACAGGTGCTCATATACACAAGCAATTGAGTCAGTCTGGCAGAAATATAAGGTTCGACATAAGAATGAATTCGGAACAGCCAGAACTCTCTTTTTGTCATACGTGTCTGATTTCGTGTGGAGAACGAAATTCAATGGTCCAGACATATTTTTTCACTTGTGGGAGCCTTAGATAGGAGCCTTTATCCACACAGGGTCGCTTCGCGTCCCTGTTTTTTGCTTCGAGTGTAAAAGGAGCCTCTAAAAGGAGCCTCATGCAAATAAAAATATTACACTAAACATATTTTTTCACTTGTGGTGTCAAATATCAGAGACAAGGGACAGCAGGCCCCTATCGGCGCTTATATCGTATTTTGAAATTCAAATATAAATCCACTTTTCACTTTAAAGGGCAAAATCTCAATTTTTTCACAACAATCTTCAAATCTGATTGCGAAAGGTCCTCCGCCATTGAAAGAGCTTTCGAATGAGCATAAACATGCAAATAAAATTATTACACTAAAAAAAGTTTTCCTTTGTGACCAAACATGTACTCAAATGCGTTAACCACCCACCCGTCCCAGATACTATATAGATGTATGTTTGTGAATGAAAAATAAATAAAAAATCTGTGTTTCGAGAAGGTTGGAAAAAAATTTAGGGCAGGGGCCCCAACCAAACAAGTGCCGAACCTATAAGAGCACCCCTCGGGACCTGCCAAAGGTGCTCTTATATCAGAAGTGACTTTTAGTATAAGAGTATCCCCTGGGACCGGTCCGAGGTGGGTTCTTTTCGGTTATCCGGGGGACCTTTTAAAATTGCTCTAAAAATGCTTTTTTGATTTAAAGTTCATAGCGGCTAGAAATGCACAGACTCACTGTAATACATATTTTTTTTTGCAAACAGACAAAAAATGTAAAATTATGCTAATCAAAAAAAAAGGAAAAAAAAAAGCATTTTTAGAGCAATTTTAAAAGGTCCCCCGGATAACCGAAAAGAACCCCGAGGTGCTCTTATATCGGACTGCTCTTATATCCAGGTTCGACTGTGTAAAAAAATAAAGCAAAAAATTGTACAAAACACACTAAGAAAGTAAAACTGATAGAAAACATGTAAAACTACTTGTTTTACTAACATCAAATTTACAACGCCTACAAACAAAACTAATTCTACTACTACTATTACTACCGAGGACCTTGAAAAATTAAATTTCACAAATCGATGGCAAAGAAGACTACTTGTCATCAAAGGGACATAGAAGGTGTGTCTGTGTGGTAGAGGCGAAACGTGTACCCACTCCACTTCTGAGACATCTTCTTATTTCTTCTCCTTGGCTGCACTTCTTGTAGTTCCCACCTAGGTTTTCTGACCTTCTCCCTGTTCTCTGCCATCCACTTCAACTTTGGTTCTTTTATATCGGCAATTGAGGTCCGAAAGGAAGGGCTTCTCTCTTTACAAAAGGCAATGTATGCCCTTTGCACACCATTATTACCATTATATTATTATTATCTTCATCATCCTTAATTGAACTTATTATTACTTTCAGAAGATGAGAAATTTTTACAATTTGGATTTGAAATTTCAAAATAAAAGAATATTTTTTACAATGTAAGGTGAAAATAACAGAGAAACTCATTCAATAGCTACAAAATAGTAAATCACACCGAAAAAATTTACCGTATTCTCTATAATAAACGGCGACCGCACATTTTTGATAGTTTTCGAAATATTGAAATTTAACCCACTTTTTGACGTGGATCGAGCTGTTTTTTTTTGCAAGACCGATTCAAGTGGTCCTGAAAAAATCAGCTCAACCCGTCGTCGAAAATTAGGTTATATAAAAGCGTGGGGATTCGAAAATTATTGAAAATATCCGGTTGGCTTATCCGGTGCTTGGTTGCCCTTATGGTTTGTTGTGGTCGTTAGCAGAATACTTTAAGGCATGTCAGGCCAAGACTCAATTTTTCAGCTATTTTTGCAGACTAATAATAAACCACTCCCCATGGTAAGTTAGTGGACTAAATACGGTGATCCCCCCATATCAAATTCACTGTGGTTAAAATTTTTATACATCGAAATTCAAAAATACCGATCAACAAACTCACACATATAATCTTCATTAAAACTTTCCGAGTTATGTTCTGTTCTTCCTCTTATTGCAGCTTGCCTTCTTTGAGGAATCTATTTTCTTCATAGTCGTTGCACCAATCTGTCGCTAATTTCTGAAACTTGATATTGCGCAGAATGTCCAGTCCCTTTGTGCCAATGGATTCCGTTGGTTTGAAGCAGGGGATGTAATTCTTCTCAGTTCCGTCAGTTCGTGTGTGATTGCGCAGGCTGAAAGGCAAACATAATCCACAATTTAAATCCAAAACAAATATAAAAAGAACCTTTGAACGACTTTATGATAATTTTTTTGCTGATTTCTCGCCATGGCCTACCCACCAAGCCCAAGACAAGTTCCAGCACCGGCGCCTTTGTAATACATTTTCAGTGTTTTAGGTAAACAATTCTTTGAGGTGAAGAGAAGATACGTCGGATGGCACAACATGATCAACAAGCTTTGAGACTACCATGAGACAGAGCAGTGTCTAAATTACAATAAATAAAAGGATGTAACAAGGTAAGAACTAGAGTTGCGAAAAAATCGCAATTCAATAAAGCTACAAGAAGAAAAAAAACAATAGGGGGACCAAGGCAAGAAAATGTGGTCCCCTAAAAGACAATAGGGCCCTTGTAATAGGCCTTGTAATAGGGCAATAGGGCCTTTGGCTTTTTCAAAACGATAAAAAAGTTGTTTTCTAACGGGTGGTCAAAAAGTTCCCGATGGATTTTCAAAGCTTCATTTTTTATCATTTTTCTTATCATATCTCTGATCTGTTGATACCATTTTGTAGCCCTGAAACTCCTCTTTCATTTGATATATCATTCTACTAATACAGTTTAACAAATATGGCTGACCTACGCGCTGGAATAGTTAGACTGCATCAGCAAGGTTACAAGGTGATGGAAATAAGTCGCATGCTCAACTGTGCCCAATCAACTGTCTCGGATGCTCGAAAGCAAAGTTCTGCCATGGACTGAGGAGAATATGGGAGACAATTGGACCTTTCAACAAGATGGCGCGCCTTCTCATCGAGCCGTTGAAACTCAGAACTGGATTGAGGAGCACTTTCCAGATTTCATCACGGTTGATTCTCATTGGGGTGACAATGCTGCGATCAAAGGTGACTGGGCGCCCAAATCTCTCGACTTGAATGTGATGGACTACTTTGGATGGCCGTACTTGCAGTCCAAAGCATGCTCCAAGCCACACAAGTCAATTGCTGCCCTAAAAGCTTCACTGGTGAAAGAATGGGACGAACTTCCACAAGAGATGATCCAAAAAGCCATTGACAACTTTCCAAAACGATTAAAGAAATGTATCGATGCAAATGGTGGTCATTTTGTTGAGTAAAATAAACGTGTGACATGTCGTTTGAAAGAGGAAGAACAGGGCTACAAAATAATACTAAACTTCTAAAAATATGATAAGAAAAATGATAAAAAATGAAGCTTTGAAAATCCATCGGGAACTTTTTGACCAACCGTTATTATTTTTCTTAGGCTCTAATTAGACTCCCGCGCAACACGAGTCGCGCAACAAACGTTCATCGGTTTCCACAGAAATGATTTTTATTTTAGATGGCATACATTTAGTACTAAAAATGACCGCTAGGATCTAGCAAACATTTTGGTAACAAACCTTTTACAAGTTTATATTAAAAAAATTCAGAAAAAAGCAAAATCAAGTCGCGCAACAGCATGTTGCGCGTGTCAACTAGCGCAACACGCTGTTGCGCGACTTGTTTTTGCTTTTTTCTAAATTTTTTCAATGTAAACTTGTAAAAGTTTTGTTACCAAAATGTTTGCTAGATCCTAGCGGTCATTTTGAGTACTAAATGTATGCCATCTAAAATAAAATACATTTCTGTGGAAACCGATGAAAGTTCAGGAACTTGTTGGGTGGGGCGGCTTTTTCACTTATTTAAAAATAGTGTTTAAACGACTCCAAAGTAATTTTTTTATGCTTAAAACGATGAAAAATTTATTTTCTAACATTTTTCCACACAAAAAATGAATTTTTGGAAAAAAAAATTTTTGACCAAAACTTGACTTTTTGCCTTGGGGTACCAAGGTAAACTACTTTATATTAGGGTATTCTACCGCGTTCTGGTCACTGGAGCTTGGCAAAAAGATTCTTTTTATGCATTTTTGATTAAGAGTCTTGCTCGGAATCATGTCTAAGGTAAGTGTGTGTGCGCATTGCGGGGGCGCAGGGGCTTGGGGGCTTGGAGTTGAGATGCGCACACCCACTTGCCTTAGACACAAATCACTCGAAAGTGACTCTGGATGTATTAAAAACATGCATACCGGAGTTATTTATGCGGTAGGCCCCAGTTAACAAAACTATGTTCAAATTCCATGTTTCAAGGGTATTTATTAATTGTTGTTAGAAATTCGGTTTTTGTCTTTTCTTTAACGTCTTTTCTTCAAGTAAAATTTTGGTCAAAAATTTTTTTGTGAAAAAATCAGCTTTTTATGTCGAAAACTATCGCAAAACTATCGCTTTAAGCATATAAAAATTACTTAGAAGACGTTTGAACACTATTTTCAAATCAGTAAAAAACCCGCCCCCCAACCCAACAAGTGCCAAAGTGCGTTGCGCGGGAGTCTTATTAGAGCCTTACTAAAAAGTTAGGTTTTCAAAAAAAATTTTGGTTACCAACGGTTGAACAACTGCTGTGGTCCTCAAGGTATAATATCAATTTGAAAAACCAGACGGAATTATAGCAAGAAAACAACACAAAAATGGCGCAACATAGATTTTTTTTCCGGAACTGAAAATTTTTAAATGACAATTTCTGTTCAAAAACAACTTCCCACCCCCACAGGAGGGTTGAATAATAACTCCCCATGGGGAGTTGATAGAGTAATTACGGTAGATATGATTTATTGTAGTCATTGGCAGACTAGTAGACAGGGCTTCACAGTCTCTACATTTTTTAACTTTCTGATAGTAGCCCACCCTAGGGGCTGAATCCAATTTACATATCGACTCTGTAATAAAAGTCCACAAGTTTTTTTTAAACATGATATACAGTGTTGGTACTAGAAAGTAGCAAACTTGTGATTGCTTGGAATAAAAGCCTACTTTTTTAGAGAACTCATGTCCACCAGTATAGTTAAAAAGTTGGAATGTGAGATTTGGGAGCGTAGCTTAAGAGATTGGGCAGCGTAGCTTAGTATCCCACGCATCGCTCTATTGATGCCTGGTCTGCAAAGTTGTATTAAAAGTATTTCACATACCTTTCAATTGATATTTTCAAACATTATTGGAACTGGAATTTCGCTGAGTTAATGAACGCAACCTTTTTTTAATCCAGAAGTATATTTTTAAATTCACAGCTAACAAAACAAACTCAATAGCTGAAAAGCTTCCTAGACCCAAATTTTTTAACATCAACACTTAAATTTAGTTCTGTGTACACAGATCACTATAAATTCTAAGTATTCTAATTTTGTCAACAAGTATTTGGAGCATAAATATGGCTGTCTAATTCACTATTATCATTCAAGTAAAGCTTTTGAGTTTTTAGAAGCTGTAGGAGTTTAAAGGTTAGCTGCTTAATTTGTTGATTGTTTGAAAATATTTTTTTTAGAAGTCATGAATTCTTTATTTTTGATTTCACTGGTTGTCTTGCTAGCGATCTGCGGTTTCGATTTTGTTGTTGCTGCTGGAGTTAACTGCGACCCTAAATTTCCAACAGCTTCAAAAACGCAAGTTGTCCAAGCTACTATCATTGTATCCAAAAACACTGACTTTGGCATGAAACGTCTGATAGCTGGCCCTAAAGTGGGAGGCTCTAAAGTCAATCTGAATGATCAAGCAATTCTGATATTGGAGCCAGGAGTCACTGTTTCTAATGTAAAACACCTGGAATTTATCAAAAAGATCTATTTCCCCTTTTTTAAGTTAATCATTGGCAAACCAGGTGCAAAAGGTATCGACTGCAAAGGATCTTGCACACTGAAAAACGTTTGGTAAGAATCCTGACCCTTTGTTTTAATTCGGTGCTGTGATTCTGAGATTATGATTTCGGGCTTTTATTTATCACATAAGACCGAGGTTCTTGGATATTTTTTTAAAAAAGATTTTTCTTTTTTTGGCTTCTCAAATCTTTTAAAATTTCACTGTTCTTTTATAAAAGATTTGACCTTTTTCTTACTCACCGCCTTTTTCCGTCCCTTCTTTCCAATTAATGTCAAAAATCAACAAAAATAATTGAATTTTCCAAAAAAATTCTGCCTGCAGCGCATTTTATTGTTAGGGTATCGACATAAAATGGGCATTTTAATTGACAATTGGAAATACCATTGTACTTTTAAAAGTTAGATTATCATCTATCGACATGTCGATCACCATATACCGCATTTCTTCTGATAAGGCGTTATGCTCTAATCAACCCAACTCTCGACATAGAGCACTTATATTTTAGCCAGAAATAAAATATTTTACAAATTTGTTTTAAATATTCTCTTAACTCCTGAAAGCTCTACAAATTCAGCTTGTTAGATTTTTGTTACACGCACGAAAAGCCATCCAAAAATAAAATTTTTGTAGTTGAGCCCAGGGGAGACCATTCACTTCTTTTTCGTCTGTAGCGCATCAAAAAACACGGAAAAATGTTAAGAATGACTTTAAATATGCAGGGTTCGAACGCTTCACTTGTAAACTGCAATTAGGTATGAGCTGATTATTGTGTTTAGGTGGGAAGAAGTTGGAACTCATGCTGTATGTATTACAAATGTGGTATTAAAATGAAAAAATCAATCAATTTTTAGGCTGGCTTTGGAACAGATCGAAAATACTGGTCTAACTCTAAAAATACTTACATGGTTCAAGGAGGTGGAGCTTTGAATGCTGTTCAGAAAGTGAAATTAGTCATTTAAAAAATCTTTTCACGAGACTAAGTTTTAGGTTTTTGTTCAACAAGGTGCCGGCACCACCTACATCAACAGATTCTACGCCCGCAACATGTTGAGTCTGTATGTCTCTTGTGGAAACTGTCCTGCTCAATTTCCGCGAAGAGTTGTGGTTACTAACACTGTTGTGAAAGGGGTGATTAGTCACAAACTTCTATATTCTTAATTATTTTTCTATTTCTAGCCAGCTCTGTCTGTAGTCGGTATAAATACCAATTATAAAGACACCGTAAAAATCAGTGCACTCCAACTGTGCAACTCAAAAACTATCTACAGTGTTTGCCGAGGCTACCAAAGCAACAACATTTATAACGGCCCCACGGTATAAATTAATAATATTAGTAAGCTTAAAATTTCACATTGTTTTATTTCAGCCAATTACAAAAGAGCAAGTTTTTGTGGGAAAACCGTTGAATATGAATACATGCAAAGATCCGAGTGCCTCGATAACTGTTGTCAATTAGTTAGATTAGAAGATCGATAAATGATAGTAGATTTTTGTTCAATTAGTCATAATAGTGTTCATTAAGAAGCAAATAAAGCTCTGTTAAAGAAATTTAAATATTTTTTTGGCTCCAATGTGGTGTATGGCTCTTGATAAAAAGCGATCAGAATCCTTTTTTTAATTTATAGCAGCATATACATGCTTAAACTGTTTCAGGTCGTGATCGTCACTTTCCACCGATGAATTTGTCGGTCTTTTAGCAAACTTTTCAATTAGAGCCTCAGCGACGAGTATTATAGCAAAGTGTATGTGTGCGCATCATTACTTTAAACCCCCAAGCCCTATGCGCCCCCAAAGAGACAAGCTTAAGAAATGTGTGCTTTCTCTTGCAACTCGTTCGACTTCGTTGATTGCATCACCGTCGACTGGAACAACATGCCTGAGTTCCGTTCGTACGTATATGTAAGCAACTGTGATTGACCAATACAAGCTAGAATATCTTAGACCAATGTGGTTTACCTTGGTCTCGCAAGGCAAAAAGTCTAAGTTCAGTCAAATATTTTCTAAATTTTTTTGATTTAAGAAAGTGTAAGAAAACAACTTGTTTTAATCGTATTTAACATGTAAGAATCAACTATGAGTTGTTTAAACACGATCTACAAATTATTATAAAATGAATACCACCACTTCTAATTCCCCTCCTCCCCCATTCCTAGCGCAAAGGCGTAGCCAGAATTTTTTTCAGGGGGTTTTAATTACAATTTAAAAAAAATCAAAAATGAGATGGGCTGAAGCGCGGTTAGCCGCACCCTGGATTTGTCCATTCCTCAGTAAACAAGTATCTGTTAAAAAGTCTTAGAAACAGCCAGCCACTCCATTATAAACTTAAGACACATAAATAGATACACAAATGCTAGCTTCTTAAGTATGAGATTATATTCAATTAAACTACTGTGATTAGATGGTGATGAAATTGAACTAGCTCTTTTTGAATTACCGAACTGAGGTGCTGCCATTACACTGAGCCTTTACCTTTACCAGAACATATATGTATCAAAGATTTGAATCTAGCTCAAAAATGGTCATTTAAGACAGCGGGCTCGAAACTTAGTGTTTAACTTTATACTTTATACCTGATGATTCCCTCTATAGCGGATCGCCCGGGACCGGTCTCAGGTATCCGTTATAGAGGAGTCCGTTATAGCGGTGGTCCCAAAGGAAAGACAAATGTATTGCGAGAGTTGACTGTTTTTGAATAATTTAATGTATTGTTATAGTTGATTGTATTAAGATAGTTGACTGTATTGGGATAGTTGACTATATTGGGATAGTTGACTGTATTGGAATAGTTGACTATATTGGGATAGTCGACTGTATCGGGATAGTTGACTATATTGGGATAGTCGACTGTATTGGGATAGTTGACTATATTGGGATAGTTGATATCATTGCGAGAGTTGACTGTATTGGGAGAATTGACAGTGTTGATGACTGAGAGTAGACTGTATTGGAATATCGTATTTTTCCTAATTGCCGCACATCTGCTTTTATTTTTCAATCACCCTCTAGGGTGTGCGGTTATTAGAAACTGTGCGGTAATTGGAGTAATCCATCGGTGCCGAAATCGCCGAAATGTTTGTCATACAGTGCGTTTCATAATTTTACGTTTACCCCATTTTTAAAGCGTTTAAGCTAGAAAACGGGTTTTTTTACCGCTATTTCCACGAGAAAGAGCATAGTCGAAAACATTGGTTACAGTCATAAAATCAGCGATGCACAGTGGAAAATTTTTTTTTGATCAAGATGTTCGAAAAACCACCGTTTTAAAATTTTACGTTCAATTTTGCCTTTGCATTGCCAAGCTAATCTCTGTGTACTTTCTAGCAAGATGAGCAAAGACAAAGCGCTAACCGACTTCGAAAAAGGACGAATCATAACTTTGGCAACGTTGACGCCACTTGAGCCGGCAAGCGAAACTTTATAAGTGTTGCTACCAGATCAGCAAAAAACGTTGGTCCAGTTTCAATGCAGTTATTCAAAAAGTTAAGGTTGTTGTGAGCTTTTCACGAGGCGTTTTGCACAATTCTTATTTTGGTCGTGCCTTCTCTGCCTTTATGACTGCGTGATGTGGCATGTAGAATTTTGGACCAGTTGGATTTCGAGAGGCTTCTTCTACAAATTCTTTTTATTTATTTGAAGGTGGTACCGGCTTTTTTAAAGTGCCCTCAGAAGTTAATTTAGCTGAACCTACGGCGATAGTTGTCAGGTAGGTTGAGTCTAGGTATAATCCATGGAAGGCCTACAGTGTAGTGGCCATTTTCAAACTTCATGGATTATTCTAGTCTTCGGAAGGCCTTTTCATCACTGATTTCCAGGTCCTCGGTAATGCCCATGTTCTCTAGCTTGAAATGATCAGCTATTTTAGTGTTTAGCTCAACCGGTTCTTTTCGGTTATCCGGGGGACCTTTTAAAATTGCTCTAAAAATGCTTTTTTGATTTAAAGTTCATAGCGGCTAGAAATGCACAGACTCACTGTAATACATATTTTTTTTTGCAAACAGACAAAAAATGTAAAATTATGCTAATCAAAAAAAAAAAAAAAAAAAAAGGCATTTTTAGAGCAATTTTAAAAGGTCCCCCGGATAACCGAAAAGAACCGCTCAACCTCTTCTTCTTCGATTGTGAGGGAGTTAGGGCTGATTTAGACTGATCTGAAATGAATAATTGGCTACTGATAAACGGGCATAGAATGGTGTCCGTCAGGCATGAGCCATTATTAGATAGGCGGCACTGAAGCTGAATCTCTGAATCCCAATAATAGTCGATTTCGATGAGAATATCTGGTTCTTCATGGATAAGCTCATATTCACTTGCTGGAGACATTTTTTCTTCCACTCGCACAATAGCTGTTTTTGGAATCGACTTTGGCCAATCTCGTTGTCTTTGCTTTGTATCAACTGCAGCTACAGTTTATTGAGGCTGTTCTTCAAACTTCTTTTTCGAAATGTTTTGTGGCTCCGATTTTTTCTCTCGGTCTTTAGTTATTTGAACAATGTTCGAGCAATTGTCGAACAATTGTTCGAGAAGCTTGCCGAATTCTGCTCGTAATTGTCGAGTTGACCATTTATAAAACTCCAACTTTGCCTTGGGCACCTCTCTCAGAAACTGTTCCGGAATTTCGGACTCCAGCATAAGATAGGTTTGAGGCCCCTCAACTTCCCGTGTTCTGAACGAAGGTTTGCGACCCTTGCCCGGATCCTCTGCGTTGAGTG
The DNA here is from genome assembly GCA_029231635.1 of Ditylenchus weischeri. NCBI lineage: Eukaryota > Metazoa > Nematoda > Chromadorea > Rhabditida > Anguinidae > Ditylenchus > Ditylenchus weischeri. The sequence goes on along the minus strand of JAMRYI010000120.1, from coordinate 59,466 downwards.
ATCTTTCAATGGCATTTGCGCATTGCTTCATTTGTGCATCTAATTGTCCTATTTAAAGTGTCAGTAGCCCTTAAAGTTTTCCCTAGCTCAAGCTTATTGTGGATCTCCTACCTAGCTATTTTTTTGACTCCAACAGCTGTTAAAGCTATCGCTGTTGCTCAAAGAGCAGAGACTTTTCTACGGTTGGCTGGGAGTGATTTTCCGACCCAAAAACAGAAAAAAACCCACTTTGCCAAGTTTGTTGAGGACTCGAGTCCTCAACTCGAGGATTTAGATGTGGAAAAGCACACAGGAATGTGCAGCAAAATAGTTTAAACAAATATTGAAAAAAACATCATCTCGCTCGCGACAATAAAAGCGGTCAAAAATACTTTTTTTTATGTCGTATTTGGTCATTTTTTTGTTGATGTACTAAAAAGTTAACTGTGCTGGAGGGTTAACTGTAATAGAGTGCGATATTGACAGTCTAGAGTAGAACGCCTGTCAAAATATGCCATTATTATAGAGAATGTTTTATCCAAAGCTATTGGAAGTTGATATATCAAAAAAATGTGGCTCATAAAAACCGACTGACTTGAAATAAATGGTTCTTGAAAACTTTTCTTATAGAAACACAAAATTTTAATGGTTTTGAACTCTCCATTTAATTTTTTACAAGATAGATCAAAAAATAGAAAAAAAATTTCCGGCATGACCAGACCTTTATATAGTGTGATCCAGTCTTACACATGATGTCTTTCACGATCTCCGGCCTTTAACACAAAGATCATTTTGTAATTTCGACAATTTGGCTGTTTTACCATGTTTTGGTCACTGGAGCTGGGCAAAAAGAGCCTCTAAATCAGGGCTTCGAATGAAAAATTTTAAAAATAAGTAGATTTTTGAAAAAAATAAGATTTTGACCCCAAAAATAAGTACATTGCTTTCAAATTTTTTATTTCAACATTTTTACATACAATCATAACATTTCCAAGGAAAACAAAGCAATTCATTTCCATTTTTTCTCCTCCTTGAATCTTCTTCCGGAGTTTTCCATCCTTAATGAGCAGCTTGTAGACGCCGGCACAATCGAAGTTGACGCGGACTTGGAGGAGGGCCCTGACCGTTTCCACTTGAAGACAATTCCTGGCGTCCGTCCACTGCGCTTTGCACAACGAAAAGACCCGCTCGACGAACGCATTGGCTAACTGGATAGAGAGAATTGTGCTAACGAGACGGTATAGATTCGGAAGCGAGTCATTGTCCTTAAGAAAGAGTTTAGAAAACTATTGCAAAATGCCTGACTTACTTTAAAGATCTCACACAACTGAAAATTTGAAAAAAATGCGCCGCAGGCAAAAATTTACAACATTTGAAATGTTTTCTTTGATTTTGGCGCCAATTTAAAAAATAAGTACAACATAAGTACACAAGTCGAAAATAAGTACATTTCTGATTAATAAAATAATAAAATAAATAAGATTTGGGGTATCAAAATAAGTACAAATCTTATTAATAAGTACAATTCGATGCCCTGCTCTAAATGCATTTTTGATCAAGAGTCTTGCTCGGAATTATGTCTAAGGTAAGTGAGTGCAGAAATTACGCAACAATGCTAAACTACCATCTGTTCCCTGTACTTTCACTCTGTGAAAGTAGATCACCCAAGAGTCTGAATCAAATATGCGAACCCACGCTGTGATGAAAGTCAACTGAAGTCCTTATAAATTTGAAAAATATTGTAAAGTGTTAGTACTGAAAAGTAAAAAATTTGTTTTTGTAAGAGATAATATATTTTTGTAAGAGAAATTTTGCTTAATAAACGCAATAGTTTTAAATTCAGAAAAATATTTTTCAATTCACAGCTAACAAAACAAACTTAATATCTGAAAAGCCTACTAGACCCCAATCTTTTTAACATCAACACTCAAATTTCGTTCTGTGTACACAGTCCACCATAAAGTCTGGGTATTATATTTTTTGACATCTGTCATAAGCATTTTTGCCATCGATATTTTCAGTATAAATATGGCCGTCTAAGTCATTATTACCGATTAATATATTCAAGTAATTCAATGTTCAAGTAAAGCTTTTGAGCTTTTAGAAGTTGCCGAATTCTATAAGTTAGTTAGCTTAATTTATGATTTATCAAAATCAATTATTTTTAGCAATCATGAACGTTTTCTTTTTTCTGGTTGTCTTGCTAGCGATCTGCGGTTTGAATTATGGTGTTGCTGCTGGAGTTAACTGTGACCCTAAATTTCCAACTGCATCGAAAACTGAAGTGGTCCAAGCTACTATCATCGTATCCAAAAACACTGACTTTGGCATGAAACGTCTGATAGCTGGCCTTAAAGTGGGAGGTTATAAAGTCAATCTTAATGATCAAGCAATTCTGATATTAGAGCCAGGAGTCACTGTTTCCAATGTAAAAGACCTGGAATTTATCAAAAAAGGTCTATTTTCCCTTTTTTAAGTTAATCATTGGCAAACCAGGTGCAAAAGGCATCAACTGCAAAGGATCTTGCACACTAAAAAACGTTTGGTAAAATCTAAAACTTTGTTTTTTTTCGGTAATTTTAAGATTATTATTTTGTTGCCCTAAATCTATTCTTCAATTTGGCATATAAAACATATTTAGACAATTTTACAAAACTTTTTTACAAAGCAATTTTTGAAAATCAGAATTTCAAAAAATTTCAATTTTAAAAACCAATTTCTTATAAAATTGACTAAAATTTAAAAAATGAAAAAAACCCATATTTTTGCATTCAAATTTTTTTAGAATGGGTTTTGTATCAAAAGTATTTGATAGGATAAAAAATTATGGCACTTTGTGTCATTACTTTCCGTACGACCTGACAGTTTATTTTAACTAACGAGGGAACCGCCAGAACTGTAAACTCGAATTCGAAAATTCTGTAAATGCCATCTTATAGTGCATGTTTTTTGTATATTTTTTCCAAAAGACAAAAAAGTGGATCTGGAGACTCAAGAAACATGCTAAAATAGGCCGAAATTTGCCTTGTTTTCCTGTGTATATTTAATAATATATCTTTTTCACAGTCAAGTCTCTATATGGTGACATTTTCAAAAAAAATCGACCCTCAGATCAGTCTGACACTTTTTTGCGACACATGAATTGAAAAAATGGTCAGAACCAACTGGGGATCGTATTTTTGTGGATATCACTATATTGAGGTTGGACTATAGTGAAATATGTTTTCGAAAACACACAGGGGGACAAAGGCAGTTTTGGGCTCGATGTTTCTTGAGTATCCAGATACTACTGGGTGGGCCATCCTTCCTGCCCCTTTTGTTTCTGCCGTAACTTTTTTATTTTTGGTTTGTTGGTTGAGATCTTTGTAGCATTAGAAAGAGGAAGCTTCAGGCTTTTGTTTGGTACCAAATTTATTTCAAGTTCATTGAAAAAAGTGTTGCGCTTTGACTGTTAAACATTTGGTTTATTTCAGGCTCCAAATGGTGGAATTTTCGATCTCTCAAAAAGTGTGGACTGTTATTTGGTTTGGAGAGCATGGCTCGCCGAAGAAGGTTCAAGTCAAATACCGCAAGAAGTTCGGAAGGAATGTAACAGCGCCAGATAAGAGATCACCTGAAAGAAATTGTAACGAACTTGAAAATGAACTTGAAATAAATTTGGTACCGAACAAAAGCCTAAAGCTTCTTCTTTCTAATGCAACAAAGATCTCAACCAACAAACCAAAAATAAAAAAGTAACGGCCGAAACAAAAGGGGCAGGAAGGATGACCCACCCTGTATTTTTCGTCTGTTGGGAAAAAATATTGAAATCTCATATAGTTAATTGACTATGCTCTACAAGATGGCATTAGCAGAATTTTCGAATTCTTATTCACTGTTCGGGCGGTCCCCTTGTAACTCATGTTAAAAATTTTAAAAAGCTGCAGTTTGGCACAATCTTATTGTGTTCAGGTGGGAACAAGTTGGAACTCATGCTGTATGTATTTTATTGGTTTTTTTAATTTAGAATTAAATAAAAACCTAATAACTTTTCAAGGCTGGCTTTGGAACAGATCCGAAATACTGGTCTAACCCTAAAAATACTTACATGGTTCAAGGAGGTGGAGCTTTAAACGCTGTTGAAAAGGTTAAGCTAGTTATTTAAAAACTCTTTTCACGAGACTAAGTTTTAGGTTTTTGTTCAACAAGGTGCCGGCACCACCTACATCAACAATTTCTACGCCCGCAACATGTTGAGTCTGTACGTCTCTTGTGGAAACTGTCCTAATCAATTCAAGCGAAGAGTTGTGCTCACTAACACTGTTGTGAAAGGGGTGATTAGGAAAATTTTGTATAGGCTTAAAGGGGGTGTGACATTAGGGGGGGGAAATTTGACATAAAAGGCCAACTTTGGGGGTCTCTACAGATTTATTTTTCTTATCATTCTCAAAACTTTTTTTGGCAAAGTTGCTCTATGCAAATGTTCCCCGCGATTGAGAATAAATTCAGAGCTCTGCCGAAAAAAAATTTTTTCGCGATTTTCGGACCCATCATACCCTTATCATGGTTTATTTTACCTTATCAATATTTTCGGTCAAGTCTTTGTTTTCAAACTATTTGATTTTGCGCACAATGTAAGTGGTACGTTATGTAAGGCAAGACTGCAGGACCAGATGACTGGAAGAAAAAACTGGTGGTCAACTCTCTGAAAAAGAAGCGCCTCTATGGGCCAGGCATGCCAGCTGCAAATGATGGAGTCGAGCAGCTTGTGGACGAAGTGCAAATGCGGTTGAGCCACCTCACTCTCTTCGAGGAAGAAGAAGATGAATCCGGAGAAGAAGATGAAGCCATGGGAGAATAAAAAAACAATTTTAGCTCTCCATTGTTGTTGTTGTTGTTGTTTATTGTTGTTCCCAATAAAGTCTTTTTTGGTTAATTTTTTGTCTAAATGTGATTTTTGGGGACCCTTTGGTGGGTCCTCAAACGCCTGACAAAAGGGTCCCTCAAGGCAAAACCAAAAACATTTTTTTTTCGGCAGAGCTCTGAATTTATTCTCAATCTCGGGGAACATTTGCATAGAGAAACTTTGCCAAAAAAAGTTTTGAGAATGATAAGAAAAATAAATCTGTAGAGACCCCCAAAGTTGGCCTTTTTATGTCAAATTTCCCCTTCCCCCTAATGTCACACCCCCTTTAATAATTTTTCTATTCCTAGCCAGCGATGTCTGTAGTTGGTGTTAACTCCAACTACGGAGACTCCTTAAAAATTACTGGACTTCAACTGTGCAACTCACAAACTATCTACGATATTTGCAGAGCATACCAAAGCAACAAAATTTTCGATAAGACTACTGGCACTGCTGGCCCTAAGGTATAAATTAAAAATGTAATATTTAAATTTTACATCATTTTATTTTAGCCAATTACAAAAAGAGCAAGTTTCTGTGGGAAAACCGTTGAATATGAATACATGCAAAGATCCAACTGCTAAAATAACCGTTGTCAATTAATTAGATTAGAAGATTTATTTATAATAAAAAACGTTTGTTTAGTTAGTCATAATAATTTTTTTAAGCAAACAAATAAAGCTCTGTTGAAACTGTCTAGACTTAGTTTTTTTGGCTAAATTGTGGCACGTTTATGAGAAAAAAAAACATTTGTAAGAGTTCTAAAAATTTAATATACCGTATTTTCTCTATTAACTCCCCACCTTCTAATAACTACTCACCCTCTAATAATTCCCTGTATCAAATTCCTTGTGATTAACATTATTTTACATCGAAAATCGAACAAACTGACTCAACAGACTCAAGCATATCATCTTCATTAAATTCTTCCAAGTTATGATCATTTTGTCATTTTTCTTTTTTTTTCTTCTTGTAGCTCGCCTTCTTCGACGAGTCCATCCTCTTCGTTGTCGATGCGTTGAACTCTCGCCAAATTATGTGCCCTGATGTTGCGGAGAATTTTCAGTCCCTTTGTGCCGATGGATCCTGTCAGTTTGAAGCAGGGGATGTTGGTGTTGAGATTGCGCAGGCTGAAAAATAAACAGTATCCACAATTAGAATTCAAACCAAACATAAAACCAACTTTAGAATGACATTTTGTGATGATTTCCATACCGTTTTCTTGCCATGTCTGATCCAACCAATCCAAGACAAGCTTTTAGTAGGTTTTAAGAAGTCACTTACATCTTGTTCGCAGTTCCACTGCGCGGACGACCGAAGTTATGCAAACCTGACTTTTTATTCATACCCACAGAAAGAGTCACACGGCGTCAAATCAGGCAAATACGGCGGCCACGCAAGAAAAGCTGTAGAAGGGGTTTGACGGTCCATTTATCACAGCTGAAAATTCTTATCAAGCTGTCAAATGCTCCTCAGTGAACCATTCGACTTTTAAATGACAAAAGTTTGCTACCGAAAAACCTTTTTTTGAAAAGCTTTTTGGGCAGATGATATAATTTTGGTAGTGTCAAATTGCAATTACAGTCGAGTCCCGCTAACCCGGCACCCCAATAACCCGGCACCCTCAATAACCCGGCACTTTTTAAAAATTTGGTTGGCTGGCAAAGAAAATCAACAAAGTTTACCCCCAATAACCCGGCACCCGATAACCCGGCACCCTAAGACTGGTCCCGTCCAATAAAAATTACCCCCAATAAACCGGCATCTATCATAGTTTACAACATTTTTCAATTTGCGTAAATTTTTTCTGTATGCGGTAGGCCCCAGTATTCAAAACTATGCTCAACATCTTCTTGTTAGTGTGGCCTTTTCCATTAGTGGCCCTCTTTTTTTTCCCTTCCCCCTCCCTATACAACCCTTTACCCCTCTTAAAATAGTTGAATAAAGGGTGATTATATAGAGGGTCGATTGAGGCCCGATAAAATAATACCACCGCTAAGCCGGCACCCCCGCTAACCCGGCACTTTTTGCCGATCCCAGTGGTGCCGGGTTAGCGGGACTCGACTATACTATTCATTTTATACTGGACATTTTTTTGACTTTACACATTTAAACTGACTTTAAAATTCTTAATCCTTTGTACTCTCCATCGTTGTTGTGTGTACACTAAGCACTTAATTGACTCTTGCTGTCTTTTTTAACACCCCCACTAATATAAATCTCCACTCATTGTTTGTTATTATTACAACTTTTCATCAATCACTTATTAAATCAATTCCCTATCTCTTCTCCCCCAAATAACCAAAACAATACACATATTTAGATTTAGTACACTATAATCCTTCTACTTTCCACTGAATCGAAAACACATTCGGTACTTATACGGTTCCCCCATATCGGAATTTTTTCAAAAACAGGTTTTAACCATTTCTAAGCAATTCTTACACGCTAAAACCGATAAAAACGTTGTTTCCGACCACTTTCCATCAAAAATTTTGACTTTTTTAGATTTTCTACCTGCCTGCCTTCGGCAGGCAACCTACTTCAATAGGAAGCCCCTTTGGGGGTACATGGTCGGGCCAAGGGCTGACCCTTTATATATCAAGAAATATATCAAGGAAATTTAACCAATAAAAAACCACTGAAAATATAAATGTAAAAATGCTTATAAAAAATTCAGCGGCAGTTAAATTATTTGCATGTTGTTCCAAGCCCTAACAAAAGAACAAAATTTCACAATAGTAGCAGCAATGTAGTATTTTCCCCAGCTTTGCAATGTTAATTTTAAACATTTTTATACTCCTTCTCATTGCAAGCCGGCAGCTCTTTTTTCAAGAGATATAGATATATATTTTGAAGATATATATTTCTTGATATATAAAGGGTCAGCCCTTGGCCCGGACCATGTACCCCCAAAGGGGCTTCCTATTGAAGTAGGTTGCCTACCGAAGGCAGGCAGGTAGAAAATCTAAAAAAGTCAAAATTTTTGATGGAAAGTGGTCGGAAACAACGTTTTTATCGGTTTTAGCGTGTAAGAATTGCTTAGAAATGGTTAAAACCTGTTTTTGAAAAAATTCCGATATGGGGGGGGGGAACCGTATAAGTACCACACATTCAAACCATTCAAAAACAGGCACTTATGCCGTTGGGCCCCCTCTATTTTGGCAATTTTTAACATGTGTGTTTATTGTGTTCGTCTATAACTTTTTTTGTTACTAGATACAATATTGGCAATGGAAGAGCTTCGAAACACAACTCTAAAAAAATTGTACGAAAAATTGAAGTGGACAAATGAATAGAGGGGGGGGGCCCAACGGCATAAGTGCCCAAAAACATGTAATACTAATGTTTTTAAATAGTTCGAATTCCAGAGCTTCTATTTTTTCTGTAATTTTTTCATGAAGCTTTAAGGTTAACAATTTGAAATTATTTAATTTGTGGGTAGGCTTGGCCCCTCACCGTGATTTTCGATGCGAGGAAGGATTTCACGAATTTTTTGATGCGAATAGGGATGCGGGGACGGGGAGAGCTGTTTTTTGATGCAAGGAGGGATGCTTGCATCAAAATCAATTTTCTAACGCATAATATACCATTTTGTAGCCCTGAATATCATCTACAAAATGAGCTATCATACTCTACTATATAAAAAAAATTGTTTGTCAGAAAGCCTCATAAAGATTTTATGTACCTGAGAGATTTCGCAGGGCAATTCAAAAAATGTGTGGTCTGCTCTGGGCCATAACCGATTGTTATCTTAAAGCGTTTTGATAACTTAACTCTTACTGTTGATAACATATGGTATGCGATTGCTTCCTCCCCAGGATGAGGACAGCTGTTTTTTGATGTGGGGAGGGATGCGGGCACTGGGAGAGCTGTTTGTTGATGCAGGGAGGGATGCGAGGATGGGGAAAGCTGTTTTTGATGCAGGGAGGGATGCGGGGAAGGGCAGAGCTGTTTTTGATACGAGGAGGAATGCGGGGTCGAGGAAAGCTGTTTTTTGATGTGGGGAGTGATGCGGGGACGGAGAGAGCTGTTTTTTGATGCGGGGAGGGAGGGATAGAGAGCGGGGACGGGGACGTGAATCAACCCTATTTGTGGGGCTCATTTCATAATGTTTTTGTAAATCATGTTTAAACCTCTCCTATGCAACTATTATGCCTTGAAAACGAAAAAAACATTGTTTTCTGACACTTTTGTCTATGCATAATAACTGATTTTTCGAAAAGAAATTGACCGAAATTTGACCGAAAAAACCGTCATAGTACATCACTCCAATCGGGTGATGTACTACTCATAATTTACCGTGGTCCCCCAAGGAAAGATGTCAAATTTTGGTCAATTTTTTAAATCAATTTTTATGTAGAAAAGCAGCAAAAAACATTCCTTCTATCATTTTTAGTTCATTTAGTTCATAGAAATTACTCATAAAACTTTTAACATGATTCACGAAAAATGCGGTGAAGAATTCAAGAGAAAAGCATCTTGCAATTAATCGTCAAAGGTCTCCATCAAATCGACTTTGACAACGAAAATTCAAGGTATTCTAAAGTATCGTATTTTTATAATTTGACGCCCCCCCCCGTGTCAGTGATTGGAAAACACATTTTAGCAATTTTTTATTTCTGTTTTTTGTCGAAATGTTATTCTTACGCCTGTTCTGTATTATTATTTGCATTTTAGTTTAGTGGGTCAATGGGTCAAATCTTGGCTAACTGCAATTCTGAGGGTAATGGAGAAGAACCACTATCAAAGAAGACAAGAAAGGGTAAGTTCACACAATTGCAAAGTCGATTCAAGTGTGTGATTATTTTTTTAGTGCGTTTATTAATAATCTTTTTAGACTGCGGTATAACTGTTTGCCAGGACGAGACGAAGATCACTTCATTCACTGCTTTAAAAAACACGGGACGGTACTGAAAAAGCGAATAATGTTGAAATGTGTGAGTGCCGTAATCACGGGTAAAATTGCCAAAGGCGATTAATTAGACCCAAAACAAGATGAGATTGCTTATATTAATGATAGTATTTGGCATGTGTGGGTGGGTGGGTGAGTGGGTAACGCTTTTTTACTTCGAAGGCCAGAACGGGTCGTAGATAGCGAAATCACTTTTGTCGCTAATACCATCGTGTTCCCCAGAATGTCAGCTTTCGTTTTAAAAAAAGAACAGGCGAAAAAAATGAGTTCTAATAGGGGATATACCTATTTTTATGAATAAAGTCATAGCCCCTCATTGAAATTTCGAAATACTATAGAGGCGCCGATAGGCGCCTGTGGTCCCTTGTTAATGATGCTTCTATTGAATTTAAAAAAGAGCTTGGCGTTTGATTATGTTGGTTACTACCTTATTTCAATAAAATCTTTTTTTCATTAAAATTGTCTTCATGAAATTTTCAAGGGTCGGAATATTTAGCGGCTGTCTCTAATTTGCCGGCCCTCTCTAATTTAACGGCTCCCTGGGACTTGGTAAAATAATTCAACGGTCGTTCGCATAATTAGAGAAAATACGGTAATTGTTTTTAGTCACTTCACGGAGAGCGGCCTTATCCGTTAAGCATGAGGGCGGTCAAACCGAATTTATCTCTTACCTTTGCACCTGAGTTTCCAATGTTGAAAACGATGTCTTCTAAAAATAAAAAATACCCAATTTCACATGTTCTCTGCAGCAAATTTTGTCTCTCACAAAACAACAAAAACCTTTTCTACCAACACAAAGCAAGGACAAAGAAGAACAGTTGATTGGATACAAAAAGAAAAGACAAATGAGTGCATTTAACTTGTTTCCTCCGTTCATTTCTCCTTCTTCAGAGTCCATTTAGTCATCGATCCAAAAGGCTGGTTGGCTAAGCCAAATGACCAAAAATGTCCTTTTTGCAGAGGCTGTCCAAAACTCTTTTAAAATAGGGGACACAAAGTCTTTTGCTTGCATCTCCTAATATATTCAATCAAAAAGAGGGTATGTGTGTGTGTCTAGCTGCATTAGCCCATAAGCCTGCTTGGACAAGCACAAAGCACTCTCCCACCACCCTTTAATGCATTGCGCCATCAGCTATGGTGGCCGGTCAATCCTGCTGTTTAGCTATCGTCTTTTTCTCTTGTTTGACTGTGATGTCTTGTTTTGTTAGATATTTGTGCTCTATTGAAGCTGATTAGCCAATTTTATTTTTAATTTAACGCAACTGCAGTGTTATTAATTTGTTTATGATTGTGATCGATTGCTTTAAAATTTTATTGGTTTTAATTAGTATTATGTAGAGTTTGATTATACAGGGTGGCGCATCCTACCCGCCGAGTTGTTTTAGTCGACTACTTTTTAGCTTCTTTACCCAATTTTGATAATATTTTTGATAATCAAGTCAGATATAGCAATGTGAATTAGCACTTTTCTCAGGTTTTCAAGATGTTGAATTTTTTTATCATAAGGAAAATTTTTAAAAGTTTTTTCGCTTCATTTCCAAATCTTGTTTTGGCATGATACGAATTTCATTTCAATGTCCAACAGCCACATAAAATCTTAACCCTAATACTGCTGAAAGTCATGAATGAGAAAAAAAAGTTTTTTCACGGGTTTGAATTTTTTTATAGTGGACTTTTTGATTTTTTGAAATTTTTCGTTATGATCAAAAAATTTCAAAATCTTAAAAACCTTCTCGTAAGTGCTAATGCACATTGATATACAGTCGACTCTCGTTATAACGACGCTCGATATAACTACCCGCTCGATATAACGACCCAATAAAACTCATTTGGGTGGTGGTCCAGTATTCGATATAACGATTCTCGATGTAACGACTCTCGTTATAACGACCCATTTTTATTGCGGGTCGTTATAACAGTTTGACTTGTAAAACTTGTTGTTTTGTTCCCCATTTAAAAAAGCAAAATAAGTCAAAGAAACTAGAAAGTTATAGACTAAAACAACTCGGCGATTATGGATGTGCCACCCTGTACATGCCTTAAAGATTGACTTACAAAAAAATGTTAACAGTTATTTTACCGTAATATTTCTGAAAGATGCCCCGGGCTTGCATTTTTCGATCCTCTAAAAATCTTGAAATTGTCAATCAAAAATGCTCTTAACTCCAATATCTTAGTCAAAAATAGGGGTGGGGGCTTCTATTGCAGAGGGGTATTAAGGTATATAATTACTGAATCCGGTGACAGAATATGCATTAGTCCTTCCTGTAATTTTTCCTTAAAAAATGCCTTGGTCCCGCTTGTTAACCGATCAATCATCCAATAATCATATCTATAATGAACAGAAAGGCACCAAGGCATTTTTCAAAAAAGAGGGGGGGATTAAGACATACTTTTACACCAGATTCGGCACAAGAAGTACGAGTCTATTTGAGTCTTTACGAATCTTAACGAGCAAAATTGACGACCAAAACATCTATTTTAAGCTCGTTTTCCGTTCAAAAAAGGCCATGTATATTTAATTTGAAAAATGAAAGCTTTCTTTTTTAGGAGCACAACACAATAGAGAAGGGCAGTCAACAGCTGCGCACTGCTGCCATTGCTATATTGCATTCAATTCTGCATCCCTATTCTTCCTTTCCCCTATTTCAGAGAGGGGTGTGTGTCTACTGCTAGTACACTCATTTGCAGCCTGCCTGCCAGCACACACAATGATCCAATAATCAAAACATTTCGGTGGGCTCTTTCTACTCAACTTTTACTTTACATTTGCAAATACATGTGCGGAGATTTGAGTCAAGATAGGCAGCTTTTAAATGTCTTTTCTTTTTATTTTCTGTTTCAAGAATGTTTTTGCTTTTGTTTTGAAATATTTATAATACTTTGGCTTTCAGTTGGCAATGGACCCCGAGGAACACTACGACACACCCTGGGAATTTAAGAACAAAGCTATAGCTGCAGTTTTGGGTGCAGGGGTGGTCAGTAGTGGAAGTAGTAATGGTCAGCTAAGCAAATCTCCTAAAGCTACTGATGAGAACTTTTTTGAAAACGGTTGGTTTGCTAAATACATGTGAAACCTCTATAAATTAGTCTTTTCAAAGGTTACAAATCTAGCTAAAATATGCGTATTAAAAATTTCCTTATATGCAATATTTAATTCAATTTATGTCCATAGATTAAATTTCTTCGCCACCGCGCTACTTCTTTAGAAACTTGCCAATGGAATTGCTTTCAGCTTTATAACGCTTGCGGGAATTTTTTGCTTTTCAACTTCTTGATGTTTCTATAGACAGTCTTCATAGGAATCTCAGTTTTTGTTTGGTTGAGTACTTGCGTGTTCCTGAAAATGCTATGAGCTTGATATCGCTTTACTTAAGTCGCTGCATGTTCCTTGCTCTTCCAACTTCTTGAGGTTTCTATAGTCTACAGTCTTCACAGAAATCGCTTTCAGCTTGATATAGCTTGCCGGACTGCATGTTCCTCGCTCTTTCAAGTTCTCTTATGTTTCCATAGTCTACAGTTTTCATGGAAATTTCAGTTTCTTCAATTATATTCATTGCATCATAGCATATTCAATAGAGATCTTTGACCACCAATTCGATGATTCTCTTTGAAAGATTCTTGGCTCCTCTGACCATCAACCGGCCTTTATTTCCATCGGGACAAAAACAAGGTCGCTTCACCAATAGAATATAGCTGCAAAATGCTTATTAACGTTATCATTTTCAGATGGGCATGTACAGAATCGAAAGAGGCCGAGGTTATTAAAGCCAGAAGGGATGCCATCTCACGATAACGTGACACTTTCCGATGAGCTCCAATTTCTCGATTTGACTCCATGTGATTTTTTCTTTGGTGGTGCTTGAAAAGCTAGGTCTACCGAACTCAACCTGCCAATCTGGATGACTTGCGATCGAGGATTGTGCACGAATTTAAGTTCTTCCACCTAAGATGGTCTATCGCTCAATCGATTCTTATGTCCATCGGCTCGAGCGTTGCTTGGATGTGGAAGGTTGCAGTGTTGAGCAGAGCTATGGAAATTGAATGTGTCGTTTTTCGTTCTCTGTTGTTGTTTCGTTGTTAGCTGTTACACAATAAAAACTTTTCATTTATGAATAATTTGGAACAAACTTAAATTTTGACAATTTGTTATTTTCAATACCACAGGGGGACCAAGGCAAAATCGAAAAATTTTCAATTTTTTTATTTTTACTTTAGTTAAAAAATTGCCAAGAAAAATTGATTCGATTGGTGTTTACAGAATTTCGGCTCACAAAAAAGTTATGGCCTTTCCAAAAGTGGCCGAAATTCTGAAAAATAACCTTGTACACTGGAGCCAAGCTTACTTTTATGGTTTAATGATTGCTTCTCCACAAATGACCTAATGTAACCAATGTTACGTTCTGGTAACAGGGCGTTGTTCAATAAAAAATTAAATTAGGAACGTTATATTTTTTGAAAAATGCTCTAAAATTGAATAAGCATAGAAAGTACGGCTCTATTTAAGAAGAGGTACCATTTTTTGCCTTGGTCCCCACTATTAATTTTTTTTGTAAATTGTTTTCACTTGCTTTATAATTCTATTCTATCAGTCTTCTATTTATGTTGTATTGTATTGGCTATTCTTGTATGTGAAATGATATATCCTAAGCCTAAAGTAAGGTTGGGGCATGGGGGTCGTGAGTCTGAAAACTTGAAATATTGGGGTAAATGGGGTTAGTATGCCTGAAAAGTAGAAATTTTTGGGTGGATGGGTGTTGTATGGCTGAAGTAGAAATAAGTTGTTTTTCAAGTTGCGGGCGTACAAGTTGTGCAAAACCATGAATGCAAGACTTGACTGTCGTTTTCTTCAGACTCACGATCCCCATGCCCCAACCTTACTTTAGGCTTAGGTCTTAGGCTTAGCCTTTAGGCTTAGGATATATCATTTCACATACAAGAATAGCCAATACAACATAAATAGAAGACTGATAGAATAGAATTATAAAGCAAGTGAAAACAATTTACAAAAAAAATAAATAGGGGGGACCAAGGCAAAAAATGGTACCTCTTCTTAAATAGAGCCGAAAGTACGTCAGTCTAGTCAGTCTAGTATCTTGTGTTTTGTACTTTTAACACGTTTTTTCTAATAAATATGGATATGGCAGCTCCTAAAACAACTTTGAATTTTGAGCAAGTTTTGTTTCGATCACCTACTGAGTATAGCTTAAAGTATGGTATTAAACGGACATATCAGAAAATTTGTATTCAATTTTAAATAGCCGTTCATTTGAAAAAGTACGGGGGCTCTCGGCAACAATTAAAATAATAATAATAAAGTTTTAAAACCAGTTTAACAAACTTTTAAAGATTATATCTTTTAGATCTAACTTCCCCTACACAGCCAAATTCTTATCATACCAAGAAATCTTCGCCTCTACAGGTATACCCTATTCAGCCGTCTTCTAGCCAACCCACTCCTGCTAACTACCTCAATGACCACAACAGAACAACTAAACAAAGCTGTCGTGTTTCACATCATCAACCCACCCAACGTCTATCTCCTCCACACCAACGCCGGTTCAGCACCACTTCCTGCGAAAGTCGTCAAAATCTTACATCCCAACCCCTTGCAAACAAAAAAGACAGGAGCCGACTATCATTTGAGCGGATAGCTAAGCCAATATTAAATCCCAGTTCCAGAGTGCCTTACGTTTCAAACTCACCTCTATCTCCAGGCCCCTCTACTGCCCAATGGACTCAGCAACCTGTGACTAGTGCTATAGTTTATCCCTTAGTAGGCAAAATGACTTATGAAAAAGAGCCCAAAATGAACTTTATCGAAAGAAACGGCCTGGAATTTTTTCAACCTAACCATTCCAGAAAATCGACTACATTTGATGAGGCTAGTATGGTGCATGAGGGTATGGAGAGAGTGCTAGCAGAGCAACTGTTGAAACCAATGGATGTGGGGAATTTTTTGTTGAGGAGGAGAAATGAAGGCAATCTGGCACTTTCACTACGTTCTTTGGATGGTAGGATTTTGTTTTTATTGAAAATTTGATCAAAAATAGTGCTACAACTAGTTTCTCAGATATTCAAAAACAAAATTTTTGGTGTCTTCAGGCGTTTTGCATATAAAACTGGAAATGCGTGATGCCCTATGGGTGCTTGGAGAAGGACCTAAGTTCTCCTCTATTAGTGGTATGCTGCGTTGCTACAGGAAAAACGAGCTGCCAGTAAGAGGTGCTGAACATGTACGTCTTAAGTCACCTCTGACTACTGCAGAAGTGGCAATGGTGATGCAGTCAACCAGAAGGAAAAGTCAATCTCCATGAGCATATTTATAAAACTATTAAAGAATATATATAATTTTTTTTGACATGTACAGAGTTTTCATTTTATTTTCGACTATTTGTTTTGCTTATTTAATTAGAATTTTGACTAAACAAAGAAGTGATTGCAGTATTTTCTCTATTACGGTATTCTCTGTAATAGACCACCCGGGCGCTCTATTTTTCAACTCCCCTCGGAGGGGGGTGTTCTATTAGAGAGGGGTGTTCTAATAGAGAGGGGTGCTTTATTTTTCAACACCACCCCCGGCTCCCGTCTGTAGCGTTAGAAATCCCGCAGATGTTGAACGAATTGGTAATGAGCTCCTTTGATAAGCATTCCCATGCTTCTACAATCCATTGCAAGTATTCGGCCATTGGAGCAGCTCGAGGATTTCCGCCCTTCGTGACTTCTTTTTCTCCATGCACCATCCAGTTTATAAAAGCGAAACAAAGACTGAAATTAGACCATCTTGAGACACACAGAAATCGAAAATTGCGATAATTTAAATAATTTTCCAACTCCCCTCGGAGGAGGTGTTCTATTAGCGAGGGGTGCTCTAATAGAGAGAAGTAGTCCATCGAGCCACATAATATGACGATGCCAATCTACCAGCTAATCACCAGAAACTACCAAATTCCGACCGCCCTCTGTGCAATCAAGAAGACCAAGGTCACCTACTTCTCCAGCATACTGGGCGACCGTTTTGCCAAGGAGTCTACGGAGATGGAGCCAGTCACAGTGGAAGAATGCCGCCGGATGCTTCAACACAAAACATAAAGATATGTCAACTCAGAAGCGCTCAGAGACTCAGCCGGACGACAAACAAGCTAGAAACTGAATTTCCTGAAAAATTTCATGTCTAGGGTTGGCAAGGGTAGTCTTGAAACGACTTGCAGACTAGTTGCTGGGTTTGACAGCACTTTTTCAACAGGCTGTAAAATCTTCATTTTCAGCATTTCAAAAACCTTTTTTTGAACTATTTTACGCAGAACGGCAACATATACAGAACAGTTCAAAAACAAATTCTGAAGTGCCCAAAATGAAGATTTTAGAGTCTGTTGAAAAAGTGCTGCCAAACCCAGCAACTAGTCCGCAAGTCGTTTTAAGATTACCCTTGCCAACCCTATTCATGTCCATCTTTAAGTGTGAACAAATCACAGAAGTATGCAAATGCTACGGTTCCGGAATCAGCATCTCTCACAGCTTGAGACATATGCCTTCTTTTCGCGGGTTTATGATTTATTAAAATTTTTTATCTAGTATAAAGAATTGGGCATAGTTTTGGCACCCAAGCCAAGGCTTGGGTACCGGTTTGGGACTGGGCGAAATGCGAAAAAATCTAGCATTCGGATTGGACAACCAATTCGACACGGGAGTATTAATTGTATATTGAGCTAGCGCCAAAAGTTAAATAAAGTTTATGTAATGGTTTCTTTATTATAAATTGATTATTATATAATTATAATTATGTGAATCCCCCCTAAAATATGTCAATCTCTCCTCAAAATATGTAATTCCTTCCTCAAATCTTTGAAACTCGTTGTTATAGTAGTTTTCTTAATTATTTTAAAAATTTTTTGCGCTAAAGCATTCCTGCAATTCTAGTTTCTGATAAGCTATCAACTGGTCTCGATGTGACAAAAGGTTTTGAAAAAAGGTGATGGTTTCATATGAATCAATTTTTTCGACCTTTTTCAATCACATTGGGCTATTTGATAGCTTTTCAACAACTACAATTGCAGGGCTACATGCTAGTGCAAAAAATTTGTTAAATGTTAAAGAAAACAACGAGAATGACGAGTTTTAAAGAATCGAAGAGGATTTGCATATATTTAGGGAAGATTTACATAATTTAAGGAATCTTTTCGCATACAACCATTATAACACGCACAGGGTGGTCCAAATATTTCCAATTATTTATTTTGTCCATAATTTTTAAAAATTTAATTGAGGTTTTTAGCCGAGAATTTCTTTTATTCCATAGGGGAGAGGCGGAGAATTCATTCAGTACCTTATTTGACTTTTTTCTTGAGAATTTGATTCTTTGAGAATTAATGAGAGAACCTGGACTTTGGCCAATTTCTCCTTCATTTCACCAGAATCCAACAAGCTTTCGAAAAAATTGCGTGCGATATGGTCATAGTCGGCACCGGCTCCAGGGTTTTCGAAAATAGGCGCCGGGTGTATGAACCGGTGCCGGATTTTTCAAAAAATCGGCGCCGAGCGCACAACGTGGCACCGGTCATTTTTTGGCGCTGGGCGCCGAAAAAATCTACAAGTAATTAAGAAAATGTTTCTTTTGCAAAAAAGGTTTATTTTTTCATTTATCATTAAGAAAAGCCACGAAAAATAAAATGACGCATTAATCTTTTTCTTGTTATACACTAACTAGCATTGAGGTAACATAAACATGCGCCCTACAGCCGCTGTGCTTGCAGAAATAAGCTGCGTGTCACGAGCTGACATGGCCAGTAATGAGTAACCCTAAGATACCAGTAATATACCGTATTTTGTATATTAAACGCCCCGGGGCGTTTATTTTTCAACTCCTAAAAAGTCGGAAACAATTTGGGTCGATTTTCAAATTTTTTGAGTGCTCAACTAAAATCTGAAAAGTGGAATCAGGTAAGCTCATGCTAAGTAAAAAAACGCAAAAAACAGACTCGGAAAATCATTTTTTTGGGCTGAGATATAGGTCCTTGATGGGGGCGTTTATTAGAGAGGGGGCGTTTAATACAGAAAATACGGTACTTGTTGAGTACCTGCATAATAGTGTTAGTTGAAGTTTATTGGAACAGGTTCAATAGCTAAAACTTCTTGAATTTCATGATTTGTTGGTTAACTGTATGTACAAAAAACAATAAATCATGTTATTTTTCAGCAAAAATCAATAAAAAATGAAAATAGATTGATTTTTTTTAAAGAATTTATAAAAAAAAACTAGAGATGATGGCTTGACCTTTTCGGGACGGGTCAGAATTCAAATTTAAAAATTAAATTAATTTGAATTGAATTAATTTGAAAATTAAGATTAAAGATTTTTAATTTAAAAATTTCGGGACGGGACAGGTCAAAAAGTTATATCGGGACGGGACCCCGTAACAGGGAAGATTTTCGGAACGGTCATAAAAATTTCCGATCGGGAATTTCAATCCTATATGTTTTATTCATCTCTCAAACAAAACAATCAATTTAACTAGAACTACTACTAGGACTCCGAGACTCCCTGTAAGATCTGATTCATGGTACAGTCAACCCTCAATATAACGGCCCGCAGTGGGAGCGGCCGTGGAAGGACGTTATACCGAGGGTCCGTTATATCGAGGGTTGACTGTAATTACAAGTTGAAGGTAGTTGTTGGAAAATTGAATTTTTTCGGGACGGGACGAGACGGAATTTAAATATTTTTTTTTCGGGACGGGACCCCTTCGGGGGCGCAGGGGGCTTGGTTGGTTAGAGATGCGCACACTCACTTACCTTTGACATGATTTCGAGCAAGGCTCTTGATCATACATGCATTAAAGACTCTTTTTGCCCAGCTCCAGTGATGAAAACATGGTAGGATACCTTAAAATAAGATATTTTACCTTGGGGGACCAAGGCAGTTGGTCAACCTTCGATAACCAAATTTTTTTTCAAAACATGTCTTTTTAGTACGGAAATTGTTTGGAAAGAACTTTTTTAGGGTTGTTTAAATTTGCAAATATTTAAAATGGCGCAAATATTTGCGCAAATATTAAAATATTTGCAAATATTTCGCAAATATTTAGTAAAATGTCCGACACTTCCGACCCTTCCGACCCTTCCAATTCATCCCGCTTTCGATTTTTGAAGAGATTCGCATGCTCGAGAGCTCGCATTTTTTTCGTTCAGCTCAAACATTTCATAAATCTTTGCAAATATTTGCGCAAATATTTGCGTAAATATTTGCGCAAATATTTGCATTCGACAACCCTAAACTTTTTTATCGGTTTTAGCGTATAAAAATTACTTAGGAGACGTCTGAACACTATTCACAGTTGACCAAAAAAGGGGCCCCGCCCCCAAGTAAACAAGTTCCCAAAATTGTCCCGTCCCATCATCATCTCTAAAAAAAACGGCCTCCAACGGCAGCGGCACTTGTTTTTCTGAAAATTTTCGGCGACGTGCAACTGTGGATATGGTTCACCAAGTTATATACTCAACGAATTCCCTGTCGTAAAAAAAATTATCGGCTAAAAACTGCAAATTCAAACAAGTGTGGCCAAAAGTAGTTAGAAATATTCGGACCACCCTTTACAATCAAACAGTATTTAAACTGCTGGCTGATTGCACTCTTTCAGCTAAAAACATATTACAATATGTGGAATCTCTAGTTTTCTTATCTTTTCTTTTTTTCTGCACTTTGGTACCACAATCACCTGCTGCAGTTTCTCGAGTGGAAGAGAGTTTGTAGTAGTGATGTGGCAATACTTTTTCCTCTTCTTCTTTTTCATCTTCCGAGCTCTCAAATATTTGCGAAAAGACTGATCTATCCTTGAATCTGCTGATTTCGTGACCACTAAATACTGAAGTCGATATGTCAGTACAGGGAGAGTCATCAACTGAAATATTATTAAGTAACGCTCACATTCGTTTCCGCTTGGGTTTTGACTTTTTTTACCTTGAATTAAATCTCTATGAAATATTTGGCATGTGTGAATGTGTGTCCTACTTTTTTATAAATTTGATTTTTTTCTTAAATTATAGTTGCACCTCCGCCAATAACGGCGCCAACCGCCGCCGCCAGCGCCGGCGGTTGGCGGTGCCGGCGGCGGTGCAGCTATGGTCCAAACTGTCAAAAAATAACTAGCAAAACCCTTTCAAAAACCAATGTAAAAAGTGTCTGAACCTGAAACTTATGTAGTAAAAATAACGGCTTGAGTTCAAAATCTGATGGAGAAGATAACTTCATATTCGTGTTTTTCAACCCCGATTTCATGAGAAAGCCGCATGTTTTTGAATTCTGAGAGAAAAAAAATTCGAACCGAAGGGGGTATCATAGTTTTTTTAGTCAAAATATCAAAATTCAAATTGGTGCCTTCTGAATTTAATAGGGAATAAGGGCTGTATAGGGTGGGAAAGGGAATAAAAGGGGGCCACCAATTACACAGGGCCCACTAACAAGAAGATGTTGAACATAGTTTTGAATACTGGGTCCTACCGCATATAGAAATTCTGGTATGCATGTTTTTTCATGCATCCAGAGTCACTTTGGAGTGATTTGTGTCTAAGGTATGTGGGTGTTGGCATCTCAACCCCAAGCCCCAAGAAGGGGGCTTGGGGGCTTGAGAGTTAGAAATGCGCGCACTCACTTACCTTAGACATAATTCCGAGCAAGACTTTTGATCATAAAATTAGAGATGAAGAAACGGGACCAGGACGGATTTCAGGACAGGATTTTATGGTCTGTCCAAGACCAGGATCAGGACCAGGATTCGAAATTCTAAATACCAGGATCCTGGTCGGGATCCTGGTTTAAAAACCAGGATTTTCGTTAAATTCCAGAAATCCGGTTTAAACTGCCAGCAAAATTTTTATTGACACTTTTCTACATTCATTACATCCAGTAAACAATGTTCAATAACAATACTTCAACAACGGGATCGAATTATTTAAGAAGATCAACATTTCTGCTTTTTCTGGACTCAAAAAATGCAAAGGTAATTTCGATCAAAATTCGTTTCAAGATGACGTTTCGAAAAAATACCATTTATATTTACCAAATCCGACGACCAGGATTGGCCAAAATACAAGGACCAGGACCAGGATTTTTTCATTTGACCAGGACCAGGATTTTGTTTTATTGATAAATTTCGACCAAGACGGACCAGGACAGGATCCTGTCCTGTCTTCGTCTCTACATAAAATGCGTATAAAGTCTCTTTTTGCCACGGCCCTTGTTGAAAAATATGGTAAGACAGTCGAAAAATACGATCATCTACTTTTTTTATCATTTTGCCATAAAAATGGCTTCCTTTTATTCCCTCCCCTAAACAGCCCTTATTACCTTCAAATTCAAAAGGCGCCAATTTAAATTATGAAGTTTTGATTAAAAACCATGATATTCCCCCTCCCAAACAAAAATATGTTGAACATAGTTTTGAATACTGGGGCCTACCGCGTATAAAAACTTTGGTATGCATGCTTTTTCATGCATCCAGAGTCACTTTCGAGTGATTTGTGTCTGAGGTATGTGGGTGTGTAAAATTTTTTGTTTCTCATTCTCACTTCGTCACTGCAACTAAAACAACGATATTCTTTTTTTAGTAAAAATCTTACAAAACTGCTTAGGCACTTCATAGCAGCATTCTTCGTAATTTTCATCAGGAGTAGCATATAATTGCTCTTCTTCCTGGTAATCTGTGCCCAGACATGGATTGTATCGAACAGGGTGATGGAAAAAGGAGTTCTCTACGCATGTCAAAGGACTTTGCTCATTCGATCCAGCTACCTTTTGTCTAATTGTGTTGCGCAGTAAATTTCCTGAGAGCTGATCTGTATTAGCGAGGTAGTCTCTAGAAGTAAAACAATTAATTTTTGTCAATTTTTATAGAAAAAGCCTTGCTAACCGTATGAAATCCACGCAAATAGACTCCACCACAAATCTTTTCTGATCATTTACTTTTATAGTGGTTCCAGGAAGCGTCTGGATCCTACTTATTTTCCGGTAGGAAGCCAGTCCACAAAAGTGAACTCTAGAGATAGTTTTACCATTCCTTCTGCCTATGATCCGGCCTCTGTACACATGGTCTTTGCGCCAGCTGGCAATGGAGCAAAGGGGTGGAAAATGATCTTTGTGTCCCAAAATTTCATAGTTGGAAGAAATGGAACAGGACTCATTTACTATGGAAGACACCTGGAAATGTAAGTATCACAAAAATATGGCAAAAAAAACAAACCAAACTTTAATCTAATTTACAGGGTGTATTATGCAATTCTGCTTTTTCGAAATGGTTATAACTTTAGGGCTATATTGGGAGAGGTAGGGAAGAAAAAGGGGCCACTTTTATGGCAAAATGATAAAAAAAAATAGATCATTGTATTTTTTGACTGTCCAACCATGTTTTTCAACATGGACCGTGGCAAAAGAGACTCTCGCATACCCATATATGGGTATGGGGGGGTTTGGAGTTGAGATGCACACACCCACATACCTTAGACACAAATCACTCGAAAGTGACTCTGGATGCATGGGGTTTGAGTTGAGATGCACACCCACATACCTTAGACACAAATCACTCGAAAGTGACTCTGGATGCATGAAGGGGTTTGGAGTTGAGATGCGCACACCCACATACCTTAGACACAAATCACTCGAAAGTGACTCTGGATGCATGAAGGGGGTTTGGAGTTGAGATGCGCACACCCACATACCTTAGACACAAATCACTCGAAAGTGACTCTGGATGCATGAAGGGGTTTGGAGTTGAGATGCACACACCCACATACCTTAGACACAAATCACTCGAAAGTGACTCTGGATGCATGAAGGGGTTTGGAGTTGAGATGCACACCCACATACCTTAGACACAAATCACTCGAAAGTGACTCTGGATGCATGAAGGGGTTTGAGTTGAGATGCGCACACCCACATACCTTAGACACAAATCACTCGAAAGTGACTCTGGATGCATGAAGGGGTTTGAGTTGAGATGCACACACCACATACCTTAGACACAAATCACTGAAAGTGACTCTGGATGCATGAAGGGGTTTGGAGTTGAGATGCGCACACCCACATACCTTAGACACAAATCACTGAAAGTGACTCTGGATGCATGAAGGGGTTTGGAGTTGAGATGCGCACACCCACATACCTTAGACACAAATCACTGAAAGTGACTCTGGATGCATGAAGGGGGTCTTGGAGTTGAGATGCGCACACCCACATACCTTAGACACAAACATGGGGGTCTTGGAGTATAGATGCACACACCACATACCTTAGACACAAATCACTCGAAAGTGACTCTGGATGCATGGGGGTCTTGGAGTATAGATGCGCACACCCACATACCTTAGACACAAATCACTCGAAAGTGACTCTGGATGCATGGGGGGTCTTGGAGTATAGATGCGCACACCCACATACCTTAGACACAAATCACTCGAAAGTGACTCTGGACGCATGGGGGGTCTTAGAGTATAGATGCACACACCCACATACCTTAGACACAAATCACTCGAAAGTGACTCTGGATGCATGGGGGTCTTGGAGT
Organism: Ditylenchus weischeri; assembly: GCA_029231635.1. Taxonomy (NCBI): domain Eukaryota; kingdom Metazoa; phylum Nematoda; class Chromadorea; order Rhabditida; family Anguinidae; genus Ditylenchus; species Ditylenchus weischeri. Next base: position 35,132 of record JAMRYI010000120.1, on the reverse strand, counting down.
ATAGATGCGCACACCCACATACCTTAGACACAAATCACTGAAAGTGACTCTGGATGCATGGGGGGTCTTAGAGTATAGATGCACACACCCACATACCTTAGACACAAATCACTCGAAAGTGACTCTGGATGCATGGGGGGTCTTAGAGTATAGATGCTCACACCCACATACCTTAGACACAAATCATTCGAAAATGACTCTGGATGCATGAAAAAACATGCATACCAGAATTTCTATATGCGGTAGGCCCCAGTATTCAAAACTGTTCAACATCTTCTTGTTAGTGGGCCTGTGTCATTAGTGGCTCCCTTTTATTCCCTTTCCCACCCTATACAGCCCTTATTCCAGGGCTCGTATCTCAAAATTTCAAAAAAAGGACATTTGGTCAAAAAAGGACATTTTGACCATTTTTGAAGGAAAAAGGTCATTTTATCCAGTGCTTATTGCCATTTCGAAGCGAAAAAAAAAGATTTTGACTAAAATTTCAAAAATAAAAAAAGATTTGGGGTCCCGAAAAAAGGACAAATCTTTTTAAAAAGGACATATACGTGTCCTGCCTTATTCCCTATTAAATTCAGAAGGCGCCAATTTGAATTTTGACTCAAAAACCATGATACCCCCTGTGGTTCGAAAAAAAAATCTGTTCAAAATTCAAAAAACACGAGATTTTCTCATGAAATCGTTGAGAAGCACGAATATGAGGTTATCTCTTTCATCTGACCATTCTGCGGGGGGGATTCTATACTCAAGCCAAAAACTCTATTTCTGCTTGGTGACTTCTGTGGTTCTGGTCTTGCCTATGTAAAGGCTTAGAAACATTAAAATAGTGAAAATATCTTTTCGATTAGGCCTATTGTTGCGAATTTTTCACTTTACTCAAAATAGCTATATCTGAGTTTATTGTAATTTTTATGACCTGATCTTAATGAATTGAAATTGAGGAAGACTTCAGTATTAGTAGTGACTTTTTAACAAAGCTTACTTTAGACCTATATTTAGCATGTTTGTGACAGTCATAGGCTAGTTTAGACCAGGCCACATCGTTTTCCACAATATTGTAAAAACTAGCTGTTCTGAGTGGATCACTTTTCAGCTCACACTCTGCCCTCCAGCACTTCAGGAACCAACTGAAAATATAAATTTTTTAACAAAAAAATTTAATAGTTTGAAAATACCATGTGACCGAAAAGTTCCCGGACAAAGTTTAAAGCCAATTTTTTCAGTAAAATAAGAACATAAATGCATTTTTTTGGTATCATCAGAAAGCCCTTGTTCTCCTCTCTTGAATAGTGTATCGCTTGTCGTTTTATGTCAATAAATTCCATGCTTTAGAATGTCCGATCTGAGAGCAGGCATTGTGCGACTTTGGGAAGAAGGGAAGAAGCAAAGTGAGATCGGCCGTGATATGAATGGTCCAAAGCAAACAGTTTCGGATGCCATCAAGCGATTTCGTGAAACAGGCCGCAATGAAGACAGAGCAAGAAGTGGGCGACCAGCTACAGCAACCACTCTTTGGAACATTCATATCACGAGCGATCTCACTTTGCTTCTTCCCTTCTTCCCAAAGTCGCACAATGCCTGCTCTCAGATCGGACATTCTAAAGCATGGAATTTATTGACATAAAACGACAAGCGATACACTATTCAAGAGAGGAGAACAAGGACTTTCTGATGATACCAAAAAATGCATTTATGTTCTTATTTTACTGAAAAAATTGGCTTTAAACTTTGTCCGGGAACTTTTCGGTCACATGGTACTTACTATGACTCATAGACAGTGTCCCAGACCACCTTTGATATACAACTGAAGAGTGATGCGAAAACAAGCAACCATAAGTCTGATTGAACATCAAAAGGCAGTTCTGGTCCATAATATAAAAACGAAAATCCAAAAGTGACAACAAAGACAAAACCCGCAAATATTGCTAGTGCCTGAAAAAAAATTCAATTTGTACAACTGTGCGAATACAGTTGACTTATAATCTAATGATCAAATCTAATCTAGGGATTCAAAGGCATATAAGTTTCGTTTTTCTGTGGCACTCACATGGAAAGCCAAAAAAGACTTCAAAGCGCTCAGATCCGCACAAACAATGGCTCTAATAGCAGCTAGAGATGTGTAGTAATGCGGTAAGGCGAATGCAACCACTGTTAATTGAACACTCAGCTCTGTGTGAATCATTATAATCGAGAAGCAAAAGGTAGAAAAAATAAGCGACAATATTAACGCAATCAAGGCCAGCTCCTGTAAATAAGAAATAGTTAAAAAACTTATTTTTTTTAGTAAAAGTCCTGGGCGCTTATTTTTCAATCTTTAGAAATCGAAAAAAATAGGTTGATTTTTAAATTTTTGGTGCTCAAGCAAAACCTTTAAAGAGGAATCAGGAGAGCTCGTGCTAATTTAAAAACACGCAAAAACAGACTTGCAAAAAAATTTCTATATAATATAATTTCTATATATTCTATATCTTATATAGTATTCGGCATGTGTGGGTGGGTGGATAGGTGGGTAACGCTTTTTTACTTCGAAGGCCAGAAGGGGTCGTAGATAGCGAAATCACTTTTGTCGCTAATACCATCGTGTTCCCCAGAATGTCAGCTTTCGTTTTAAAAAAAGAACAGGCGAAAAAAAAGAGTTCTAATAGGAGATATACCTATTTTTATGAATGAAGTCATAACCCCTCATTGAAATTTCAACTATCTACTATAGCGCTGCTTTCGGCTGTGGGAAACACTCACTTTTTAGCCAACTTTTTGCGATCATCAATTTTCAAAGTTGGTGTCCTTGGTTAGGAAACCGGGTGAAGGCTCGAGGAATATGCAATAAAATTTCGGGTGTGGTGCGGCGCAAAAATTTTCGAGAAAACACTTTTGGAAAATTTCTCGATAAGGAAAAAATTTTTGGCGGCAAAAAAAGTTCGTGTGATATCAATGACTATTGTGCGCCTGCTCATTGCGCGTCGAATAAAAAAAAGATGGGGTCGATAAGAGGACCGGAACATGGGGGCGCGCGCACTTTTATGGAGGTGGTCAGAATCGAGAAATTCGGAGAATTTAAAATGATTTTGAAATAAAATTTTTGTTGTCTCGCGAGGAAATCGAGAATTGGCAGGTATTACTGTATTCAAGATCACTTATATCAGTAAATCGACTATGCTGAGCACGAATCCGGTGTCAGAATCAACGGTTCGCTTGCTGAAAATAACGTGGATACCCCCCAACCACTTATATGAAGCCCAAACCACGTGGATACCCCCCAACCACTTATATGGGGCCCAAATAACATGGATATCCCCGAACTACCTATATGGGGGCCAAACCACGTGGATAACCCCGAACCACCTTTATGGGGCCCAAACCACGTGGATAACCCCGAACCACCAGCGGGTACCCAAATCACGTATATGGGGCACAAACCACCAGCGGGTACCCGAACCACCTATATGGGTTCCAAACCACCAGCGGGTACCCGAACCACCTATACCGGGCCCGAACCACCAGCGGGTACCCGAACCATGTACATGGGGCCCGAACCACCAGCGGCGCCAAACCACGTATATGGGTCCTAAACCACCACAGCGGTTATCCAAACCATGTACCACATGGGTCCCAACTAAAGCGAGTACCCGAACCATGTACATGGGTCCCACATACACCCGAAAACCACCAGCGGTACGAACCACAATCAGGTACCCGAACCACAAGAATACACGAACTCACACCATACAAGAATTAATGTTCGGCGCCAACGAAGTGCCGCGAAGCGGCACGTACATTAGCAGTTAACTAAAGAATGTTGTTATCAAATGTTCGGCGCCAACGAAGTGCCGCGAAGCGGCACGTACATTAGCAGTTAACTAAAGAATGTTGTTATCAAATGTTCGGCACCAACGAAGTGCCGCGAAGCGGCACCAGCGGGTACCCGAACCACAAGAATACACCCGAATCACCAGCGGGTACCCGAACCACAATCAGGTACCCGAACCACAATCAGGTACCCGAACTACAAGGATACACTCGAACCACAATCAGGTACCCGAACCACTATCAGGTGCCCGAACCACAAGGATACACCCGAACCACCAGCGGGTACCCGAACCACAATCAGGTACCCGAACCACAATAAGGTACCCGAACCACAAGGATACACCCGAATCACCAGCGGGAACCCGAACCACAAGCAGATACCCGAACCGCGATTATATTTTTTAAGGCGGGTGATGCGCCATCGGCGCAGCGGCGCCTTCTAGTCTAAATACTATAGAGGCGCCGATAGGCGCCTGTGGTCCCTTGTAGGTTTATTGCCTGGTATACAAAAAGTCCTTGGAAAAATTTGAGCCAATTTTTTATAACAAAATTTATTTTATATGAAAAATCCAAATATACAGTTTAATAGCACAACTCTTCCTCTTTCAAATAATATAAAAAACTTGCTGGACAATTTCAAATGAATCAACATTTAACTCTCAACACTTGTGAGGTCAATCTGAGAAGTTGCAAGCGTTTTTATCACTTTCAGTGATCAAAAGTTTAATTCCGGGTGAAACGCTTCAGCAACATCTTAGCCTCACATTGTAGCGCAGCTCGAAAACTACAAAACCTATGTTACAGATTTGTTTTTAAATTTCCGAGTGTTGAGATACGGATTTTTCAAAATAATCAATATCTGGAAAAATGACGAAAATCCAAGTTTTTTGCAATTTTTCGGATTTTCGTCATTTTTCAGATATTGATTATTTTGAAAAGTCCGTATCTCAACACTCAGGTATTTAAAAACAAATCTGTTACATAGCTTTTGTAGCTTTTGAGCCGCGCTACAATTTGAGGCTAAGATGTTGCTGAAGCGTTTCACCCAGAATTAAACTTTTGATCACTGAAAGTGATAAAAACGCTTGCAACTTCTCATAATGACCTCACAAGTGCTGGGAGCTGAATGTTGATTTATTTAAAATTATCCAGGCAAGTTTTTTTCATGATTTGAAAGAGGAAGAGTTGTGCTACAAAACTGCATATTTGGATTTTTTTATATAAATAAATTTTGTTATAAAAAAATAGGTCAAAGTTTGTCCAAGGACTTCTTGTCCACCAGGTATTAAAGAGAGGGTCATTATTAGAAAGAAGGATTTTATCTTTTTAGTAATTTTTTTAAATTATTCTCCCTGAAAGGGACAAAATATACCTAAAAATGATCTTATTCGAAATTCCTATTTATCTAACATTCGAATTTTTTGAATTCGTTCATTAGCTTGAGTGACCATGCAATTGCTTTTACTTAGATGTCGCTTGCCGAACTGCAACTTCAGCTCTAAGATCCTCGTGTTTCTTTAGACAGTCTTCATAGGAATTCCAGTTTTTTCTGCTAGCTTCTTGGCGTACTAACTGATTCTACAGAAAAACGGGCAGCGCCAGATTGCGCAAATTAAAATTGCGCACCCGCAAATTGCGCACACTTCAAATTGCGCACCCGCATTGCGCACAATTTAAGTTGCCTTCCATATCTAAAAAACAGGCGTAACACCTGCAAACATACGTATGAAAACAATAATAATGGCCAGAGAATAGTTGGAGGCATAAAAATGAGGAAATAGTACAGTTAAATGAAGAAAAGTGTTTGCGCAATTTCCGTGTGCGCAATTTGCGTGTGCGCAATCTACGTGTGCGCGATTTGCGGGTGCGCAATTTAAAGTGTGCGCAATTTGAATTTGCGCAATCTGGAGCTGCCCAGAAAAACTACGACCATTGATTGCATGATGCTCTTCGGAAAATCGTTAGCTTCATCAACTTTGCGGCCGGCTTGATTCTTTCTCTTATGCTTGGCACTTTTCGTAAGCTTTCGAGTCATTCTAAAACACGTAAACTTTGTCACTTTCGTGTAAAGAAATTTTTGGAGGTTGTAAGGTATAAGTTTAAAAAGATTGAAACCTACTACAATTCTGATGTTTGTCAAATACAGCCTTAAAGTTTTGTTTTTAACAAAAGGAAATAGAAATATAATCGAATACAAATGTTCTCTGTAGCGAATATCAAACTGAACCCTACTTTCCTTGCAACAAAATGGGCTATTTGTTAAAGCAGTTCTGCAGAAATTCTTAAGTTTACTCCAAGCACTTTCTTTGGAGTAGTATTTGGTATTGCAGGTGTATTCAGAGAAATTGTCGTCTTCTTCCGCAGGTGCTTCTTTAAGCATATTTTTTGATAGATTATTTGGTTTATTTGTGTTTACATGGATAAAGAGAAAGTAAAGAAAATTTAATTACGTAGAGCTAACTTTTAATAGACAACATTATTATGCAAAACATTTTTTCGCTGCTTGCTAAACCATAGCAACGACTATTTTTAATTAGTTAGATAGATGGTCATACTTTTTTATAGTTTGACTTGTGCTTTGCATAACTTTATTTATTTTTTTTCAATTTTTGTTCCTATATAAAGACACCGCAATATGAGTTAGGCTGTTGACGCTCTAAATTCACCGGTCATAGACCCTAAGACTTGGAAAACACTAGACTCTACTATGATATTGCCTTTTCTTCACTTTTGTAGTCTTTTTATGGCAAAATTTTGACTTTTTGATTACTCTTGAAAAGTTAATTTTTAGCGAATAGCGCCAAAATAGCGCCAAAAACTCAAGCCTTAAAATTTGAAAAAAATGGCTCGCAAAATTTTTTATTTGAGTTTTTGAGTTAAAAATGAGGTCAACTGACAATGAAACTTAAATTTAATATACTTTTGAAAATTAACGTCAAATTTAATTATGCGTAGAATGTATTTTTTTTTTTTAAATAAAATTTATAACTATTAAAAAAATGTGCAATCGGTACTCAAAACAACCAAAATGTTTTTTTAGTCTAGATAACTCTAATCTTTTATTTGTCACAGACACATACAGATTTACACACAATCACATTGTTATTAACATCTTGCCCACACGTTCACACGGGAGTTTGAGTCTTCAATAATCCTGTTCAATTCGTACTGAAACACAGTGCTAAAAAACAAAAAGGATGTAAATACAGCAATATAGTCAAAGTAAAGTTCACCATTTTCCGTTGTTGTCTGGCTCGTACATAAAACCAATGCAACGCGATAGCCTATAATTAAGAAAAAAAGTGTTTCAAAAAAAATAAATATTTTGTTAATTTACCCGTAGTCTTGCACACACAACTCTCGACAAGCAGATTCCATCACAAAGTAACCACCGAACTTGCCGGAATTAATAGTATCAACATTCATCTTGGAAGTCATTAGTCGGAACCCGTCAGTACAATTCTTTGATGATGCAGCTGAAAAATTGACTAAAGTTAGTTTATAAATATTAGTCTGATTCTTTGACTGTGTAAAACCTCGTGCCCCAAAGTGAGCAATTTTTCGTGACTTTACGTTGGGATTTTTATTTCATTTACTATCATTTTCTAGCTCAGATGCGAGTCTACAAAATGAGCTTCTCGGCAGCCACATATGATTAAAAACATTTCAATAAAAGTGAGTTTTTTGTAATCTTAGTTGCACCAGGAGCGACCGTTCCCGCCTTCAAAGACATGAAAAATAGCTCACTGATTGGGTACAGATCGATATTTTTTACAGATCGATTTTTACAGATCGATTTTTCTCGCCGACAATATTTTTGGAGTGTATTTTCAAAAACACGATTTTCCCTTGGTACCCACTGGGTTCGGGTTTTCGCCACAAGGGACCATCCAGAGACCAAGATTCAAACCCCAAGTGGGACCAATCGTGTTTTTGAAATTACACACTGAAAAAATGTTGTCGAGAAAAATTGATCTGTAAAAACAGAATTTTGAAATAAGACCTAGAAAAAAGTTATGACCGTTTGAAATCCTGGGAATTTCTTGACACACCCTGTATATGACCTATTAAAATGTTAAAAATTGCATTTTTGATGCTCGCGTAATTTTGGCTGTGTTCTTTTCTGAAATTTTATGTATTTAAGAGCCTGAAGTAAGATATCTGATGTGCGCTTCATGTAAAAAGAATTGCGCGCGAATTTAAAATCGTTTTTTCAACTTTGCATTGCATTTGCAATTTTTACTTGTAAGTATTTTTCAATTATATGTGTACCTTTCTAAAAAGCGAACTCACTTTGGGCAGGAGCCGTCTTAGTAGTAGCAGCCACTGTCGCCGCACCTGTAGCAGCAGGCGCTGCAGCAGTACTATTTGGCTTGGCCGCCGTGGTAGCAGCTGTTGTAGTTAAATTCGCTCCACCTGTAGTAGCAATAACTGCAGTTGTAGTATTTGGCCTTGCCGTTGTACTGGCAGTAGTAGCCATGGGCGTTGTACTAGTAGCCATCGGCGTAGTAGTCGTCGCAGCTGGTGTACTACTGGTCATCATGACCACTGTGGTGCCTCCAGTCATACCAGCTGTGCTGACCACATAGGTGCATGCCGTAGTGGGGTGTGGAGTTACAGTCACACCAGCCATAGTGCTCTGAATAGTGCTCGTTGACCCTTGGTTGAGTGCTGGACCTCCTGTGCTACCAGACACTGTATGTGGTCCAGATGGACAGACTGGAGGTGGTGGACAGGTCGGTGGGGGTGGGCAAGTACCTAGAGGTGGAAGGCCATTTACTGGCATAGTGAAGCTGCTAGTGTTGGCTGGTTTCGCAGTGGTCGCAGTGGGTGTTCCAGCGGAGTTGGCTGGTGTGGCGTTGGTAGCATAAGGTAGGGATAAGGTAGTGGATCCAGAACCAGTAAAGTTGAGTGTTGGGGCATTGGTACCATAAGGTAAGGATAAAGTAGTAGTTCCAGAGCCAGTGGAATTAACAGTAGAACCAGCTGGTAATATTGTGGTAGGCCGAGTGCTGGAGTTTGTGCCAAAAACAGTGCCTGGAGCTGTAGAACCAGGAACCAGAGCAGAGGATGCAGCTGCAGAGGAGCCAGAGGCAACGCTTGAGTTGGCCGCTTTAGTTATGCTGGTTGTGGATGCCGCTGGTGTTGTCGAACCTTAAAAATATGTTTTGTTGATCAAAAACAAGTTTGTTAAAAAGTTGTCAGATTATTAAAGTAATATGCAGTTTTGAAAATACAATAAAATCCTTTTTTCAGTAGTTTTGAAAAGGCTTGTAAAAAATCACTTCTAAATTATGTAATTAGTGAATTGTCAATTGTGATTGTCAAATTTCTCGAATTTGATTATAATGCCGTATTTCCTCTAATATAAGACATACGACCCCCATAAGGCCGGCCCTCCACCCAATTTTTCGGTCAAACCGTGCGTGAAGTTTCACTAAGTCAATCTAAAAACCTTGAAGCTATGTTTTTGTGACTTCTCGTAAAGTGTTATAAGAATTGACCATACTATCAAAAAAGATTCTTCAAACCTCGACTTCAATTTTCAGATTGGCTGGCTGAGTGCGACACACTTAAGCTTACCCTTTAACCGAAGGCTGAAAATGATAACAGAAGATAAGATATCTGAGGCCAGAGCAAAAGGATGACAGCAAAGACCAAGGAGAGAGACTGAATTTTTAACCGAAGGCATTAGGCCAGGGCTCTTGTTTGTACTTTATTTAAAGATTTGTACTTTATTTGAGACTCTAAATCAAAACAGACAAGCAAGCTGCAAAAAAGAGACAAAAAATGTAAAGCAAAATTACTAGCCTAAAATCGCGGCAAAAGCGCAAATTCGAAAAACAATTTTTTGTGAAAACAGGGACAATTTATTCGAAAAAAATCGGGGCCATTATATTAGAGGGCCGTTATATATTTTATTCACCCGTCAGGAAGCCGTTATATTAGAGGGGGCCGTTATATTGGGAGGGGCCGTTATATTGGGAGGGCCGTTATATTGGGAGGGGCCGTTATATAGAGAAAATACGGTAAGACATTTTGGTACAAGGGCTGAGTTTTGGAAAACTTTCACTGTCAAAATGGTCGATTTTTAATCAGAAGTTTTAAAAGTTTGTTCAAAAAGGGGTCACTAAATCCATAGTCGGCCCGACAACATTGCCGAACATTTTAGCTCCTAAAAAATAGGCTACATGACTCAGCTTGTACTTGCAACATAAAAAGCAAGGCTATTGTTCCAGTCACTTACTATTCCAGTTCCTCTAAACCTTTCTTATGGCTATTTTTCGTAACAAGGATATCGCTGTTGCGAATTCAATTTCGAAAATCGATTTTGCTTCTTCTTCTAGTCAATCCAATTATGCTGCGTTAATTTTTGGCTTTTGTTTTACTGAAGGACACATGTCACCGAGTCAGATGCTTTTAACTTATACAAACTTCAAATATTTCTACCGAAAACAATATTTATTTTTCCTATTCTCAAATTTCCGACAACAATTCAACTATTTTATATCTATTCTATTTTATATAACAGATTCAAAACATCTTCCACATATTCTCGCTAAGCCAAATGCCACATTAAACATTTCTCATAGTTATCTACTTCCTCTGCCCCAAATCCACTGCTTCCCTCGCTTCCATAAAAGGACCAATTTTTCAAATGGCCTAATGAGCCAGCCCAGTTGAAAGCCAAACCAACAAATCATTGACTCCTCCCACAAGTCTTGTTGCCACACCACAAATCTCGCAGCGAACCAAAACTCAAGCAATAAAGTAAAAGGGTGGGCGACTAGTGAGAATCGACCGTGTTCATTGTGGCAGGAAATCACAGCTTTACCCATTAAGCCACCAAGTCCTTTGATTACTGCTCACTATTCTATTTTATATTGCCAAAATATTGACTATCTGCACCAATTAGCTTTGCATACAGATTTTGCTAAAATCTGCTGGACTTTTGCTTTCTATTTTATTATTTTCGGTGCAAAATATGAATTATGAAAAACAAAAAAAATAAAAATGGTGCTGTACGGACTGTGGATCGAACCTAGGATACATTTTTACCCAATGCTGTGCTAGCTAAACCGCTGGACCACAAAAGCCCTTGTCACCACGTTAATAAAATATAACATATTCTAATACTTCTTTCTACTGTCAATGCTTACTATACTAACTATCCAACTATTCTTTTTCTCCATTCCCCTTCTCCACTCAATACCTGTCAACATGTATACTGGAAGCAATACCCACATCGAAAAAGCACCCTCCATCTGCAAATACTGCTTGTGCGATCAGCACACCCTCACAGTCACCTGCACCTCCGCCAAACACATTCACCTCAAAATAGTCAACCTGCCTAGCTGGGCAGAGACTTTTCATGCTCACAACTTGAGCATGCAGGATTTGCCTCATTTTACCTACCATCCAAAACTAAGAGTGTTGAGACTGAATGGCTGTCAATTGAGGTATTTGCATCCACTGGCTTTAGTTGGATTGCCAGGTAAAATGAATCAAAATGTATATAGTTAATCAATTTTGAAATTTAGCCCTGGAAACCATTCATTTAGCAGACAATTTGCTAGAGAGTGTGCCAGAACCATTTTTTCAAAGATCTACTAAACTAAGAGTACTAAATCTGGCTAGAAATAGGATCGCAGATGTGAATGACCTAGAATGGTCATTGCCAATGGGATTGGTGTTGGAGCAACTGGTGCTGGACAGCAATCCTATAGAAAAGAGTTTAGAGGGAGAAAGCAAATTTGCGTGGCCACTGGCAAGGCAACTTCACTTAGCTAGTACTGGACTGGAGATGGTCAGAGCGGAGCAATTTACTTTTGGCACAGCGACCAAGGTAAGGGTTGATCACATCTGCCGGTGAAAATAAAAAAGTGAGAGGCACTTTTTTTTAAGGGACATGCACACCTATTCAAAATTTGTCCCCGTCAATTTAATGTTTTTTTCCGAATCGTTGAACTTCTGTACGGATCTTTCTACTTGGTTTCTAGCAAAACTATACCTGAAATAAAATTCTAGGCCTTGTTTTGTTAGAAACCAGGTTGAAAAATGCGTAGAAGAGTTCAATGATTAGGAAAAAAATTTGAATTGACAGGGACAAATTTTGAGCAGGAATAAAAAGAATAAAAATTCTTAGGAAAGCCATCAAAAAGGCATTGATTATTAGGTTTTTGACCTCAGCGTAACTGGTGATTGTCGTCAGGAAAAGCCGTTCTCGGTGAAATATATAAAACCCATCAAAGAATTTCTAAAGGTTGTAAATAATCGAGTGTCGATCCTGGACCTGTGCTCTGCCTATATGTCAACGCTCTTTGGCTAGGAAAAACTTGGCAAAAAACGAAATTCGCCAACATAAAGTTTGCTAAATGTAGGTTTTATCTGAAAAAGTTTGCTCAACACTAAATTGTTTCCCTGTTTCTTTTAGGCAAAACCTAGCAAATTTACATTTGGAAAATTTTGTTTCGGCGAATTTTTATTTGGCAAATTTTGTTTTTGCCAAGTTTCACCTAGCTCTCTCTATTTTGACGACTCTTCAAGTTAGAACCCAGGGGCCGTGAAGGGTTAGAGAGTTGACCGCCACCTGGAAAAATCTTTTAAGCATTAATGAGCTACTAAAACGTTGAAAAATGGTTTAAAGCGATTCTTTGGGCAAGAAGGAACTATGTACTCTTGCCAATTTTTTCTAAAATAAAAAAAATTTTATTTGCAGTCAAACCTATCTATAACGTCACCTTCATGAATCCCCGCCTAAATGTTGTACAAAAAGACATAACTTCATCCGCTATAACGTCACCCATTCCCTCTCTATAACATCACTTCCGTTCAAAAATTCAAGTTTCAGAGCAGAATCATGTCAGAGCAGAAACGCAAGCGTACGGCCTCTGGAGAAAAAGAAGGAGTTCCTTAGTGAATTGAAGAAGAATCCGAACCAGACAGCGGTGGCCAGGAATTTCAACATGCAGAGAACAAAGTGGATTGATCGCCCCTCGGGAGTACATGAAGGAACACAGCAACAATCCAGGCGTGATGAAGGCATTCGATCTCCTCGACGATGAGATGCAGGAACTCCGAAGAAAGAAGATGCGCCAGCCAACGATTTTGGAGAGCTTTGGAATGAATTGAGTTCGTTTATGCCGAATAAAGCCCCTTTGTTTCATGTCTCTTTGTTCCTTGTCTCTTGGTTTAGACCCCTTTTAATCAAACCTCTGTATAACGTCACCCTCTCTATAACGTCACCTTGGCTCGGTCCCGAAGGGTGATGTTATAGACAGGTTTGACTGTATTTATTTCTCAAAAATATCGTTAAATAGAGCGTAGACTGGCAAGGTGGAATGTTGAACTCGACAAATAACTCAACTTTTTTAGAAACTATTCGAATCTAACTCATCCAACACCCACTCCATTGTCTTAACCAAGAAGCACTGGGAGGTCATGGAGCTGCTGGATTTATCTGACAATCCTATCCTCCAAATCGACTCCTCATCGTTAGAAAAATTCTCCAATTTAACTAGCCTGAAGCTAAGAAGGGTAAACATTCAACAAGAGTTTCTTCAATGGATCAACGCCCCCACCACCAAGTGTCGGCATTTGGATCTACACTCAGCTAATCTACAATTTAGTCAGCCAAGCCATTGGAGCAGGCAATGGACTTTTTGCTCATCTAATTTAGGTGGGTTAATAGTTACAAATGCGTATCACCTCGACGACGGTTTGAGACAAAGTTCTGGTACAAAATTTCATGCTGAACAACTACAAAAACCGATTTTGCGTGTCTCGAGTCAAAAATTTGACGAAACACCTTTTTGAAATTTGAGTCATAAAAAATGGTGGCCGATTGTTAATCGGCTAGTTGACCCATTTTTTTAATTATTTTTTTCAAGTTAAGTACTCATTCAAACCGCTATTTTTTGCGCTTTCAAGTAGGCCATTAACTTAAAAATTAACTTTTTTGAAAAACAAATTCCACTGCTCTGCCATCGAGATACACAGGACATTAAAAGACGACATGTAAAAATGTTACTTGTTGGCGAAAAAGTGCCACCTTTTTGTGAAAATGTTTAAAATGTCTTTTTAATTTTTAATTAAAAATACAAAAATGCATACTTTTCTGAAAGTGAAAGTGCCTGAAAGTGCCTTGCAATTCTAGTTTATAAAGAAGCATCACTTTTTGTAATATATTTTCAAAATGTAACACAAAAAGGTACAAGTATGAAGAAAGTCAGAAAAATAATTTAGTTGGTACTTTTACTTTGGTATTTCGTCAAAAACTAGAATAGCAGGACTACATTATAGTGTTAACACTTCCAGAAAAGTTAGGTGCTTTTTCATATAATACGCCTCCAAACAAACTTTTTGGTTTTTGACTGACTTTTGGAGGGTAAGGCCTGTTTCTGCCACGTGGACTATGTTTGGTCATTCTGAGTTAGAATGACCACAAACTCATTCTGACTCAGAATGAGACCCACCGAATTAACTGTGAAATTTCTCCTATATTACTCGAGAAATTCTACAGTTGACTCAGTGGGTCTCATTCTGACTCAGAATGACCAAAAATAGTCAACGGGACAAAAACACGCCTTACCCCTCAAAAGTCAGTCAAAACCCAAAAATTTTCTTTGGAGGCGTATTATATTTTTAATCAAACATAAAAAAGATGTCACATTTTCACAATAAGATGGCACTTTATCGTCAGAAGGCACTTTTTTCCGTTTTTTCGACATTAAACCCCAACCCAGTTTTTTATTAGTAATTCATGGTAAAGTGCCCAACCAAGCTCTTTACAGACCACAAAGTGGGAATATTGTTTGGAATATCCGGTGCTACAATGATACCGTATTTCCTCTAATAACTCATTCGAGTGAGTTATTTTTTGGATCCAATTTGGGGTCGATCTCGAGATTTTTGTGTGCTCCAGCAAATTCTATAATGTGGAATTGTTAGAACTCGAGGGAGTTAAGAAAACGCAATTAAGAGCTGTCCAAAATATTCTCTATGGGCTGAGATATAGGTCTCCAAAGTTGAGGGCTTTTGACTGAATATGTTCACAACAGTGTAAAATTTTCTTCCAAATTTAGAATGGCTGGATATTTCCAACACCCAGCTAGACAGTCTCCAACTGATACAGCCATATTGTCGAGTCAAATGGCTGTTCGCCAACAATAACCATCTGAGCTCAGTCAACCTGCAGGGTAACACACTACAAACCCTAGAACTAGACAATAACCGCCTGGAGGAATGGCCTCTAGCAAGTGGATTGAAACAGGGCACTGAAGAAAACCACCAATTTCACTCCATATATCAGATGTTTAAGCACTTGGAAGTGCTCTCGCTGGCCAACAACTCCATAGAATTGTTGCCCAGGAACTGGCTCAACCTATTGCCTCAACTTCAGCACCTAGATTTGAGTAGAAATAGATTGTTGAGCGTGTTTGCAGGGCAAATGGATGGTAGTGCTGCTAATGAGAAGTTGAGGTTTTTGAATCTCTCAAGCAACTCTATCAGGTTGGTTCTTTGGAGTTATTTTCTTTTAACTCTCTTTAATTTTCTATGCACTCTTGTTAAAGGAAAGGGCACATTGAGTTGCGAGTATTTTGAACTCTCAAGAATTGATTCCCAGTGGGTGCACACCATATTTTTTAAGCCATTTTTTATGTTTTATCTGCAATTTTGGTATCAAAATGAGGCCGGAATGCCTTATATGGGACCTCCTCAAAATCCACTTTCGACCACTTTTTTGAACTTATTAGGTCCTAATTAGTCTAAAAAACTTGTTATTTTCACGCGGACTATTTTTTAGAAAAATTATTTTTTTTACCATTTTTTAAAAATGATAAATGATCATAAATATAGTTGCACATAATCCAATTCACATGGCTGCTCTATGTAAAAAGGGGGAATGAGTGTGTAATACTTCAGCATATTGCTGGGAATAGTCTCTAAGGTGCTTGGGGGCGCGCATCTCTAAGTCTAACGCTCCCGCAGGGGGCGCGAGGGCTTGGGGCTTGGACTTGAGATGCGCACCCCCAAGCACCTTAGATCCCATACATCTCGAAAAATGGGCTATGTAAGTGTACAACAACACTTGCATAGCCCTGCTTTGTCATAAGGTTGGCCGGCCATGAGAATTAGATGCTCACCCACCCACAATTTGTCAAAACACAATTTTGGGAGGACTCGGTAAAAGGAATTGGCCCTATCCAACAAAAGGGGTGAGGTTGGCTTGGACTTCTTTGTTTAATTTTTTTTCGTTGTTTTTAGGCTTAGGTTCAGGCAAGGGTAGGGAAGCGTATGTTAGGACAGAATCATACATGACTCTAAGATATGTTTGAGTCCGTCCTAATCCTAAAAAGTAGCAAAAAAACCGGGGGACCAAGGTGAACCCTCGTTCGATAGGGCCAAGAAACTCTCGCCACAGATTAAAAAAAAACTGAAAAGGCTTACCACAATCGTAGTGCGCAAAACAGATAAATTTATCTAAACAGATAAATTTATCTAAAATTTATCTAAACAGATCTGTTTAGATAAATTTATCTAAACAGATAAATTTATCTAAACAGATAAATTTATCTAAACAGATAAATTTATCTAAACAGATAAATTTATCTAAACAGATAAATTTATCTAAACAGATAAATTTATCTAAACAGATAAATTTATCTAAACAGATAAATTTATCTGTTAGATAAAATTTTATCTGCTAGATAAAATATGATTTTTATATGCAAATAACAATGAGTTCATTATGAAACATTTTTTAGAATAATTGTAACAAAAATGTTTGATGGGTTTCCAAAATAAAATTCTGGGAGATACCAAATTCAATTTTGGAAACCTATCGAACATTTTTATTACAATTATTCTAATAAATGTTTCATAATGAAACCCATTTGTTATTTTGCCGATGAATATATAAGAAATCATATTTTATCCAATAGACTACTGGACAAAAATAATTTGATTTTATCTAACAGGTAAATTTATCTGTTTAGATAAATTTATCTATTTTGCGCACTACGACCACAATGGCTTAAAAAAGGACCCCCCAAAAATTGGTTCCATAATAAAAAATCTACAATGCAAAATTTACAGGTCTTTTCCCGGCTACAACACTCCTCTTTTCCCATCTCTAACAGTTGTGGACATATCCTCTAACGGTTTAGAAGACCTGGACACAGATCTATTCTCAAAATATCCCTCCCTTCAACATCTTCATCTGTCCAAAAATCCGAGTATTGAACTTGAGCAACTGGTCAATATGCCCAACTTGGTGCATTTGGACATCAACGAGTGTGCACTCAAAGAAATGCCTGATTTCAGTCAATTGGCTTGTCTACACTCACTTCATTTGAGCAATAATTTGGTGAAAAAATTGGAGCCTAAGAAGTTACCAGCTTGTTTGGTGGAATTGGTTTTAAGGGAAAATCAGCTGCAGGATGTTGGACAATTTTCTGTGAAACAATTGAATTGTTTAAAAGAGCTAGATTTGAGTGTAAACCCTGTGGAATGTGACTGTTCTCTAATGTCGCTGGCTAATGTACTTAAACAACAGGCAAATTTTTATGTGAGTTGAATTTTTGCTTGGATCTGTAAATTTTTCAAAATAATCGAAATATTGTTATTTTATATAACATTAGACTAATAGTAAGATTGCGTCTTCTACCCTTTTTTTTCTATTACCAACCATTTTAGTTAGTAAAATTTATAAAAATGTGGATGTGAAGGAAAAAAATGCTACAAGATGCTTTTAAAAAGCATGGAGAATTTTTGGCTCTAGTGGTTTCCATGAGTTTCCTAGTATTTCCATGAAAACAGCCTGGTCCCCCTGTTGATTTTTATCGAAAAATGCCTTGGTCCCCCTGTTGTTTTTATTGAAAATGCCTTGGTCCCCCTGTTGATTTTTATCGAAAAATGCCTTGGTCCCCTGTTGTTTTTTATTGAAAAATGCCTTGGTCCCCCTGTTGATTTTTATCGAAAAATGCCTTGGTCCCCCTGTTGATTTTTATTGAAAATGCCTTGGTCCCCCCTGTTGATTTTTATTGAAAATGCCTTGGTCCCCTGTTGATTTTTATCGAAAAATGCCTTGGTCCCCCTGTTGTTTTTATTGAAAATGCCTTGGTCCCCCTGTTGATTTTTATCGAAAAATGCCTTGGTCCCCCTGTTGATTTTTATCGAAAAATGCCTTGGTCCCCCTGTTGTTTTTATTGAAAAATGCCTTGGTCCCCCTGTTGATTTTTATCGAAAATGCCTTGGTCCCCCTGTTGTTTTTATTGAAAAATGCCTTGGTCCCCCTGTTGATTTTTATTGAAAAATGCCTTGGTCCCCTGTTGATTTTTATCGAAAATGCCTTGGTCCCCCTGTTGTTTTTTATTGAAAAATGCCTTGGTCCCCTGTTGATTTTTATCGAAAAATGCCTTGGTCCCCCTGTTGTTTTTATCGAAAAATGCCTTGGTCCCCCTGTTGTTTTTTATTGAAAAATGCCTTGGTCCCCCCTGTTGTTTTTTATCGAAAATGCCTTGGTCCCCCTGTTGTTTTTATTGAAAAATGCCTTGGTCCCCTGTTGATTTTTATCGAAAAATGCCTTGGTCCCCCTGTTGTTTTTATTGAAAAATGCCTTGGTCCCCCTGTTGATTTTTATCGAAAATGCCTTGGTCCCCCCTGTTGTTTTTTATTGAAAATGCCTTGGTCCCCTGTTGATTTTTATCGAAAATGCCTTGGTCCCCCTGTTGATTTTTATCGAAAATGCCTTGGTCCCCTGTTGTTTTTATTGAAAATGCCTTGGTCCCCCTGTTGATTTTTATCGAAAATGCCTTGGTCCCCCTGTTGATTTTTATTGAAAATGCCTTGGTCCCTGTTGATTTTTATTGAAAATGCCTTGGTCCCCCTGATTTTTATCGAAAATGCCTTGGTCCCCCTGTTGATTTTTATCGAAAAATGCCTTGGTCCCCCTGTTGTTTTTATTGAAAAATGCCTTGGTCCCCCTGTTGATTTTTATTGAAAAATGCCTTGGTCCCCCTGTTGATTTTTATCGAAAATGCCTTGGTCCCCCTGTTGTTTTTATTGAAAAATGCCTTGGTCCCCCTGTTGATTTTTATCGAAAATGCCTTGGTCCCCCTGTTGTTTTTATCGAAAAATGCCTTGGTCCCCCTGTTGTTTTTTATTGAAAATGCCTTGGTCCCCCTGTTGTTTTTATCGAAAATGCCTTGGTCCCCCTGTTGTTTTTATTGAAAATGCCTTGGTCCCCCTGTTGATTTTTATCGAAAAATGCCTTGGTCCCCCTGTTGTTTTTATTGAAAAATGCCTTGGTCCCCCTGTTGATTTTTATCGAAAATGCCTTGGTCCCCCTGTTGTTTTTATTGAAAAATGCCTTGGTCCCCTGTTGATTTTATCGAAAATGCCTTGGTCCCCCTGTTGATTTTTATTGAAAATGCCTTGGTCCCCCCTGTTGATTTTTATTGAAAAATGCCTTGGTCCCCCTGTTGATTTTTATCGAAAAATGCCTTGGTCCCCCTGTTGATTTTTATCGAAAAATGCCTTGGTCCCCCTGTTGTTTTTTATTGAAAAATGCCTTGGTCCCCCTGTTGTTTTTATTGAAAAATGCCTTGGTCCCCTGTTGTTTTTATTGAAAAATGCCTTGGTCCCCCTGTTGTTTTTATTGAAAAATGCCTTGGTCCCCCTGTTGTTTTTATTGAAAAATGCCTTGTTGAGGGTAGCTCTTTGCTTAGATTTCGAAGAATAGATTTTTTTTATTGATTGCCATTTTTCTATACACTGTACCCCATTAGCAAATTCGAATCGCTTGGACACTTCGCTGACTGTTTTCAAAACCGACTTTGAAGAGCTTTGCAATGTCTCCGATCCTCCTGCCTTGTTGCCTCAAATTGACGAAAACTGGACGCAAATCTCAATTTATTCTAAAAATGCAAAGAGAGTTAGCAAACACAGGCCTGAAAAGACAAAATAACAATTGGAAATAAAACATTCAAAAAATTTTTTAATAAAAAATCTTGTGTTTTTTTGTTTTTAGTGTGCTTTTCTAAGCTTTTGTGTTATCAATTTTTTTTAATTAACTGTTCATTTTTAAAAATCTTAGCTACAAAATTATAGTTTATGTTCACATCAAAAACCCAACTTTACCTACAATTTTCAGGACCGCACCGAGTACTACTGTTTTATCGACAACTGGCAACACTCGATGGGCACCTACCTTGAAAGCAATGCCCAGCTATGTGAATACCAAAAAGGAAAGAGAGAAGGCAGTCTAGTCAGGCTGATAGCCAATCTGATTTCAATTTTGGTTTTGTTGGCAATTGCTGTGGCCTTGACAGCCTTGCTGATCATGCGACTTAGCAATTCTATGGGCAATATGCAATGGGTAGCCTTTGCCTACAAACCTGTGCCCCAAATGGATGGTCCGACTTCTGTTTAATTCATTTTTTGTTCAAAAAATTGTTATACAGTTAAGAACGGGGGACGGGTGCAATCGAGTGGGGGGACGGGGTGCAATCGAGTGGGGGACGGGGTGCAATCGAGTGGGGACGGGGTGCAATCGAGTGGGGGACGGGGTGCAATCGAGTGGGGGACGGGTGCAATCGAGTGGGGGACGGGGTGCAATCGAGTGGGGGACGGGTGTAATCGAGTGGGGACGGGGTGCAATCGAGTGGGGGACGGGGTGCAATCGAGTGGGGGACGGGGTGCATTGAGTGGGGGACGGGGTGCATCGAGGGGACGGGGTGCAATCGAGTAGGGGGACAGGGTGCAATCGAGTAGGGGACGGGGTGCAATCGAGTGGGGGACGGGGGTAATCGAGTGGGGGATGGGGTGCAATCGAGTGGGGGACGGGGTGCAACCGAGTGGGGGACGGTGCAATTGAGTGGGGGACGGGGTGCAATCGAGTGGGAGGACGGGTGCAATGAGTAGGGGACGGGTGCATCGAGTGGGGGGAGGGTGCAATCGAGTGGGGACGGTGCAATCGAGTGGGGGACGGGGTGCAATCGAGGGGGACGGGGTGCAATCGAGTGGGGACGGGGTGCAATCGAGGGGGGACGGGGTGCAATCGAGTGGGAGGACAGGTGCAATTGAGTAGGGGACGGGGTGCAATCGAGTGGGGGACGGGGTGCAATCGAGTGGGGGACGGGGTGCAATCGAGTGGGGGACGGGGTGCAATCGAGTGGGAGGACGGGGTGCAATTGAGTAGGGGACGGGTGCAATCGAGTGGGGGACGGGTGCAATTGAGTGGGGGGACGGGTGCAATCGAGTGGGAGGACGGGGTGCAATTGAGTAGGGGACGGGGTGCAATCGAGTGGGGGACGGTGCAATCGAGTGGGGACGGGGTGCAATCGAGTGGGGGGACGGGGTGCAATCGAGTGGGGGACGGGGTGCAATCGAGTGGGGGACGGGGTGCAATCGAGTGGGGACGGGTGCAATCGAGTGGGGACGGGGTGCAATCGAGTGGGAGGACGGGGTGCAATTGAGTAGGGGACGGGGTGCAATCGAGTGGGGGACAGGGTGCAATCGAGTGGGGGACGGGGTGCAATCGAGTGGGGGACGGGGTGCAATCGAGTGGGGGACGGGGTGCAATCGAGTGGGGGGACGGGGTGCAATCGAGTGAGGACGGGTACAATTTAGCCATATTTTTTATGTCCGTTCCTATACACTAAAATAGCTTATTTCCATACCAGAAATAAAATTTTTAATAAAAAGGGGATTGCCTTGTCTAGTCCAAAATATCGCAAAGGTGGCTTTGCCATTCGTTTTTCCAAAGTCTGTAAATTTTGCCATAACGATCTGCGGATCTCGATAAAAACTCCTGATTTTCAAAACAGGGTGACAGTTAATTCAGGTCCGAGGGTTTTAATGGACTTTATTTGAGGACTTTCGAAAGACTATGCGAGGACCAGCAAAATCAGAAACTCTTTTCGATATTTTGGACTAGGCTCACGAATCTATCTATCATTATTATAATAAATAGAAGCTTTTGGTGGTGCCCCTTGACAGCAAAAGCAAGATAATGTGAAATGCTGCTAGGTGGACTTTAACCTGAGAGATTTTTTTCTACCAAATTTCCGAAAAAGTCAGTTTAATAACAGTTTCTCTGACTCTGATGCAAGCTTATACCAAGGATGTTTGTGTAAATATTTTCTTTGTGTTTTGATAAATAAAATGTTTGTGAAAAATTTTGAGTTGTGAATTCCCACTACTAAAACACATCTTGCAACGCAAAAGAGATGAATGACTTTTTGCTTATGCTGATAAAATTTAGCAGCAAAAGAGCTGTGTGTGTCAGCACTTGGCACTCCCTAGAGAGGCGATTTGTTTTGGTAAGCAACCATTTTGTTGGCTCTCAACAAATAAATCTTTCAGCACCACACTTGCTTCTTTTGCTTTCTCCTCATTAATCCACATTCAAAAGTTTGAGGGAAGACAAAAAAGATGTAGATGGATGTGTTAGAAGTTAAAAGTCATGACATTTTAGGCTAGACACCGCATCAAAAATATTGCATCATATTTGAGTAGGCATATGGTCGTTTGGCTGTTTTTATGACATTTTTTCACACTTCGGCATTCTGTATTTCAGCAGTTTGGCAACGGGAACAGTAAAATGTTAAACCCCTAAAATTTTAAAATTTTTCGACCCTAAAAATTTTGATTTTCGTATGCCTTGGTCCCCCAAGCTGATTTTTTTAGATCCAAAATAGATTAAAATGCTGCTTGGGGGACCAAGGCATGCGAAAGGTCAATCCAATTTTTAAGGTCAATCCCAGGGATGGCTGTACGCATGATTTTACTATTCAGCGAATTGAAAAACATGGAAAAATGATAAAAGTGCATAAAAATTTCAAAGGTTAGCATTTTACAGTTCGAGCGGTTCCCTTGTTAGTCGAAGCCTTAGGCGGCGTGTAAGCCAATGTATACAGTTAATGTACAGGGTGGCGCAACGTAAACTGGTGAATGAATTTTTACCATAACTTTTTTATTTTCAAAGATTTTGACGAGATCTTTTTTTTAAAAGAAAGCTGAATAGATGAGAAAGCGAATGATACCAAACTTGCGGTAAAAAACTTTATTTGAACACACTCAACAACATCAGACAATAATTACAACGATTTCACTTAATATTCTTCTTCGACAGACTTTCCATTCACTTCAAGGCAGTATTCGAGACGTGTTTGGTAGGCGCTGATTGCTTTATTGACCATTTCCTGTGGAAGACTTGCGAAGGCGCTCTCAATTCTTGTTCTAAGCTCGGCTATGCTGGCGATCGGCGTTGTATAGACGGCTCTTGATCCACCCCAAAGAAAGAAGTCACATGGCGTCAAATCAGGCGAATACGGTGGCCACGCGAAAGGAGCAGGAGAAGTCGGAGTCCCTCGGCCCATCCATCGAAGCTTGAAATTCTCATCTAGCCAATTACGTGTAAACCATGGCCTAATAGAAGGAAAAATTAACATTTTAATAAAACACATTTTTAAAAACGATCTCAGCAACAAAAATAAGCATGTTTGGTATCATTCGCTTTCTCATATATTCAGCTTTCTTTTAAAAAAAAGATCTCGTCAAAATCTTTGAAAATAAAAAAGTTATGGCAAAAATTCATTCACCAGTTTACGTTGCGCCACCCTGTATGTTACAGTTAACTGTATATTACAGTTAACTTATGCTACAGCTAATTGTACACATTAAGAACATTTTTTAATCATTATGTTTAAAAAATACTTTGAATATTTAATTGTATGTTACAATTGACTGCATATCTGGACAGACTCAAATGTGCGTCCGAAAATTAAAAAAAAAAAAGCGCGAATTCAAAAAAATTGTCGAAAACCGCCAAACATGTATGCACAATTTGAGTTCTTTATAAAAAATTTCAAATTGTGAAAAAGTTGCCTACCAGAAGCAGGAGTGGTTGCACCAGACACGTTAGATGTTAATGCTGCGGAAGAATTAGCAGCCTTTGGAGTAGTAGAGCCAGTTGGTGGTGGTGTAGATGATCCCACTGTTCCCGCTACACTTGCAGTAGTTGAGCCAGAGGCAGTTGGAGCAGCTACTGATGCGTTTGCAGCTATAATTACTATTTAAACTATGTAAAATTTTCGCCACAATTTGATATCGAAAATAGTTAACCAACCTATGGAAGGTGGTTGAAGAATCGCTGAAATGATGCACGTTTAAACAATTGAAAAAAAAATCTGTTTAAAAAAATACTTTGAAGGGTCAAATTTGCAGGCATAGATGTTGGCGATGCTGGTTTGGCCGTAGTTGCATTAGCTGCCAGTGTGGTCGTTGAGCCTGATCCAGCAGTGGTCATGTTAGCAGTTGTTGGTAACATAGTGGGACCAGTAGCCACAGTTGTCAACGAAACATTTGACACCACTATGCTAGTCATTGCTACAATTGGGTTTACTGCAGCAACAGAAGTATTAGCTGCTTTTGTTGTGTTTCCAGTAGGTGTGGCTGTTGCATTAGTTGCTCCAGCTGCAGTAGTTCCAGCTGTGGTAGGTCCGGCTGTTGTCGTGCCAGCTGTGGTAACTCCGACTGTAGCAAGTGCAGCTGCGATCGGTGCAGCTCCGGCTACTGATACAGCAAGTGTAGCTGGTTTAGCAGTAGTTACTGCAACTGTGGTTGGTCCAGCTGTTGTTTGACCTATCGTGGTTGGACCAGCAGTGGTGGTGGTTGGAGCAGCTGTGGCAGCCGCTGCTGTAGTGGTAGCAGCAGTAGTAGCGGCAGCTGTGGTCGTAGTTGCAGCAGCTGTAGTAGTAGTTGCGGCAGCTGTGGCAGCCGCTGCGGTAGTGGTAGCAGCAGTAGTGGCGGCAGCTGTGGTCGTAGTTGCTGCAGCTGTTGTAGTAGTTGGGGCAGCTGTAGTGGTGGTCGGGGCAGCCGTAGTAGTGGTAGGAGCTGCAGTTGTAGTGGTCGCAGCAGCTGTAGTAGTAGTTGGGGCAGCTGTAGTGGTGGTCGGGGCAGCCGTAGTAGTCGTAGGAGCTGCAGTTGTAGTGGTCGGAGCTGCCGTGGTAGTCGTAGGGGCCGCAGTTGTAGTGGTTGTAGTGGTCGTCGTAGTAGGTGTGGTGGTGGTAGTAGTTGCTTTGGCTGGAAAATAAGTCAAATTAGCAAGATTATCTATTTGATATTTGTAATCACTTACTAGTGGTTGGTGTGGTGGATTCCGTAGAAAAGGACATTGACACTAAAGTTTGAAAACAAAATTTTTTTGTCATACTTCAACCATTTTTCTTATATTCTGCAGAGTATGTGAGTTCATAAAAAAATCTTATAATTCGACTTCCTTACATTCAATAAAATGTTTGTAGACTAGTGTTATTCAAAAATATTGAATTTTGACCCTACCAGAGTATAATCCCCCAAATGAAATTTTTTAAAGAGTGTTTCCAAACACCCTATATCAACCTAAAATCACCTCAGAAGTTCAAAAAAGACATTATTTTTGTGTTCTGGTCAATAAAAAATTGAGTTTTGGGCATTTTGAAATTTCGACCATTTGGCTGTTTTACCATGTTTTGGTAAAACCCTCGAAGGGGGCGCAGTGGGCTTGGTTGCTTGGAGTTGAGATGCGCACACCCACATACCTCAGACACAAATCACTCGAAAGTGACTCTGGATGCATAAAAAATGTATGCATACCAGAGTTTCTTTATGCGGTAGGCCCCAGTTAACAAAACTATGTTCAAATTCCATCTTTTTGGGGTCAAGGTACCCTCAACATCTGATTTACTAAGTTATAATAAACAGAAATCAACTAAAAATACCAAAATTGAAGATTTTAAAAAAATCGAGTTTTTATTTAAAAAAGTAGGTGAAAACACCTTTTTTATCGTGTTCAACGTGTAGGAAATGCTTAAAAATGGTTAAAATGGTGTTTTGAAAAAGTTCAAAAAAAATTTCCATTGGGGCGGGGTATATATACTCCGATAGCGCCGAATTTTTCATGAAACCCCAGCTACAATTTTAGCATACAATTTTTCATAACCACCATGCTTATAAAAATGCTAGAAGTTTTCTTGTTTTTAAGGTTATCTTGTTTTTTTACATTGTTCGTATGGAAAAACTAATTCTTTAAACTAGCGTACCTATCATTGCATCATAATCGTAGGATATTGACTGTACAAATCCTTAAAGTAAAAAACTATTACAATAGAAAAAATGATATAACAAGACTCTCGATATTCCGTAGTTCCTCTAATAGAGCCGAGCCCCCTGATTTAAAATCGTATTTTTGGCCTTGTGCTCTTAACCCACGTCTCAAATACTGCTCATACGCAAATTACCACTCATTTTGTAGCCAAAAAGATGAACTTCAAATTGAGGGGTAAATTGTCGATGAGCAGTCTTATAAAAAGTGGGTCAAAAAAACCAAGGCCGAAAACCAGATTTTTAATTTGGGAGTGCTGCTCTATTAGAGCAAATACGGCAAGACCACTCCCTTAAATTTGACCCCCAACTGGTTCCGATACCTTTTTAACGCAAATTTTTGAAATATTTTTTTCAGTTTGGGCTTTGCTATCTTCTCTTTCGTTCTTATTTTCAGTCAACGGTTAAAAATTCCACTCTTTTCTTGATCTTTGCTGTCATCTTTGTGCTATGGCTTCAGGTATCTTTTTTTCTCATTTTCAGTATTTGATCAAGTTAGAAGAGTTCTTATTTCATCGACTCATCGACTGATTAAGAATAACTAAAAGTTTTTAGGACGCCAATTAAAAAAATCAAGGCATTCTATCAGGGCTGTTGTCAAGGCTAAATCCAAATCCTTGTGATTTTCGTAAGATCAGGGCGTAATGTTCAGGAAGACCTGATATAATGTACGTCTTCTAATTAATGCACATATTATTTATCATTAGTTGTCCATTTGTTTTAGGAGATGAAGCGCAAGTCAAACATTGAAGAGATTAGGGATCTACCAGAAAATATCTAGTGCTCCATAATCAGGGGTTTCTATCGCATCGGCTGTAATCAAGCAAATATTATCAAGGAGACTTGTGTGTTTCAGTCAACAGTCTGGTGTTTGAAAGCAAAAAATTACTCGGCGATCAAATAATGCAAGCATCAGGTTGAAGGCTCGAAAAAACAGCAAGAAGTTCAATGTGGATGCTCAACATGTCAAAAAATGGATGAGATGAAATTGGTAAATAAAGAAGATACTGCATTTTGGAGAGTGCGTTTATTAAAGATATACTGTGTCTTAATTTTTCAATTGGACGACCTCAAAATTCTTAATATAGTTTGAGATCAAACTAGCTTTTTTACAGGGTGTTTCAAGAAATTCGCACACTTTTAAACTGCCATAATTTTTTGTTCTGACGCGAATTGGAAATTCTGTAAACGCAGATCGTCTCAGTTTTTAATGACAATTTTTTTGGTATATAATGTGAAAAACACGATTTTTGCTTGGTCCCCCCTGTTGTTTTGGCCTTACCCATCCAAAGGCCACCTACAGACCAGGAGCCAAACAACAGGGGGGGGCCAAGCGAAAATCGTGGTTTTGACCTTATATACCAAAAAATTTGTCATCAAAAACTGAGACGATCTGCGTTTACAGAATTTCCAATTTCTTCAAGCGAATTTCTTGAAACACCCTGAAGCAAATCCTTATACTTAATTTGGTACATTAAAACCAATTATTATTTGCCCGTTCAAAAAATCAAGACACATATTAGCTCTGGATACCTTGGAAGTTAGGGTAAAAAAGAGTCGGATCCAGCTGAGGAAAAACCTTATGGAGTGGCGTTATACAGAGTTTTGACTGTAATGTAATTAAAAAATACCTGGAAAATTTACAAAAATTAAAACATAAAAGGCAATAATTAGAAAATAGCTTTTGATATACGAATTAGCAGTATTCAAGGTCAACAACAACATCTTGAAGTGTTCAGTGTAACAGTCAGTAGTGTGACTATTTGGTGTAGCAGACGTCACATGTGGCTATCAAAAATAAAAATATTTGTTATTGAAACAAAAGGCCTGGCAACTTCCGTGATCAGATTACAAAACTGTTTCCACTTCAATTAAATTGGCTGAGTGGGAGGCAATGGAGGATTTTGAAATGGAGCAAGGGACATATGAACTTCACTTTTTGGTGACTGTCTAGAAGCAGGCACATAGAGCAACAAAATAAATTTTCTAAATGAGCCATTGGATTAAAGGTGATTTAGTAAAGATTTAAGTTGAAAAAAGAGAAAAGTCCCTATATTTTGTCGCCAAAAGTGTTTTTCGGTGTTTTTTTGTTAAGCGTAAAAGTTTCAAAGGGGTGGGGAAAGCTGTTAAGGAGATAGTCTCGACAGAAAAGGATTATCCCAAGTTTTGTGTATTTTAGAGCCATATTTTGTAGACAACTCGGTGTTGCGATATCAAACAAACGGCACTGTTGACCTATCCGGGGCCATTTTTCCCTTTGGTCCCCCCTCTGGTTTTTTTTTGAAAATTTTGATGTGAAATATTTCCAAAATGTCTCCAGGGTTAGGTCTAGGCTCAATTTGTGTTCACAATGTTCACAAATTTCACATCAAAATTTTCAAAAAAAAACCAAAGGGGGGACCAAAGGGAAAAATGGCCCCGGATAGGTCAATAGGGCCAAACAAACTCGTGCAAAATTAAAAGTTGGATTAGCATTAGAGATGACGACAATGCGATACATTGCATATCGCACAAAATTTGAGGAAAAAATATCGCATCGCTATATCGCATTTTGTTTTCAAAAATATCGCATCGCAATTTTAAAAAATATCGCATCGCTATATCGCATTTTGTTTTCAAAAATATCGCATCGCAATTTTAAAAAATATCGCATCCCTTTTCTTATTAAATGTGTGCACTGCCTTGTTTGCGGTTGTAGAGAAATGCATCGATCCGGAAGCAAACCCTTTGGATTACTGGAAGGTAGATGCAAGATCATTTCTTATTTCATCAAGACGGTGCGTTTTTGATACCACATTTTCTAGGAAAAGGAGAAGACATATCCAATTCGCGCTAGGATCGCTCGACATTATCTATCGGCTATGGCGACAAGTCAACCAAGTGAGCAGCTATTCTCCGTGGCCAGGGATGTGTTCGATTACCGAAGGTGCAACTTGAGCCCAGCAAACGCAGAGAAATTAATGTTCCTGAACAAAAGCCTTCCTTCGCTAAATTTCTCGTATTGAGTTGTTGATTGGTGAATTTTGTGTTCGTCTGCTGGTATCTAGTTGTGGAGTTGTTGGTGTATATAGAGAACTTTTTTGTTCAAAATATATCGCATATCCGATTTTAAGGTAAAAATATCGCAGCGATATATCGCATCTGAAATTACATATCGCATTGCACATATCGCATCTCAATTTTTCACCCAAAAATATCGCATCGCACATATCGCAAAAACGAAAATTATCATCTCTAATTAGCATTATGAATCTCAGAATTTTAAAATTTCTTTGAAAATATACTAAAAATCAAAATAGAAAAAGGGAAAAACAATCGAAAAGAGGTTGATTAGTTTTTCTATTGCATTCTGAGTGTTGTTGCATTTTAAAGCATTTTTCGAAGGAATTTAGAAATATATTGTATACAGTCAACCCTCGATTTAACGGCACCCCTGGGGACCGGGTGCGGGGTGCCGTTAAATCGAGGTATCTGAAAAAAAAATATTGTAGAGTGCCGTTAAATCGAGGGTCTACCATATGATAGCTTGCAATACATTATTATCCGACCAAAATTTTCTTTTATATTTGGCAATAACAACATAAACTCATTTCAACAGTTAGACTGAACTTGCGTATTTCTTCACTCTTTGTAGAAGTAGTCATCCAGTGAATCGCTGAGACGGAATATAGTAGGATCTGCAGAATTCTCTTCCAGATATTGACGGACGAATTGTAAATGCCCTTGTGCCTCGAGACGACTTATTGCAGGTCGCTCTGGCTCAATTTCTTCGACATTCATAGCTTCATTGTCACTTTCGCCAGGGCCTTCCCCATCGGTTAACGAAGCGTCTTCAATAATTTCACTGAGCGTGAGAGCACCACCTATAACATGAATAATAGGACCGAAGCAGCATTCATTTTAATTCGCATACATGTTTCCGCCAACTTGTCTAAAAGTATGTACAAGCCAACAATTTAACAATAAAAATAAAACGAGACATCAATCTGTGGAGACTAGCCGAAGCCAAACAGACAATTTTTCACAAAACTTAAATTTTGACGACATTTTTAAAATTTTTCTCTTTTCAAACTCATATGCCGTTAAATCGAGGGTCTTAATATTTGAGGGGACCGGGCTCGGGATGCCGTTAAATTGAGGGTGCCGCTAAATCGAGGTGCCGTTAAATCGAGGGTTGACTGTATTAGAAATATACATTGATAATGCTAATCCAACTTTTAATTCTACACAAGTTTGTCTGACATTGCAACACCGAGCTGTCGACAAAATATGGCTCTAGAACCACATTTAAAAAAAAACTTGGGATCCTTGGGTCTTCTCAACTTGGGTCCTCTCGTGTCGGGACTATATCCTTAACAGCTTCCAGCCTCCCTTTAAGAAAAAGAAAAGGTGGTGCAAGACAATAAAGTGTCAGGCTATGGTCACACTCATTGGTCTTGGTCGATGCCGAGGTCGACCTTTTTGTACTTCTTTTGTGACCAGAGATGATTTTTTCTAGTAAAGTCAAACCTCGGTTATGAAATCAAAGATGACACTAAGAAATGGAATAAATTTAAGATAACAGAGATTGACCGAATCTTGAAACAAATCGTAATGTCTGAAATACTTCTAAATTCTTAAAATCACTGAGAAAACTTCAACCTGCCATGTGGAGATGCCAAAAAATCGACAATCATGTCCAGGAACGAAATCGTAGAAATAGATAAAAGTGCAAAAGTACATAGCACAGGTTTTACTATCGTCATACTTCTTAATGCTGAGGAAAAAAGTGGAGTTGAGAGTCAAAGCTCTCAAGGCTTAGATGTTCTAATTAGGCCGGCCATGAGAATTGGATGCTCACCCACCCCGAAGTGCACTCTTGGGACCAAAATTATATAAATACAAGGGGACCACAGGCGCCTATCGGCGCCTCTATAGTATTTCGAAATTTCAATGAGGGGCTATGACTTTATTCATAAAAATAGGTATATCTTTACATACTTTTTTCCCAGATAAAATACCCAGCAAAAATTACACAAATTTTTCGTTTTCCGCACCACAAAGTTTGTTGGTCGTCTCTGACCCCCAAATATCCAGGTTTGTATAGGCAACCTTATACTCAAAAGAAAGCTGAGACGCTGTAGATGTGCACCTACTTTACATAATTAAAAATGGTTATAAAAAAGTAGGGTAACAAACCCTCGGAAGTTGAAAAAGTTTTGAAAAATCAAAAAATTTGGCCAATTTCAAAGTGAGTTGGTCGTCTAATCCCCATAAATATACATGTTTGTATTGGCAACCATATACTCAAAAGAAAGAGGATACGCCGTAGTTGTGCACCTACTTTACAGAAAAACAATTGCGAGGAAAAAAGTTGGGAGAAAAGTACAAAAGAAACAAAAAACGTGACGGAACCTCATAGTCCAAATACTGTATAAAGATTTTATTCGACGATGAGGTATGTGGGTGTGCGCATCTCAACCCCAAGCTACCAAGCCCCCTGCGCCCCCTTCGGGGCGCAGGGGGCTAAACCTTATTATTCTCGTGGTTTCTTTAGCATTTTGAATATTTTTGACTAGCATGTATCCCCGCAATTCTACTTCCTGCATAACTATTAACTGGTTCAATGTGATCCGCAAAAATAGGAGAATTGGTTTCGAAAAAAGTATATTTTTTTTAAAATTTGTTCTAAACACAATGAGCCAGTTGATAGCTTATTTGAAACTACAATCGCAGAGCTACATGCTGATTTAAAAAAAATTTAACTTAGTTTAATTGAGAACAACTAGTTTTAATGATTTGAGGTGGTATTTACATATTTGAAGAATGATTTAGATAATTAAAGTGGTGTCTTCCACCCACAGCTATTGTTTAAAAAGTATTGTTAATTTAGATAAATTCAAGTTTTTCAGCCGGCCCTTTTTTGCTATAAACCATTTGATCTACAACTACAATAAAGAAGAAAAACTTAATAATCTAGTTTTATTTGCTAACGATTACAGGCATCCTGACGGTGAATATCAACGTTAAAGTTCTGAACAACTAGCTGAAATAAGATACCTGAATGAGTTTATTAAAGTACCCCAATTTATGTTCCAGACCCCCAAGAAAGTGCGTAAAACTATTTTTTTAAGATATTAATTTTTTTTTAAGATATTAGTTGCCAGTGCCTTCAAGGAAGACGAGAAGCGCAAGAAGCACAGTCTGCAGCACAAAAAGCATGAGGATAGTGGAAGCAGTTCCGTGAAAATGTGAGTTTGTGAAGATGCATCATTGTGAATCATCATGCCGCCCTAAAACATCAAATTGGCCAAAACCCGAATGTCTGAAACAAAGGATTGACCAAAGTCCGACTGGCGGAACACCAAGGCTGGTTGAAAAGAAGATTGCCCAAAGCCGAATTTTTATTGAGACGAAGTTCAGCCAAAAAACGATTGGCCAACTCTCCCCTCACCACATTCTCTCATCTAACAGTCGTAATTCTTGCGACTCAATTACTGTGGGGTATATCTTGGTGTGAAAATCGTGTGGCGCAAAATATGCTATTACAAGGGACCACAGGCGCCTGTCGGCGCCTATATAGTATTTCGAAATTTCATTGAGGGGCTATGACTTCATTCATAAAAATAGGTACATCCCCTATTAGAACTCATTTTTTTCGCCTGTTCTTTTTTTAAAACGAAAGCTGACATTCTGGGGAACACGATGGTATTAGCGACAAAAGTGATTGGACGAGAAGTGGACGAGAAGTCCTTGGAAAAATTTGAGCCAATTTTTTATAACAAAATTTATTTATATATAAATAATAAAAATATAAATAAGTTATCCAAATAGCACAACAACTCTTCCTCTTTCAAATAATGTAAAAAACTTGCCTGGACAATTTCAAATGAATCAACATTCAGCTCCCAGCACTTGTGAGGTCATTATGAGAAGTTGCAAGCGTTTTTATCACTTTCAGTGATCAAAAGTTTAATTCTGGGTGAAACGCTTCAGCAACATCTTAGCCTCACATTGTAGCGCGGCTCAAAAGATACAAAACCTATGTTACAGATTTGTTTTTAAATATCTGAGTGCTGAGACACGGACTTTTCAAAATAATCAATATCTGGAAAAATGGCGAAAATCCGAAAAATTGCAAAAAATTGCTTGGATTTTCGTCATTTTTCCAGATATTGATTATTTTGAAAAGTCCGTATCTCAACACTTAGATATTTAAAAACAAATCTGTAATATAGGTTTTGTAGCTCTTGAGCTGCGTTACAATTTGAGTCTAAAATGTTGCTGAAACATTTTATCCTAAATGAAACTTTTGATCACTGAAAGTGATCAAAACGCTTGCAACTTCTCGAAATGATCTACCAAGTGTTGAGAGCTAAATGTTGATTCATTTGAAATTGTCCAGGCAAGTTTTTTACATTATTTGAAAGAGGAAGAGTTGTGCTATAAAACTGTATATTTGGAGCTTTCATATAAAATAAATTTTGTTATAAAAAATTGGCTCAAATTTTTCCAAGGACTTTTTGTATACCAGGCAATAAACCTACAAGGGACCACAGGCGCCTATCGGCGCCTCTATAGTATTTCGAAATTTCAATGAGGGGCTATGACTTCATTCATAAAAATAGGTATATCCCCTATTAGAACTCTTTTTTTTCGCCTGTTCTTTTTTTTAAACGAAAGCTGACATTCTGGGGAACACGATGGTATTAGCGACAAAAGTGATTTCGCTATCTACGACCCGTTCTGGCCTTCGAAGTAAAAAAGCGTTACCCACGCACCCACACATGCCAAATACTATATAAGATTTGTATATTCAAATGTCATTGCTCAAGTCTTGCCACGTCCTCTTTTTCACCATTAGCAAGTTTATATAGCATATTAAAAGACATTAGAGATTAATAGGAGAGGCAATTTCGGGTTCTACTGCACTTTCAGCTTCTAATTCTTCAGCTGGATCTGGCAACACTATTCCCAATACTCGGTTCCTATCCATTTCGTCGTAGTCCTGTAATTCACGCAAAAATCAGTCAATTTTCAGCTTTCTTAAACAAATTTACCTGAATATAGAGCTGTTTTGTGTCAGTGTCAGACCAGATAAGTACAGTCTCCCCATTTTTGGTCTCATTGAAGACCTTGCACCAGAAACGAGATCTAAGTCCAGTAATCAAGAAGGCATACTCATTGATCAGATTCAAGAAAAAATTGGCTGGCCGAGGATTATAATTTTGGGCTCTTTTCCACACTATCTGAAAACAACTTTTTATTTTCGAATCTCTTTTTTGGGTTACACATCTCAATTAAATTTTACAGGGTATTTCAAGAAGTTCTGGCGGCCTCTAATGGCCATAAATTTTCATAGAGTCTCTATTATTTTTTTTGAAATGCATTTTGTGGTAGTTAATGTCAAAACACGGTTTTTGCTTGATTCCTGCTGTGGTTTGCGTCCTGATGTTTGGGTATCCGCTGGATGGGCAAACACCAAAACATAGGGAAAGCAAACGCATACCTGCACGGGCGACGGCGCCAGGCAAAACTTAACTTAACTTTCAGGCACCGGTGGCGTCGCCGGTTCTCTTCTTATACCGGCGCCCGGCATCGCATACCCGACGCCACACTGATTGTTTCCGTAGTTTTGACATTTCGATTTCAATACTATGTTTTTAGAATTGGCCGTATCTAACTCAGATCCTGGCGGCAACAAACAACAACTTTAACGTCAAACACATATTACACATTCCGGCGCCGCTCTTTTTCGGGCTGTTGGTGCCAGATGTGCCGTTTATAGCAAACAGCTGACATTTTTCCGAGTAAAAAACAGGGGTTTTCGCGTTTTTCATTTAACTTTTACAAAGATAACCTTAAATTTGAATTTTTTGGTTATAAGCATGCTAAGCGAGAAAGGAAGAAAATCAAATCAGGTGCACAAAACAAGAAAGGCATAAAATTGGCCATTTTTGATAGTTTTTTGCTTGGAGCCAATTTCTCGTGATATACT
Organism: Ditylenchus weischeri; assembly: GCA_029231635.1. NCBI lineage: Eukaryota > Metazoa > Nematoda > Chromadorea > Rhabditida > Anguinidae > Ditylenchus > Ditylenchus weischeri. Next base: position 199 of record JAMRYI010000120.1, on the reverse strand, counting down.
AAGATTCAAAATTTTGGGGGGGCCTGGTGGGGGCAGTTGGCGTGTTCAGAATATTTTGCATTCTTCATATTAAATTAGTCTGATTATATATGGAACAAAAATCAGATTAGAATTTCGACCCTACTAGCGAATATCTCGAATATTCAGCACATCTCAACCCCAAGCCCCCGAGCCCCAAGAAGGGGGTGCGGAAGACAGG
>JAMRYI010000551.1:0-111360 GCA_029231635.1 Ditylenchus weischeri | reverse complement strand
AGTTTTTGATACTATTGAGTGTTTAACATTATAAGAATTTTTAGATCTGTAAGGCTATCGCTCAGTTGAATCCTCAGCATCCTCTTGATGCGGCTGAAAGCAAAAGCTTGGCTGCTGCTATTCTTGCTCGTGGAATTTGGAATCGGAACTTTTTGCCATGGACAAATGTTCGCCTTACTGAAGAGCAAATAAACTTCGATGAATATCAAAGTCCAGAATAAAAAAGATTATATTATTGGGCATCTTATCGAATATGAATCTTATCGAATGTTATCCTTGCGTTATTGTTTTCGTGTCATTAAAATGTTCTGTTTTGTTTTCAAGAATTTCCTCACACTATAAAAAAGCAAGCGTATTCTGTTAATCTTGCACAGGTAACAAACTTTCATGATTCCTTAACAACAAAAAAGCTATGATTGATAAAAAAAATTATAAAGATACGTAATTATAAAGAGTCGGAATATACAAAAAGTCCATATGGCGGGCTAACACTAGGCAAACACTTTGAAAGATGTGTTAAGAGACATGTATTATATACACATGAGGAAGTGAGAAAATTTCAGCTTTCAAAAAAACATGACTAAATGTTGTCAAAAAATATTTAAAAAATCGAGAAAAAAGACTTTTAACAAATAAGACTTCGAAAGAGATTTTCAGTTACGTATCAAATCAAATAAAGTCAAAAAATTGTTCCATTCCTTCACTCGTAATAAACAATAAGCACATCTTCATTCCAGAAGATAAAGCTCAGGTTTTTTCTGAATATTTTGCCTCAGTTTTTCTCCATCACACTGACGCATGTATCGACAGTTATTTTTCCAACAAAAATATCGGTTACAAGGGACCACAGGCGCCTCTATAGTATTTCGAAATTTCAATGAGGGGCTATGACTTCATTCATAAAAATAGGTATATCCCCTATTAGAACTCATTTTTTTCGCCTGTTCTTTTTTTAAAACGAAAGCTGACATTCTGGGCAACACGTTGGTATTAGCGACAAAAGTGATTTCGCTATCTACGACCCGTTCTGGCCTTCGAAGTAAAAAAGCGTTACCCACCCACCCACCCACACATGCCAAATACTATATAAGATATTGACATGACTGTTGATATGGTATACAAACACCTAACTTCTCTACCAAGTAAAGTTAATACATCGCCTGATGGAACACCTTTCACCTTTCTCAAAAATAGTGCTGAATTTCCAACCAAACCTGTCACGGAAATCTTTAGGTACTCTATGATGAGTGGTACTATACCAGATATTTGGAAAATGTCCTATACTCACCCCATCTTCAAAAAAGGAGATAAACACGATCCCTCAAATTACCGACCAATAAGTCTGACTTGCTCATTATCAAAAATTTTGGAGAAAATCGTTCACGAAAAATTACTAGCATTCCTCTTATCTCGCAATTTAATCCCAAAATCCAAACACGGTTTTTTAAATAAGATGTCTGTTAACTCACAAATGATTGAGGTGTTTGACGACTGGTCAAAATCAATAGAAGGAAATAAGTGTACTGACGCTTGTTATTTTGACATTTCAAAGGCCTTTGACACGATCTCACATTCTATTCTTCTCAGATTTTTCAAATTTTTAGTCAGAATCGATTTTTTTCTTTTTCTTCATTTCTTTCATAGAAAATCATTTCCAAATAACAGTGAAATCTTTATTCAAGGAACGCATAACATATTTCATAACAGCAACTATCATTCATCAAAATAATTTCCTTCGGTTCAACAATTTTCTCCCATCTTTCCTGCAGCTTTGAAATACCTTTAACACTACCATTAAATGGTTGCTGATTTCTGGCTTAATTCCTTGGCCTCCAGGCATCTAAAACATGCTTAATTTGAACACAAGTCACATTTCAATGAAAAATGAAGAATTTCATGAAGAAATATGCGAAAAAGAAAAAAAAATCGATTCTGACTAAAAATTTGAAAAAAAAACGCGAAGAGTTATGACACATACTGGTACAAATGTTTTGCTGTTTGATGCTGATCAAGACGAAGAAAATGGCTACCTTACCGATGACAGTCTTCATTTTGAATTTGATGGTTAGCTATTCGTATGTTTGTGTTATTGAATGTTTACCTCTTTTTGTTGTCTATCTTCGAATAAATTTTGATCGAAAAAATAAACGGGCAGTCTCCAATAGTCGGGCAGTCTCCAATAGTCGGGTCCCAATAGTCGGGCAGTCTCCAATAGTCAGGCAGTCTCAATAGTCGGGCAGTTCCAATAGTCGGGCAGTCTCAATAGTCGGGCAGTCTCCAATAGTCGGGCAGTCTCAATAGTCGGGCAGTCTCCAATAGTCGGGCAGTCTCCAATAGTCGGGCAGTCTCAATAGTCGGGCAGTCTCAATAGTCGGGCAGTCTCCAATAGTCGGGCAGTCTCAATAGTCGGGCATCTCAATAGTCGGGCAGTCTCCAATAGTCGGGCAGTCTCCAATAGTCGGACAGGTCTCCAATAGTAGTCTCAATAGTCGGCAGTCTCCAATAGTCGGGCAGTCTCAATAACAGTGGGCAGTCTCAATAGTCGGGCAGTCTCCAATAGTCGGGCAGTCTCCAATAGTCGGACAGTCTCCAGTCGGCAGTCTCCAATAGTCGGGCAGTCTCCAATAGTCAGGGTCTCCAATAGTCGGGCAGTCTCCAATAGTAGTCTCAATAGTCGGCAGTCTCCAATAGTCGGACAGTCTCCATAGTCGGGCAGTCTCCAATAGTCGGACAGTCTCCAATAGTCGGGCAGTCTCCAATAGTCGGGCAGTCTCAATAGTCGGGCAGTCTCCAATAGTCGGACAGTCTCCAATAGTCGGGCAGTCTCCAATAGTCGGGCAGTCTCCAATAGTCGGGCAGTCTCCAATAGTCGGGCAGTCTCCAATAGTCGGGCAGTCTCCAATAGTCGGGCAGTCTCCAATAGTCGGGCAGTCTCAATAGTCGGGCAGTCTCCAATAGTCGGGCAGTCTCCAATAGTCGGGCAGTCTCCAATAGTCGGGCAGTCTCAATAGTCGGACAGTCTCCAATAGTCGGGCAGTCTCCAATAGTCGGGCAGTCTCCAATAGTCGGGCAGTCTCCAATAGTCGGACAGTCTCCAATAGTCGGGCAGTCTCCAATAGTCGGGCAGTCTCCAATAGTCGGACAGTCTCCAATAGTCGGGCAGTCTCCAATAGTCGGGCAGTCTCAATAGTCGGACAGTCTCCAATAGTCGGGCAGTCTCCAATAGTCGGGCAGTCTCCAATAGTCGGACAGTCTCCAATAGTCGGACAGTCTCCAATAGTCGGGCAGTCTCCAATAGTCGGGCAGTCTCCAATAGTCGGGCAGTCTCCAATAGTCGGGCAGTCTCCAATAGTCGGGCAGTCTCCAATAGTCGGGCAGTCTCCAATAGTCGGGCAGTCTCCAATAGTCGGGCAGTCTCCAATAGTCGGGCAGTCTCCAATAGTCGGGCAGTCTCCAATAGTCGGACAGTCTCCAATAGTCGGGCAGTCTCCAATAGTCGGGCAGTCTCCAATAGTCGGGCAGTCTCCAATAGTCGGGCAGTCTCCAATAGTCGGGCAGTCTCCAATAGTCGGGCAGTCTCCAATAGTCGGACAGTCTCCAATAGTCGGACAGTCTCCAATAGTCGGGCAGTCTCCAATAGTCGGGCAGTCTCCAATAGTCGGGCAGTCTCAATAGTCGGGCAGTCTCCAATAGTCGGGCAGTCTCCAATAGTCGGGCAGTCTCCAATAGTCGGGCAGTCTCCAATAGTCGGACAGTCTCCAATAGTCGGACAGTCTCCAATAGTCGGGCAGTCTCAATAGTCGGGCAGTCTCCAATAGTCGGGCAGTCTCCAATAGTCGGGCAGTCTCCAATAGTCGGGCAGTCTCCAATAGTCGGGCAGTCTCCAATAGTCGGGCAGTCTCAATAGTCAGGCAGTCTCCAATAGTCGGACAGTCTCCAATAGTCGGGCAGTCTCCAATAGTCGGGCAGTCTCCAATAGTCGGGCAGTCTCCAATAGTCAGGCAGTCTCCAATAGTCGGGCAGTCTCCAATAGTCGGGCAGTCTCCAATAGTCGGGCAGTCTCAATAGTCGGGCAGTCTCCAATAGTCGGGCAGTCTCCAATAGTCGGGCAGTCTCCAATAGTCGGGCAGTCTCCAATAGTCGGGCAGTCTCCAATAGTCAGGCAGTCTCCAATAGTCGAGCAGTCTCCAATAGTCGGGCAGTCTCCAATAGTCGGGCAGTCTCCAATAGTCGGGCAGTCTCCAATAGTCGGGCAGTCTCCAATAGTCGGGCAGTCTCCAATAGTCGAGCAGTCTCCAATAGTCGGGCAGTCTCCAATAATCCTTATTTGAAAAAAGACAATAAGAAAATAGAGCGGATTCAGCAAATTGCTTTTAATCAAATAAACTTTAGGTCACTTAGGAATAAATATCCTGATAAACCTCATTATGGGCTCTTACAAAAAGCTCTTACAATTATTCAAAATGGAAACTCTTCATAAAAGACGACTTAAAGCTGACCTTATTTTCTATCACAAAATAATTTTGAAAAAAATCGATATTAATCTAAATATTCCGTCTGTTCAGTCATTCTATAATTATAAATACAAGGGACAGCAGGCGCCTATCGGCGCCTATATCGTATTTTGAAAACACAATTTGTATGCCCGCGGCTAAGCCTAAGCCTAAGCCTAAGCCTAAGCTTGGGGAAGCCTAAAGCCTAAGCCTAAAGCCTAAGCCTAAACCTAAGCCTAAGGTAATGCTTGGGGTGAATGGGGAAAGTATGGCTGAAAAGTAGAAAAGTTGTTTTTTTAAGCCGCGGGCATACAAATTGTGTTTGTTGGGGTTGGTTTGTACCTGAAATAACAAAATGAAAAAACATTAGGGGGAGTATATGACAGTACGTCAATTATTGAGGGGGTATATTACAGTAGCGCCGAATTATCTATAATCTATAAACTATTGTACCCTTTTCCAAATCAGATTTCCGATTCCACTCTTTCTTTGTTCGGACTCCAAAACTTTATTATGCTCTTCCAGCTGAAATTGTTGCGTCCCCTACTATAATGCTTTTCAGAAAAAAAAACTCAAAGAATGTGATCTAAATGCTTTTGTATTGTAATTATTTTTAAGGAAATATGTATTTGTTTTCGTCGCGCACTTGTTGCGTAAACAACAAACAAACAAAAATTTCACACCACTCAAAAGTAGTGTGCTAAAGTTTTTGTTTTATAAAAAACCATTCAAAATTTTTAAATTTCGCATTATCACGAAAATAAAAGACGAAAGACTATTGATATTCATGCCTTTGAGAATGCTTTGAAAAGCACCAATGAAAACGAGAGCGGCCCGTATGGCCGCCAAGCACTAGTGTAGTACGAAAGGCAAAAGTACTAGCGAAATTATTTTTGGACTTGTTTCATACTCGTTCACCTTTTTGTCCTGCATTTTTTAAGACGTTGACGTAAATTATACCTCATTAGAAACTAGAATTGCAGGGGTGTTCTCACTGCAAAGAGATCAGAAAATTAGAGAGAAGCAAGCAAAAAGAAAATCTGAGACAGAAAAATGTGAACTAGAAAAAAAAAAGTTTGGCCCATCAAAAAACCATGAACCCCATCACGGAAAATTGCGATTTTTTAAATCCTATTACAGCTAGCCCCCCATATTTCAGGGTGGCTAAAGTACACCATTTATAAAAAGCCAAAACATGGTTTAGGGATTGAAAAAGATAGAAAAGGTGCAAAACAATTGGGAAAGCACTCTTCGCCCTTTTGCGAAAATCGACGCCGTATCCTATAGGTTTTCATGCAAATTGGACGTGAGTCGTGTGTACTTGCTAGAACATCTTTTTGGAAAAAGTCTATTAAATGGCAATGGCTCTGTTCATAGTCGGCGTCAACTTTTAGGGTCAACTGTTTCTTGTATTAAAAAATTGACCCTAGAGCAGGGCTCCCAAGTGTTCTGAATTTTTCAGAAATGTTCTGAATTTGAAAGTGATAATCTGAAAAACCTTTGCGCTCTGAATTTTTGCGAAATGTCAGAATTTTCGTTTGCGAGCCATATTTTTTCAAAAAGAGCGGATTCAGAAAATTGCTCTTAATCAAATAAACTTTAGGTCACTTAGGAATAAATATCCTGATAAACCTCATTATGGGCTCTTACAAAAAGCTCTTACAATTATTCAAAATGGAAACTCTTCATAAAAGACGACTTAAAGCTGACCTTATTTTCTATCACAAAATAATTTTGAAAAAATCGATATTAATCTAAATATTCCGTCTGTTCAGTCATTCTATAATTATAAATACAAGGGACAGCAGGCGCCTATCGGCGCCTATATCGTATTTTGAAATTCAAATATAAATCTACTTTTCACTTTCAAGGGGCAAAATCTCAATTTTCAAGATTCGCCATATTTGTTCAAAAAGAGCGGATTCAGAAAATGTCTGAATTTTCGTTTGCGAGCCATATTTGTTCAAAAATTCGCCTGCAGAGCTTTTTGTTATTGTTTTATTTATTGATTTTGTTTAGTTCAATGCCTCAAAAAAGAAAGTCACTATTCAAGTCGAAATTTTGATCTCACATGTGTTGAAATGTACAACTTCCTTTTGAAAAACAATGTGCTGTTAAGGAAAATTAGAGCATGGGAAAAATACTTTCAAATGTTTACTCACCGTTGATTATTGTTAATGTTAATAAAATTTCGATTTTAAGATTTCGATTGAACTTTGAAAATTGTCTGAATTTTGGAGCTTAAATCTGAATTTTTGAGATTTTTGTCTGAATTTTTAGCTGGTCGGCTTGGAAGCCCTGCCCTAGAGCAACTTTTTTGAGCTCTACACGAAAATTTGGACAGTGTTTCCGAGTGATTTATGAATATTTGACGTATAAAAATCGGTGGGTGAAAAAAGTTGAGGGGTCAACATTTGCTAAAATTTTGCAGAGACAAGATTTTAAATTTCTGTTGATGGCATCAGGTAGAATTCAGAAAGTTGAGTGGGTGTCAAAAATATCAGATTTGGCACTTTTTCCTCAAAAAATTGATATTTTAGCACTTTTGAAAAAAGTTGACCCCTAAAAAGTTGAGGGGTCAACTCGACTATGCTTACAGTCAATTCTATCGAGCTTACTTTGAACTTAATCACTTTCCAAAGAAAAAAAAAGTAGGCTAGAAAATTTTTTGGTAGGGACGTTTATCCTATTTTTCTCATTTTTTAATTTGCTTTTACGATTTTCTTGGCTGTTTGATGGATGTTTTTAATTTTTAAGCTTAGGATGCCTAGGACGGTCTCGAAAAGTGTCTCAAACTTCAAAAAGCACTAAAATTGAGAAAATGCGCGAATTCAAAAAAGTATAAAAATCAGGGGAACGCCCACAAATCGAAATTTTCCACCAAGAAAGATCGGTAAAATGAACACCAAATAAAACCAACAAGCACACACAGCACAACATTGCTCACATGTGGATTTCTTCTTCGTCTCTTATTCCCAGTTCGTTTTCTCGGTTGCCAATGGCAATTTTTAATAAAAAAAATATTGGAAAAAAGTGGAAATTGAAGAATTCAGATTATTTGATGATTGGTTGTAGATATTCAACCCACACACACACCAACTAATTAATTAGTTGGCTAGAGGATGGATAGATAGTTGTTGGTGGTGGTGGTGGTTTGTACCTGAATAATTCATTTGAATGGACAGCAGCATTCAGACAACATCAATTAGTGGTGTTCTCAAGCCCTTTAAGTGAGTAACCAAGTATTAGAACGGAAATTTTGTAGATGTTCTTTGTTCTTACATGAATATACTTTTGGAATTGGAGCGAAAAATTGGTTTAATTGGTGAATCATAAAAAAAGATTGACTAAATGGCCGTAATTTTTGTAACCAAAAACCACAGGAGGACAAAGACAATTGTTATTGTTTTGATTTCTGGTACTTATACGGTTCCCCATCCCCCCATATCGGAATTTTTTCAAAAACAGGTTTTAACCATTTCTAAGCAATTCTTACACGCTAAAACCGATAAAAACGTTGTTTCCGACCACTTTCCATCAAAAATTTTGACTTTTTTAGATTTTCTACCTGCCTGCCTTCGGCAGGCAACCTACTCAATAGGAAGCCCCTTTGGGGTACATGGTCAGGCCAAGGGCTGACCCTTTATATATCAAGAAATATATCAAGGAAATTTAACCAATAAAAAACCACTGAAAATATAAATGTAAAAATGCTTATAAAAAATTCAGCGGGAGTTAAATTATTTGCATATTATTCCAAGCCCTAACAAAAGAACAAAATTTCACAATAGTAGCAGCAATGTAGTATTTGACTCTATACGCAAATATGCGAAAATCTATAATAACATGAAAAATTACAATAAAAAACAACAGGGGGGACCAAGGCATATTTTTTTCGGGGTGGGCGCGAATGCGTATAGAGCCTAGTATTTTCGCCAGCCTTGCAATGCTAATTTTAATCATTTTTATACCCCTTCTCCACTGCAAGCAGGCAGCTCTTTTTTCAGGAGATATAGATATATATTTTGAAGATATATATTTCTTGGTATATAAAGGGTCAGCCCTTGGCCCGGACCATGTACCCCCAAAGGGGCTTCCTATTGAAGTAGGTTGCCTGCCGAAGACAGGCAGGTAGAAAATCTAAAAAAGTCAAAATTTTTGATGGAAAGTGGTCGGAAACAACGTTTTTGTCGGTTTTAGCGTGTAAGAATTGCTTAGAAATGGTTAAAACCTGTTTTTGAAAAAATTCCGATATGGGGGGGGGACCGTATAAGTACCTGATTTCTTAATTAAAATATTGATTCTGATGGTAAGTTTCTCTAAAGTGTTCGCCCAGTGACTTTTAGATGAACTAAACCTCTATATAAGGACCAAGCCCCCTGCGCCCTCTTCGGGGGCGCAGGGGGCTTGGGGTTGAGATGCGCACACCCACATATCTTAGACATGACTCCGAGCAAAACTTTAGATCGAAAATGCATATTGAGGCTGTTTTTGCCCAGCTCCAGTGACCAAAACCGGGTAGAATACTATAAAACCAACTATTTTCTGGTCGTCCACCCTACCATGGTGTACCTTGGTCCCCCTAAGCCTAAAGGGCTAAGCCTAAACTCGTTGTTCCAAAGGGTAGTTTCAACGATTTTTAGCAGGTCTGATTTGGGGGGGTATTCTATACTAGCGCCAAATTTTACTTTAGTTCAACGTGTGGTTTGCAATTTCGGCCGTGTCCCCGGACATAAGCGGAAATCCTCTTTTTAGGATTTTAGCCGCTGTGAAAATTACGAAAAAGGGAGTTCCGTTTACTTGCAAAAAATTGCAAACTGACAAAAATGTTTAACCACTGCTAAAACCACTGCTTAACCACCTAGCAATGTAAACATCAACATCACCACTTCGAAAAAAATACAATTTTCATCTTCTTAAAAATTGTATTCTGGTGAATAAATTAGATGTGAATAACAGGAAAGCATCTTTTATTCTGGCAATAGCAACAATTCCTCTTGTCTGCAGCCTTTTTAACAAAAAACAACAAAGGCCTGAGCCAATTAAACCAGACTCCAGGTCATATGCCAACCAATAAAAGCAATCCCTGGAGAAAATCGTAGAGTCGAACCACGTATCTAGATTTTAATTAATAAACACAGACCAGTGTGGAGTGAAGAATAAACAGGTATTTGTGGTATCTCTAGTCAAAACTGTAATTTATTAGCCAAGTCTTATAATTAATGAATTTTTTGCTTGGTGCCCTATGTTTTTGAAGCTTGTTTTTCCAAAGCAAAAAAACCCCCATTTTATTATACATGCATTTTATATTCGCCTTGAAGGGACGTGCCTGTGCGACACCGAAAGTAAAGGCGTAAACTAGCAGTTTTATCGTTCGACTCTTTTCGAGTTTTACCGTAGCGGCTGGGGATATCCGGGGATTTCGAAATTTATGGGGGAAGTGGGTTGGGGGTTTGATAACAAAAAAGTGATATTCCTCGTATTTAGTGAAGTTTTAATGAAATTTAAGTTTGTGATTGAAATTTTAAAAACTATGAGGATCTACTGATAAATAGATCAATAGATGAATAGATGGTCATCTAACGGTTAGACATATCCGTTGCATCCCCACCATAATGAGCCGGACAGAACTTGCAGGTCGCAACAATTGCTTGCTTACCATTCACCACTTGCTCGCTCGTATCGAAAAATTGCCAGCACCAATGTTTTGCTGAAACCATTTTGCTCCTGAAAAACATCAAACAAACGTCCTGCTATTACACCGATTCTTCAAAAATAGTGTTCTCACGCTACAAGAAACCGACTGGGAAACAGTGAATTATGGTAAATGAAAGAGAAAAAGTTAAACTTTAATACAAAAATCTTTCGCCTTTTTATGTTCAATCTCGGCGATTTCTTCACTGAAATTGCCAAGATTGGCCCAATTTTCAAGTCAATCTTGGCGCCAATATTGGCAATTTTCAACCCTATTATAAACAAATATGCTTTTAAGAATCCACAGGGGGGACCAAGGCAGTTTGCGGCTAGGTGTTTCTCGAGTCTTCAGATTCGATTTTTTCTGTCTGTTAGCAAAAAATGTTAAAATTCTTTAAAGTAAATCGACTATGCGCTACAAGATGGCACTGTTAGAATTTCTGAATCGAATCGTACAGTTCGATCGGTTCCCTTGTGAGTCAATTCATCAATGTTGTACATTTTTAGAGGCAGTATTGGCATTAGGTCGAAGGGGAAGCGGGGCTAAACAAGATCGGAACGGCGGGGAATTCCCCCAGACGCAAAAACTAAACAGACACACAGTTTGGCCCACACGTTTGAGCACGTGCTTAACATACCCTCACCTACCATATTTAGAAGCAGATACCATAAATGATGAATACCACAAATCTTCTAATAACACACTGGTCATTTTATTTTTCCATTTCAAAATTGGTCGACCTGAAAATTTTCGGGTGCTCAACCAAAACTAATAAAGTGGAATCGGTAGAGCCCAGGAGGTCGGCTAATTAGAGGAATTACAAAAAGCCCTCTCAAGTGAACAAGTGCCCAAAAATGTTTAGCTTGCACAGATCGTAAAAGATCACAGAGAATTTTAAATCCCTAAAATTCCTGGAAAAACAGTTTTTCTTCGAACAAAAGTAGCAGCTAAGACCAAAAAACAATAAAAAAATCTGCAAAAAACTGTGTTCTACTGATGAGGAAAGAATTGACGAACGCTCGAAAGCTTTTAAAAAGAACCAAATTGTAGTGGCCAGCAGTAGCATAAGCTCAATTAGGAGCTATTTGAAGCAGTCAATTAGAAAGAGGCAGAGAAAATGGAAGAATTAATTCCCGTCATGCAATAATAGATTTCTCTGTCACAGAAAAAAACAACATTTGGTTGGCGACTCACAAATTTTAGTCAAAGAACTAGCAAAACTTGGGCTAGCAAGAAACAAAACACAATCTAAGCATCTTTTATTGGCCCAATTATCTGGGGAAAATGGCTGCAAATCTGCCCTGTTTTGATAAATTTTCTTATTCCAAAAATGTTCTTTTAAATTTTTAAGCAATTTTATCAGCTTAAAAATCATCAGAAATGTTTACCAATTTTATTTAAACAAAAAAAATCCCAAAATGTCTCAACAGGGGACATCGTGGTGGCAGGCGGAAAATGCCCAGGATTACATATTAAACGCCTACAAATACACTTTTTTTATTTTCGACTTTGGGGTGGGGTAAAACCATATTTTGTCCCGTTGACTATTTTTTTGAAAATGACTTTGATTGACCACCCACTTGTGGTGAGTCAGATTTTGCGCCGCCGAATTAATTGTGGAATTTCTCGTGTAATATACCAGGGTTGGGAAACTTGGCCAAATTTTGAAATTGAGCCAAATTTGGCGCCAATATTGGGACAATATTGGCCAAGATTGAGCCAATATTGAATTGTTTGTAAATTTGGCCTTCACTCGCTCGAACTCCGCCGGAATCAAAACATTTGGATAGTTATGTCTGCGCGATGGAATCTTGTACGACGGCCTCATCTTGCTCAACAGTTCTTTGAAGAAGGGATTGTCGAGGAAGTTGACTGCGATATTTCCTGTAGCAAACGCCTAAAACACATTAGTGCATGAACAAGCAAGAATTTCAAAACCGCTGAAACACTTACTCTTGTTAACAACACGTCAAACTCTACTTGTTCCAAATATGAGATCTTGTCAAAGTAGCTGGTGATAGGCTGGGAAGAAGAGAAAGACGACCATGCCCGCTTTGCAACCTTGCTCGATGGAGGCTCTTCCAGCTTCTTCTTTATTTGTCGATTGTCTTGCGCGCTTCTGGCCGATTTTCTTACAGAAATTATATAACTATGAAAAACTATGAGGATCTACAGATAAGTAAATCAAATGTGTACCGTTAGATAATATGCCATATCCGTTGCATCCCCACCATAATGAGCCGGACAGAACTTGCAGGTCGCAACAATTGCTTGCTTACGATTCACCACTTGCTCGCTCGTATCGAAAAATTGCCAGCACCAATGTTTTCCTCCTGAAAAACATCATGTAAACGTCATGCCATTCTTCAAAAACCGATTCTTCAAAAATAGACTAGCAAGCAGTGAAATATCTTTAATGAAACAGAAAAATTTAAACTTTTAAACAAAATCTTTTGCCTTTTTATGTTCAATCTTGGCCAATATTGGCCGAATTTCAAGTCAATCTCTTGGCGCCAATATTGGCAACAAGGGGACCACAGGCGCCTATCGGCGCCTCTATACTATTTCGAAATTTCAATGAGGGGCTATGACTTCATTCATAAAAATAGGTATATCCCCTATTAGAACTCATTTTTTTCGCCTGTTCTTTTTTTTAAACGAAAGCTGACATTCTGGGGAACACGATGGTATTAGCGACAAAAGTGATTTCGCTATCTACGACCCGTTCTGGCCTTCGAAGTAAAAAAGCGTTATCCACCCACCCACACATGCCAAATACTATATAAGATGCGCAACCCTATAATATACTCAGAATGAGTGGGTGGTCAATCGGAGTCATTTTCAAAAAGATAGTCAGCGGGACAAAAAGCCCCGGTTTTACACCCCAAAGTTGAAGACATAAAAAAAAATTTTATTTTGAGGCGTTTTATATCCTATTGGTCACCCTTCCTACAAGGCTAGTGAAATTTTAGATAAAAATATTAGGTTGTTTACAAAAGTGTATGCTCGAAATTTTTAAGAATTTTCGTTTGATTTTCAATCAAGATGAACAAAACTGTAAAAACCACCAAAAATAAAACATTTCGGATAATTGTATTTTTAAATAAAAAATTCACATTTGCACAAGCTTTTGCAGGGCGGCCCAAAAAAATCCGAAATTTTGAATTGAAAAATTTGTGTGGGTAGTAGCTCCTTGCCTCCATCGATTTCTTCAAGAAAACCGATGAGAGTAATTAAACTACCTGTTTGATTGGAAACACAAAAGATGTGCATAAAAAATAATAATAAGTTGCAAATAAAAGATCATTTTTAGTACGGATAAATCTTTTTTTGCCCACTGTCGTCTTTTTTCTGCCCGCTTTTTTAAAAATGAATAAAAATAACTGAAATTTGTAATAATTTTTTTATTCTAGCCCGCCCCAGTATACGAAATTTCCCACGGAATCCGAATCCGTTTACAGAAAATTGAAAAGACTCTCTGCTGTATAGTTTCAGGCATTTTGCAAAGTTTCAACAAAAAAAAAGTCCAGGATGCAATAAATGGTCATATCTCAGCAACCAACAATCTTTTTGAAATTCTGATGATGAATTCGGATTTTTGAGAGAATTATGTGCTCTATATGTGTTCGCACCACTCCCAAAAAATTTGCGGGAGAGCAAACCCTAAAATATAAGAAAAAAAATTGAAAAAAAAAACGAGAGGAGAAACAGAAAAAAAATTAAACAATTTTGCAAAAAAAATTTACATGGGGGACCCAGGCAAATTTTTTTCGGTAGGGGTGCGAACACATATAGAGCCGAGTTTTGCATACTAGGGCAGCTTGAAATAATAAAAAATGTCTAAATTTTTAATAATTTTTGTTAACTAAAAAAACGGGGAGAAAAAGCCATAAACGGGCAGGAAAAATCCAAAAGCGGGCAGAAAAAAGTCTTGTCCTAAAAAATTCAAAATCAAAATTTTTTGAATTTTTTGTACAGTTAAACCTCGATATAACGTACCCCCTGGTGGCCGGGAAAAGGGGTAGATTATATCGAGGGCACGTTATATCGAGGACAGAAACCAAATAGATGACAGGTGTACGTTATATCGAGGGTACGTTATATAGAGGACAGAAGCCAAATAGATGACAGGTGTACGTTATATCAAGGGTTTGTAAAATATTCAAGTGATTTTATTCATAAGCTCAACAATAACAATTCCGCGAACAACAATCAATGGCTAGCGGAGAAAAAACCTTTTGACATTTCGGCTTTGGAGTACTCATCAAAACTGAAAGGGAAACATTTAATAACTACAGAAAACATTGCAGAATCAGAAAAGGAGCAAAAACTGTATGAAATTGGTAAATATACCACACTATTTTTCAAGGGTACGTTATAGCGGGGGTGAACTTATTGTAATTTGAAGTAAATCCAACCAAATGGTCTCATGGGGTACGTTATATCAAGGGGTACGTTATATCGGGGGTACTTTATATCGAGGGTACTTTATATCGAGGGTACGTTATATAGAGGATAGAAACCAAATAGATGACAGGTGTACGTTATATCAAAGGTTTGTAAAATATTCAAGTGATTTTGTTCATAAGCTCAACAATAACAATTCCACAAACAACAATCAATGGCTAGCGGAGAAAAACCCAAAAAACAGTTTTTTAGCATCAAAATTCTTAAAATGTCTTTTTCACCACTTTACAGCTTTAGTCAGCGGAAAAGAAGCACTCATTTACAATTTTATACACCAATAGAGAAAGTGGGCGTATCTCAGAAAAGTCGTAAAACTTAAAAACTAACATTCGGTATGTATGTACCGTATGTCCCAAATATTTCGGCGGATTTGAAATGGCTATAACTTTTTTTGAAAGCAAAATTTCGACATTCTGTTTTTCATAATTATTTTTTCTTGATGGGCATTTTTGTTTTCTCCATCTAACTGGAATTTTTTTTGGAAAAAATTTCACTTTTTTGCCTTGGTCCCCCCTGTGGTCGTAATTTTGGTTCATTGGACTAAGGCGATTTTTGAGGCAACTTTCATCTTTTTTTGCACAAAAACATGAATACAAAGTAAGGCAAAAGGTAAGGCAACTTGGACCATAATCACTCCCAACAAAATTAACAACAATTTGAACGAGAAACAACAAAATCCTTCTTAAGCCTAAGCCTTAGTCCAATGAACCAAAATTACGACCACAGGGGGGACCAAGGCAAAAAAGTGAAATTTTTCCAAAAAAAAATTTCCAGTTAGATGGAGAAAACAAAAATGCCCATCAAGAAAAAATAATTATGAAAAACAGAATGTCGAAATTTTGCTTTCAAAAAAAGTTATAGCCATTTCAAATCCGCCGAAATATTTGGGACATACGGTACAACTAACATGCGGATTTCAAAAAAGATGAGAGCTCTAGCTTTTCTCGTCGTCCCAATCTCATATTGCAGCATTAATGTTGAGGGCGGGCAGGTTTAAGTGAGGGTGGAACAGATGAAAAATGGCAAACCACCTGTGATTTTATTTCTTTCCTTTTCGCTTTTTTCAACCACATTGCAAAGGCCATGCACCCACAACCAAAATAGATGAGTCTCGCTCAAGCCTGCGCTTGCGCATATGTGTACATGTGCGTATGTGGGTAGTTCGAGAAGGCAAAATGCTAAATTAAGACAAAAATATGGATCTTAAAATAGTTTAGCTAGGACTATGGAAAATTTGTAGTCGCATTTTATTTTTATCGTTGTTTTTAGTGAAAATTCGCTGCATTGTTTATTGAATATTGTTTGTTTTTCTTCTAGGCAGCTCCAAGGTAGCTTAACCACGGTCATCGATTTTCCTGGGGAAATCGATCGGGCAAGGAGCTACGCAAATTATTCAATAATGGTGCAGTAATTTTGGGTCACGCTGTTAAGTCATTTTGCTGACTACGAGATCCTAAATTGATGGAGATTACTAGGAGTCAA
The DNA here is from genome assembly GCA_029231635.1 of Ditylenchus weischeri. Classification (NCBI taxonomy): domain Eukaryota; kingdom Metazoa; phylum Nematoda; class Chromadorea; order Rhabditida; family Anguinidae; genus Ditylenchus; species Ditylenchus weischeri. The sequence goes on along the minus strand of JAMRYI010000551.1, from coordinate 95,223 downwards.
ATCTCAAGCTAGTACTTTTTAAGGCACGCCAAAGATTGGGCCATTTCAAATTGGGCCCAGTCAAATTGGGCCCAGTCAAATTGGGCCCAGTCAAATTGGGCCCAGTCAAATTGGGCCCAGTCAAATTGGGCCAAATTCAAATTGGGCCAAATTCAAATTGGGCCACTATTTTGACTGCGCAAGTGCTTTAATATAGGTAGGAAACACACTACAGTCAACTCCTCTGTTGACAGAAAAAAGTGCCAATTTATTAAGATAATTTTTTTTTGAATCCTTTTGCTGGCCAGAGTCGATTAATCGAAAGTCGGCAGTATTAGAATACTATCACATCTAAAGAAGATACTCTTAAGACTCTCCATAAGAGGAAAAAGTATTTAATTGTCGTTACTAAAAAATTAAATGAAATGACCCCATTTGAATGGGCCCAATTTGACTGGGCCCAATTTGATTTTGGCCCAATTTGGAATGGCCCAATCTTTGGCGTGCCCTTTTTAAAGGACCATGCTCGCCAATTTTAGTCATTCAAAAGACAATTTTGAGACATTTAAAATTTTGCGATGACAGACAGACAACATACATACAACTCTCTTTTAGTATACAGTCCACTCTCGCTAAACCGCCACCCCTGGGGACCGGCTTTAAGGTGGCGGCTTATCGAGAGTGGCGGGTTAGCGAGAAAAGAATATCAAATCATAACTAGAATGGCAGGTTATCGAAAGTTTTCAGTTTATTCAGACAAGTAACAACAATATTATAATTTCAATCAAACGAAACAATCGATGAGCTTCTTCTGTGTTTGTTTCTTGGATCGGAGTTGGTAGAAAGCTTCGTTCAAGGAGTCTCTGTGCTTGCGAATGGCCTGAGAAAGTTCTTTTCTGTGTAGTGAAGAACAATGTTATGGCTTTGAGGGCTTCCCTGTTTGGAACTGCTGGCTTTATTGAGTCGGCGTCTTCTTCTTTAATTTTCATGCTTTTCCTTTCGGCAATCTGGCTGTCTTCTGTTGTCACCTCTTCCGCAATTTCCTCCAAAGTTTAGACGCCGTCTAAAATAACAAACATATCATTAAAACCGTTGATCTAAAGATAGAAATAAGCTTGTGAACACTTCGTCGTCAACGAGGTCGTCCATTACGGCTGCTTCATCGATTTCATCAAGATTTTGAATACGGGCCCACGCAAGGAGGAGTTCATCCACAGTTTCGTCTTCTTCTTCTTTCACAAACGGCTCATCAACAGTGTTGAAGGTGGCATGTCGGGATTGGCAATAGTTGACTTTTTGTTTTAATATTTTTTAACCAAATGTTAGTAAAAATTGAGAGGTGGCGGGTTATCGAGAGAGATTTTCTTTATGCGGACTCACTAGGGGGTGGCGGGTTATCGAGAGTGGCGGGTTAGCAAGGTGGTGGGTTTGCGGGTATGAAGTATCTTTGTTTTCTCAGTCGGCCAACCAAATCGGGTTCAAGGTTGCGGGTTATCGAAAGTGGCGGGTTAGCGGAGTGGACTGTATAGGATTTTCGGAAACTCTACTATGAACAAACAAAGTGTTTTCGACAACCCAATTTCTAAACAAAAAAACTGAGAGCACGCAAAATAGGGCAGCGCCAGATTGCGTAAATTTAGATTGCATACCCGCAAATTGCGCACAATTCAAGTCGCCTTCCATATCTAAAGAAACAGGCATAAAACCTGTAAACATACACATGAAAGCAATAATAATGGCCAGAGAATAGTTGGAGGCATAAAAATGAGGAAAAAGGTGCAGTTAAATGAAGAAAAGGGCGCTACTGCAGAATCGGTTGCAAAAAACAGCTTGGTCCCCCCTGTTGTTTTCAAAAATATTTTTTTGAAATTTTTTATTGAAATTTTTATTTTCCTTTTTTTTGAAAACAACAGGGGGGACCAAGCTGTTTTTCACAAAAAAAACAACAGGGGGGACTAAGCACTTTTTTGCAACCGATTCTGCAGTAGAGCCAAGAAAAGTGTTTGCGCAATCTGAGTGAGCGCAATTTGAATTGTGCGCAATCTGGCGCTGCCTATATTCCAAAATTTGAAACTCTTTAGTTAGGAACCTATGTCTAAAATATACCAGGTTAATTTTTAAAATCAAGCACAGAAAATTAAAATTTTATTCTATGAAACACTATTAAAACAAAATTGGACTTTTTGAGACCTATAAGCACATAGATTTAGTTAAAAGAAATGAAACTGTCAAAAAAGTAAACAAAGGCTTAGGCTTATGCGTCTCCAACCTCGAATAGAAGAGCCAATTTAGGCTATCATTTACGTCATAATTTCCATATGCAAATAGTTAACAGTACTGATTAAGATAATCATTCAATCCAAATAAGATTTCTAGGCTATTTTCGGACTACAGTCAAACCAGCAGTTATGCGGATCCGACTAATCTATGGTTTTTCCCTTGCTCCTCCCTGCTGATCTTATTTGGCTTTTGCTGAGGCTTTTGCTTAATAAAACTGACTATGTTTAATAAAAAAGCGTCATCACACCCAATGCTTATTGCTATTTTGAAGTGAAAGAACAAATTTATTGAAAAAAAATATTACGGGTTCCTAAAATAGTACAATTTTTTTTTAAAGCACGTAAATATGCATAAATATAAGCTTTAGCAGCAAAACACTATAAAATAAGTGACTAAATTTAACCAAACAATTAAAGCATTAAAAAGACCACAATTCCCTGCACTACAGCTAATTCCAAAAAACTATAAAAGTTAGTTAATGACTAAAAAGCCAGATGATACAGCAATTATAAAACATTTCAATCCCAAAATTTATTTAATAAACATAATATAGAAAAATATAAATTATGAAATTAACAAATAATTTATTAACACATAATTTATTTATTTTTTTTCATTAGTCGGAAAACATTTCGTGGTTTTTCCGCTACGTGACATGATTTCGTCATGCCCAAAATTTCGTCACATATAGTTATTCTTGTTTACACCAACAGTTCTTTTGCACTGTCAACTATTTTTTTTTGCATTCACCGACTTCATTAGTAGAAGTATCTGAGTCATGGTATATTCTTTTCTGTATCGTGTTTCGGTATTCATTTGTGTTGTTTATATATTCTTATACAAAGAATGCTAGTGGATATTCAATTGGTTTGGCATTTATGCGGCTAGACATTATTTTTTTAGATGAATCTGGATATTGATTGGCTGTCTCGTGTCTTACAAACAGTGAAAAATGCAGAGCACAAGGAGATTATCGATGGATGGGTCAGAGAAGAGCATCAATTTAATTATGATTATCATTACGAGGTACCTTTTTAATATTGTGACTTCTTTAATGACGCAACTGTTATCTTGTTATTTTATAGAATGACGATGAGCAGCATGATGAAATACAAATCGTTGCCTCAGATGACTTTGAAGAACTAGTAATACAGGGTGTTTCAAGAAATTCGCACACTTTTAAACGGCCATAACTTTTTTTCTAGGGCGATTTTTGAAATTCTGTAAACGCAGATCGACTCAGTTTTTGATGACAATTTTTGGTATATAATGTGAAAACACGATTCGCTTGGTCCCCCTGTGGTTTCAGTCCTGGTCATAGGATGCATCGGGATGACCAGTGCCCAAACCACAGGGGGGACCAAGCGAAAATCGTGTTTTTCACATTATATACCAAAAAAATTGTCATCAAAAACTGAGTTGATCTGCGTTTACAGAATTTTAAAAATCGCCCTAGAAAAAAAGTTATGGCCGTTTGAAAGTGTGCGAATTTCTTGAAACACCCTGTATTTGGTTTTGGTAGGAAGTTAACACAGATCTTCATCGAAGATGAATTTATGTTACAGGGTGCCATTTAAAACTTGGAAGAAGAAATCGTCAGCACTATCAAGTCCACTCATGGGAAAGAAAAGGCTAACTATCTGCTCGTTGCTGATGACCGAAGCAAGCCAAATGGCAAAAAAACAGTTCTGGAAATGTAACAAGTTCAGCATTAAAGATGGGAAGTGTCCTGCTCGCCTCCACTCTCTGGGGTAAAGGGTAAAGGATAATCTTAAGAAACGAGCTGCAGAGACACATGAAGTTTTTATTTCATTACTCAGATTATTTCTATGAAAGGTGAAATTATAGAAACCGATTCAACTGTTTACGCGTCAGCTACAGACTTTGCCAAGCTTGGTTTCCTCAACTTTATAAGAGCGCTGTTCTAAAACAATTCCGTCGAATGCGAGAAGAGAAAATAGAATTGTAGATTCCTGTTATCGAAGCGCATTCAGTTGCTGATGTGGTTATTTCTGAGGAGCATAGGTTTTACTGTGCTAATGGTTCAGAAGAACTATTTTTGTTGGGTGATTTCGGTGAGCATTGCAGAGATCCAGACAGGTTCATTATTTGCTTTTAATATCTTATTAGAGCTGTTTTTTTAGGGTGATTGTTTTTGGCAGACAGCAGCATCGGGAATGGGCTGCTGAGATGAAGCACACTGGTTTTCAGAGGCAAGAATTGATGGTTGTCTTTCCCATCTGATGCGAAATTTAAAAAAAAATCTGGGAACTGCTGGACTGATGGCTAGATACCGTGATGCTTCAACTAACTTTGCACTAACTTCAAGGGTGGTTATTGCACTCGCGTTTGTGCCTCCCATTTTGATCTGGACTTTGCTTGGCGTACTCCGCAATTATCTACATCTTCATGAGCCTTTTCTGGAACCTCTGCTGATTGGTTTTCCACCAATTATGCTGGTAAGAAAGGTTTTTTTACCAAGCAATGCAGTGCCTTTTAAGGTACCGTTATGCATACTCCGATGTTTCCAGTCAATCTATGGTCATGCTATGACAGAACTCTCGCCAAAGAAGATCGAACCAATAATTACGCTGAAGCTGCACATCGCCGGTTACATACAATTCTGGATGTGGATCATCCTTCGGTCGGTCGTTTTCTCACGGAGCTAATGGAAGTGCGGAAGCTTTATGACTATTAATACGAGCAAAACGTGGGTGGTATTCTGCCAGTTGCCAAAAGAGCGGTATATTCACAGGCAGACGCAAGAATCCTTCATCTGGTTGAGCGGTTCGGTCAGAAAAGTTTGCCAGAATTCCTTTGAGGATTAGCTCACAGTTTTATGTAAACTAGTGAATTGTTTTTTGTCGCACACTTTTTGGTTGATTGTTGAATATGTTGTTTGGTGGCATAATAAAATGACGGTTCAAATTCATTTTTGATAAGATGTATGTTGAAATTATAATTTACATCCATTGTCTATAGATCTAACTCAAAACCAATCTAATGACCACTTGGATCATAGGAGACCACACATAAATGACTACCTAGTCGAAAAAAAATTCTTTAATTAAAAACACCCAAATCTTACATACCGTATTTCCTCTAATAGAGACCCACCCACCCCCGTTATTTTTTGACTAGAACTTCAGAGTTAGGGCCATTTTCAATTGACAATTTCAAAATTTTTGGGCATCCAAAAAATAAAGCCCCGGGGCTCTATTGGAGGAAATACGGTATATTAAGTAACTTACATAATTACTTGACATATCAAAAACTTGGATGGATTTAAAGACGAACAATGACGGACAAAAAGATTCACCGGGTGGAGCACCTACATGATCCAAGTGGACGTTCATTTGGATCAGATGTATCATTCATAGCATAGTCAACGACCACAAATCTTTATATTCATTGCAAGAGAGCAAATGCATGAATAAATGGATTAAATCTTAAAAAAAGAGCACATAAGAAATAATATATGGTAGAACACTACTAATGTAGTCGGTGAATGCAAAAAAAAGTTGACATTGCAAAAAACTATGTTGTGGACAAGAATAACTATATGCGACGAAATTTCGGTCAGATGAAATTATGTCCGTGACGGCGGTTTTTCTGTCCAGAAATTTTTCCGTAAAGTTTCCATGCAGCAACCCTGGGTAGACCTCAGCAAATAAAAATATGTTAAACATCTTCATTTTTGCCAATAGGTCCTTAACAATAAATGGCCCTTTTCTTTGACCTTTTCCCTGGCTGTACGGCTGTAAAACTGGAAACTGTCAAAACATAAAAAAACAAAATTTTACCAAATCTCTTGGCTGAAAAACTAATCCATCAATTTCATGACCAAATTCGAGATCATACTGGCTTTTTGAGTCATGTATGCTAGTTTTAGCAAATGGACATTGTATTGGAATTTGTTATATTTTTTACAGGTCAAAAGAAAACCCAACTTCAGATTTACAAGGCATATGTGTTCCGACCTGACAACAAAGAAAACATTTTTGTTTACAATGAAAGCTATGGTTTAGTCTACAATTGTATGGTGACTCGCACGAGAAACAAAAATATTTCTTCTTTAAAAAACCACTCATTGTTCTAATACCATCGAAATGGTTTTTGTGGTGAATCATAGCGAGCATCCTGAGGATTCCATGGTATTTGAGCAGGAGGAATTTGTGAGGAATGAAAGTAGGAGTCGTTTGTCAGGTCGTTCTGCTTTTCCTTCCCACCCTCATCAAGAATATCCAAAGAATCTCGAGTTTCCAAAAATGATGTCATTTTTAAGACCAATGATAAAAGTGGTTCGAGATAAAGAAATAGAAACAAGTTTTTGGATTCCAAAACTTTTTTAATTTCTTTCAACATTCCGATTAGCTTTCCTAAAAATTTATTATTACATATTTTTATTATTACATATTTTAAACATTTGTATAGTTGGTTTCTCATGATTTAATAATGAGACAATATAATGAGACTGGGCGTGAGGCTGGGCGTGAGGCTGGGCGTCAAATCGTCATTTTTAGCCTACATTTTTTCTAAGAATATTTTTCAAAGTTTATCTAAACTATTTGTTTTGATATTTTTTAGAATTATATTAACTCTTTCAATAGTTTATGTGCTATATTATGTGCTAATTGATCTGAGTTTGTTACAAAATTTTTTAGATCGAAAATTTTTACGTGTGTTTCATACAAAAAATCAGCCGCATGAATAGTTTCCCCCAGAAAATTTTACCGAACAATCGGTAACCGGATAGTTTGGGCACTGTTATGGTTCACCAACCCCTGCCCATACTCGGATTTTTTGAAAAGTGACCCAAAACCACCTCTTGAACTCTTCTTTCTGCTTTCTTTTTTCCTTTTTTATTCATATCTGAATTTTTTAATTTAACAATGTTTTTCCACGCATGTTCAAATCACATCTGTTTTTTAAGCCTATTCTTTTCTGAATTATGGCTTCATGATCTTTAAGTTTATGAAATTATTTTAATAAATAAAGTCAGCCTGAATTACTCAAATGTCTATCAATTACGGCTAAAGTTCGAAATCTGTGCTGTGCCCAAAAACGTGTTTTGACCACTTTTTCAGTCGTTTTAGCATGATTAAAGTGTAGGAAAAGAGTTTTTAGGTGGGGCTCGATAATTTTTCAAAAAAAATTTTTTTGACCGAAATTGACTTTTTGACCAAAATCTTCATTTTTTCATTTTTGTAGTTTTTCTATGTTGCAGTTTTTTCGGTCGGACAAGTTTTGCTCTCACATTTTTTTATTGCTTGTTTTAGAAAACATGGTTCTTAATTTGATTGCCCTGTACGAAGTCTGCAAGGAGCCGGTACGAATGAAGAATTACTAGGATTAGGTGTTGTTGAATGAGTTGTGTGTTATGAATAAATGAAAATTTTGGTCAAAAAGTCAATTTTCGGTCAAAATTTTTTGTTTGAAAAACTATCGAGCCCCACCTAAAAACTCTTTTTCTACACTTTAATCATGCTAAAACGACTGAAAAAGTGGTCAAAACACGTTCTTGGGCACAACACAGATAACGAGTTCCTGCTTCAGTTACTGCCAAATTTTCGCATGATGATGAAAATTTATCGTAAAAATTTATTTGTCATGATTACAGTGTTAGAATTGCTGTAGATAAACAAGGCAGCTATTGATAAAAATTTAACGTTTATTTTAAAAAAAAGTTACAAAAGATTTAAGATGGGTGTCGAGCCTAGCTCGATTGAATTCCCGGTTGGCGCAGAACCGCCAACCGGCTCTCCTTCTTAAGACAAATTTATAATAGTTTAACGCCAACCGGCGGTTCTGCGCCAACCGGGAATTCAATCGAGCTAGGCTCGACAATAGGGTAATTTATCAACTTTTTGATATCTAAACTTTTTTGCTGTTCATATAAATTTTGGTGCTTCTGGCATGTTTTCTGCAGACTTTCTGCGTTTTCTCCTAAACGAAGAGGTTCTCGGAGAGTTTTCTCTGGTTGACGAGGTTCTAGAGCTGTTCCATGACCTGGCACCCATAGTGCCTGTGGAAAGCGAAGAAGAGCGCTGACCTTTTATGTGGCTGTTTAATGAGGCGGCATACTCAAAAGCTACCTTTTGGCGGTCTTCTTTCTGCAAAAGACTATTTGAGTATTTATTTTATTAACTTTTTAACTTTTTTTAGTTCTCCAGAAGTATTGCATAAATATCCGTTTGTTGAAGCCATAAATTTGCTTTCCTTCTGAAGACAAATTTTATAATAGTTTAATTTTATATTTTATTTCTTGTGGCTTACTTTCTGTTACTGGGCTTACTAGGCTGACTATTCGGTGAAAACTTTTGCAAGTTTTCCAGTAGCTGAAAGAACGAAGCACTCGAAACACCTAAACATCATAAGTATAAGCTTTGTGTCACATAATAAATAGTTGTGAAGCAGGGTTCCGATCTGTAATTTGTTTAAAGCATTGCACGGCCCTGCTATACTTTAGGTCCCACTTTTTTCTACCTTGGTCCCCCCCTATGGATTTTCGTCTATTCCCTAAAAGCAATGAAAAAATGGGTTCTTATGCATTATCGGGACTACCTGGTTATACTCTCATTTATGCTAAAGACATTTCCGAGCTCTATCCTCCAAATTTGCCTTTCAGTATCGCTCATTAATAATGCTTGTGAATAAAGGACGATAACCATAAGATAATTAAAATTAATATGTTTTCAATATCGTGGGACGCATAAATGACAGTAAAGCCAGGTAGTCCCGATAATGCATAAGAACCAAAAATGTAAGATGAAAGACATAGCGAAGAGTTCGCTCTGAGACAAAAAATATTTAAAAAAATCCATAGGGGGGACCAAGGTAAAAAAAAAGTGGGACCTAAAGTACAGCAGGGCTGCAGTGCACTTTGTTCGAAACTTTAAAAAGCTAAAAAAATTTATAATTAATTATTTGAAATTCTACTTGAAATCCTTTACTTTTAGAGCTGAAAACTTAATAAGCACTGGATAAAATGGCTTTTTTGAATTCTTTATATTAAAGTTTTTAGACCGAAACCCTACTGCAAAGATTGGTTTTTAATTTTTTTCAAAAACGATTTTTGGTTACGTGTTTTTAAGTTTTTTTCAAGTTAACCGGCCTTATTGGTTTCCAGTTTATTCTTTTCAGTTTAACTAGAATTTTTCTGTACTTGATTTACGGTTAAACGAGTTTTTTTCCACACGGTTTTGGGTTTTGATGTATTTTATTAAAAACCTGTTTCCGGTGAATCGACCTATCCTACCCTAGTATATGCCGTATTTCCACTAATTATAGCATATAAGGTCTAAAATTCTTCAACGCGACTACCACCAACCATGTGGTGCAACACGAAACCTAGCCTTATGTTGAAAAATATAAGGTACCTGGATACCCCCAAAAGACCAAAAAAGATAAAATTTGAACATAGGTTTGTGAACTTGCCTACCGCATAAAGAAACTCCGATATGCATACTGTTTTTTTGCATCCAGATTTCTTTCCAGTGATTTATGTTTCAAGTATGTGTATGTGCGCATAAAGACAAAAAAACTTTGATATGAGTTGACCAGGGGATAAAAGAAACTCCTACCCTTATAAGTTGCGATTTTCGGGAAGAACTGAGAAGAAAAATCAACAAAGATTGTACTAGATTTTGGCAATGGCCAAACGGCTTTTTTCAAAATAATAGGCGAAAAATAGTTTTTACCAGGATTGTTCTAACGCCGGCGTTACGCCGGCGTTTATAAACGCCGGCGTTTAGGCCGGCGTTTATAAACGCCGGCCTAAACGCCGGCGTTTATAAACGCCGGCGTTTAGGCCGGCGTAACGCCGGCCTAAACGCCGGCGTTTGAGTTTTGGGGGCGTTTAAAGGCGTTCTATAAACGCCGGATAAACGCCGGCGTTTGGAATTGCCGGCGTTTATCCGGCGTTACGCCGCAACAAATCAAACGCCGGCGTTTAAAAGGCGTTACGCCGCAATAAAAACAAACGCCGGCGTAACGCCGGCGTTTGTTAAACGCCGGCGTTTAAAGTCGTTATTAAAAAATATACAATAAGTATTTCAGTATTTCAGTTTACTTTATTTTTTGACATTCCAGTATCAGAGCAACGACCGTCAATAACATCAGATAGCATTGACTCACAGCTAGGGCGTTATTTTGCTGAAATTTTTTCAACAAAAAGTACTGATGCCATTTCCTTTTGGTCAGAGCGTCAAAACGCTTATCCGCTCCTAGCTCCCTTTGCACTTGGTTGGTTAGCAGTACCGTGCAGCTCAGGTGAAAAATTTTGTGTGCTTTGGTTGTTCCATAGATAATTTATCTTTTAAGGAAGTGTCGAAAGACTGTTTTCAATGTTGACAGCAAACACATGTGGGGCACGTGCTAATTCTAAACATGAAATGCTTCGATCAAAGCTTCTACTTAATTACAACCAAAAATTCATTGAATGATCAATTTTTTATAGTTAAAAATTTTTTCTTCTGTATGTTAATAAAAGTATTTTTTGTAAAAACATTAACAAAAATTTTTATCCTAAAAAAATCTAAACGCCGGCGTTTAGCCGGCGTTACGCCTTGATGAAAACAAACGCCGACGTTTGCTAAACGCCGGCGTTTAAGACGCCGGCGTTAAGGCGGCGTTACGCCGGCTACCCGGCGTTAGAACAATCCTGGTTTTTACTAGGGTTGATGACTCATCGGTGAGTCACCGGCAAACTTTTAAAATACAGTCAAAAAATGATAAAAGTGACTAGGTGAGTCACCGGTGACCACACTTGCACTTTCCAGAAAATAGGGCGCCAGCGCCAGGCTTCTCAAAATTTCGACGCCAGCGCCGCAAGCGGCCCCGTTCATTTTCAAATGTAGGCGCCGGTAATTTTGTGAATACATTGACGTTATATGTATTATTTTATCTCAATATTACTTAACTAAAAAGAAAATTAAAGAAAATTTTCAAGAAAATTAAGAAATTTTTAGAAAATTTTCAAAAATTTTGTTGAAATTTTTGAAAAAACAGCTCTTGTACAAAAGTTATGATGAGGCGCCCAAAATATTGGGCGCCGGCGCCGACCTTCGAAATCCAAAGGGCGCCGGCGCCGGGGTTGTAAGAAATCGGCGCCGGTGCCTGTGCAAGTATGCCGGTGACTCACCGCGATTTTTTGTAAATTGGGAAAATACCCAACCTTAGTTTTTACCATATTTTGCATACAAAAACTTAGAGACACACACTTTTTCCAGCGGTACTTGATCCATCCCACCGCCTGTTTTTCGCCGAGTTTTGTACGCAGAACGCATTTCTCCCTTGGACATTAGCATTGTCACCTGTAAGGTCTGTTATTACTTTAAAACCATTGAATCAAATATTAAAACCTGGTAAAAAGTTCTCAAAGTCTCACTGCTATAGTAGCGAATAGTTGTAGCTGTGTTTTTCCACCACTGGCAATCACATTTTTCTTGCATTATATCATCTAGATGCACTGCATCGCCATCCACCACAAAACAGTAGTTCTCGACCACCATCATCGGTGGTGCTCTGCTCAGATACTTGACTGGACAACGCACGGTTCTGCATTTAATTTAATTATTCATTTTCTCTGTTAGAAAATACAGGGTGTCTCAAATTTTCTGACACTTTCAAGCGGTCATAACTTTTTTTAAAGGCCGTTTTTTGAATTTCTGTGAACGCAGATCGACTCAGTTTTTGATGACAATTTTTTTGGTATATAATGTGAAAAACACGATTTTCGCTTGGTCCCCCCTGTTGTTTTGGCCTTACCCATCCAAATGCCATCTACAGACCAGAGATTTCCTGATATCAGAAAATCTGATATGATAGCGAAATGATATGATATGCACTATCATATCATTCGGCAGCATATCATATCACATCAACATCATATCAGACGGAAATTTTGGGCACCTATATCATATCACTATCATATCAGATTCCCGCAATTTCCCGTGCTCCATTTTCTCTCCTTCTTCAAACCAATTCCACCCTCTTTTACGGACGCCAAAATTATGGAAGCCACTACTGAAGAGCTAATAACAACAAGAGCGCTGTGGAAGAGCAAAGGAAAAACTGTGATTTTCTCTCTCTTTCGGGCACCCATATCATATCAATATCATATTAGACGAAAATTCCCGGTACCCACATCATATCAATATCATATCAGACGGAAATTCGGGGAGTCATATCATATCATTCGGATAACATACCGCACGTTATCACATCACTACCATATCAGGCGGAAATTTTAGGCACCCATATCATATCACTATCATATCAGATGCTAAAAATCGATATCAGGAAATCTCTGCCACAGACCAGGAGCCAAACAACAGGGGGGACCAAGCGAAAATCGTAGTTTCGACCTTATATACCAAAAAAATTGTCATCAAAAACTGAGTCGTTCCGCGTTCACAGAAATTCAAAAAACGGCCTTTATAAAAAGTTATGACCGCTTAAAAGTGTCAGAAAATTTTTGAAACACCCTGTATTAACCACAAGTGTTCTGATAAAACCCCCTCTTCGCTCAACTTCGAGACTCTGTATTTCAGCGCCGAGAAACTATTTCGCAAAGCAGTTTTAACATGAGAACGGCGAGTTGTAACAACTTTTCATTCTCGTGCAAAATTTCATGCTGAATCTTTCTGTATATAGGAGTATGGATGTTAAACCGTTTGGGTTGGTTGTAGAGAAACGGCCATATACCACTAGGTTTCCATCATACTTCATCGACTACCACAAAAAGAGGGAAAACACAGTTTCACTTGGAATCTAACACTTGTATCTGGTGCCGTTGTTTGCGCTGTATCATTTGATACTTTTTTTCTGAAAATGATTGATAAAATTTTGAGAAAATAACAAAACCAGGTTGCAACCACTCAAATTTCTGTAACAAAATCGCTGGTTTTTTTCGTGGTTTTCGGGTCAAATTGTTTTGACTTGAATTTTTTGAGAATCGGCTTGTTTTCTTGTGAGTCCTTGCACTGGTTTTGTTGCATTTTTCACGGTGAGCATTTTGGTATATTGTCAGCAAAAAAATTCTCTCAAAAATTGACAGGGATAAGCCAAACAGAATGTCCTTCAAATTTCAACTCGATGTGAAACTGCTGGTTTTACCTCTTTTTCTGTAGTTTCTGAGCGAGTTTTGTTAAATTTTCGTGCTGATTTTTTGCCTATCTTGTAGCTCCTGAATTGCTCTACAAATACTGAGCAAGCATTGAGCAGTTGTACACGAGTATGACATGTCTTTGAGCAGCTTTGAGTTGAATTTCAACTAGCGAAGAAATGGTAGTTTTATGAGTTGGACGGTGGTTGTCCAGTTTTTTGCAGCCTGTTCGCCGCCCACATACACTCATTCGAAAGAGCAGATCCTAACGGTCATTTTGACATATTACAGTCATAGATGTAGTCTGAGAACGAGTGCCATATCTTCATCTCAAAAGACCCCTTCACCTAAGGTCGGGTTCTTGAAACAGCTTATTAGGTCACTCCATAACGGTTTAACATCCATACTCCTATATACACAAAGATTCAGCATGAAATTCTGCATGAGAAGGTAAAGTTGTTACAACCCGCCGTTCTCGTGTTAAATCTGCTTTAAATATTTCAAGGTCGACCCCAATTTTTTTCGCTTTTAAAAGGGTTGAAAAAAGCCCCCCGGGGGTCCTATTAAAACATTCACGGTGGGAAGTTGTTAAACCACGTCATGATGACTGTGTCAGATCGTGAAATTATCAGTTTTTTTTACGATTTTTTAAATAAAATTTGCAATTACTTTTATCAACTGTAAATTTGTTTATTTAAATTTACTAACTTTTCAATAACACTGTCTAAAGCCCAGTATAGGTAACACAGCACGTATTTATTTACTTTTCTTTATTTGATAAAAAGCAAACACTTCAGATACTAACTGGAGGCAAGTTTGTAAAAAACATGTAAAATATTTTTTTATAAAGAGTTTAAAGAAATATAATATTATAATATTAGTATAATATAAAAATTTAATATATAAGCTTTTTCGGCGCTACCGGAGTATACGCCCCCAAATGAAATTTTTTTGAACTTTTTCAAAACACCATTTTAACCATTTTTAAGCTTTTCCTACACGTTGAACACGATAAAAAAGGTGTTTTCACCTACTTTGTTCTATAAAAAGTCGATTTTTTTTAAATCTTGAATTTTGGTATTTTTAGTTGATTTCTGTTTATTATAACTTAGTAAATCAGATGTTGAAGGTGCCTTGACCCCAAAAAGATGGAATTTGAACATAGTTTTGTTAACTGGGGCCTACCGCATAAAGAAACTCTGGTATGCATACATTTTTTATGCATCCAGAGTCACTTTCGAGTGATTTGTGTCTAAGGTATGTGGGTGTGCGCATCTCAACTCCAAGCCCACCTTCATGCATCCAGAGTCACTTTCGAGTGATTTGTGTCTAAGGTATGTGGGTGTGCGCATCTCAACTCCAAGCCCACCTTCATGCATCCAGAGTCACTTTCGAGTGATTTGTGTCTAAGGTATGTGGGTGTGCGCATCTCAACTCCAAGCCCACCTTCATGCATCCAGAGTCACTTTCGAGTGATTTGTGTCTAAGGTATGTGGGTGTGCGCATCTCAACTCCAAGCAACCAAGCCCCCAGGCGGCTTGGTCGGTTAGAGATGCGCGCACTCACTTACCTTAGACATAATTCCGAGCAAGACTCTTGATCAAAAATGCATTTAGACCAAAACATGGTAAAACAGCCAAATGGTCAAAATTTCAAAATGCCCAAAACTCAATTTTTTATTGACCAGAACACAAAAATAATGTCTTTTTTAAACTTCTGAGGTGATTTTAGGTTGATATAGGGTGTTTGGAAACACTTAAAAAAAATTTCATTTGGGGGGGGGAGTGGGGTATACTCCGGTAGGGTAGCTTTTTTATATTTCACATTTTTAAAATATGTGACCAATAGGTCAAAATATTGGAATTTAGGACGATAATGCACGAAAATGATAAATAAATGAAGCTTTTTTGGTACTTCTGCTGTTTACACGCCCCCTCATATTTTTCGAATCGATCTTCCAAAGGGATACAGCCATCTGACCGTCAACCATTCAGTGAATTTTGTGCACCCGGAAACTGGCACACATACTCAAGCTATCGAATCGATCTGGCAGAAGTACAAGATGCGTCACAAAAAAAGAATTTGGAACATCACGTGAACTTTTTCCAAGTTATGTATCAGATTTTGTGTGGCGTCGAAAATTCAAGGGCCAGATTTTTTTTTCATTTGTGGTCCATAATATCGATTGTGTTTAATAAAGAATCACAAGGGACCACAGGCGCCTATCGGCGCCTCTATAGTAAAGTACAGTACAGTCATTTGTATAGTACAGTTATTTCGAAATTTCAATGAGGGGCTATGACTTCATTCATAAAAATAGGTATATCCCCTATTAGAACTCATTTTTTTCGCCTGTTCTTTTTTTTAAAACGAAAGCTGACATTCTGGGGAACACGATGGTATTAGCGACAAAAGTGATTTCGCTATCTACGACCCGTTCTGGCCTTCGAAGTAAAAAAGCGTTATCCACCCACCCACCCACACATGCCAAATACTATATAAGATTTCGATGTGTCATTCTAAATTTCAAAAAATATGAGGGGGCGTGTAAGTACCGCTTTTTTTGTCTAGTCTTCTCACTAGAGGCCATTTTCACTGTCATACAAATTTTTTAAGTCAATTTGTTTTTGTTGGTACAGTCAAACCTCGGTATAGTGGCCCCCACCTCAAGTTCGTTCCCGCCTTGGGTGCGACACTTTTTTCACCCTGATTTTCGAAGTTTTTTACCACTACTGTTTTGACAGTCTGGTCCCAAATATCGTGAAGATTCCGATTTTCCCAGTCGTTTTTCAAAAACTGAATAATTTTTCCATTTGAAAATGAAAACCTCGATACAGTGGCCCCCTATTTAAAAATTAAAGGGCCACTATATCGAGGTTTGACTGTATAACACTTTTAAGTTGATACTTTCATGGATTAATAATGTTTTTATGTAAGCTTTTAAAGTGTTTAGCATTTACATTTTGCTCTACTATGATTTTTTTTAAGTTTTAGTTTGTATTTTGATTAAATATAAAACTGCATGTGAAATGTTTGGTACTTTTTTAAGTAAAAGTAATTATTTATGTGAGATTTTTTTCTGATTTTTTACCACAGCACCGTATTTCCTCTAATAAGCGCCCCCCCCCCACCCCCAACTTTGAAGACCTATATCTCAGCCAAGAAAGAATATTTCGCAAAGCTGTTTAATGAATTTTCTAAACTTCCACGAGTTCTACCGATTCCGCTTTTTACATTTTGAAATTTCATTCAAAGATCTTGAGATCGACCCCAAAATTTTCAGATTTTTGGGTGTTTGAAAAATAATTGGCTCTTATTAGAGGAAATACGGTAAGTGGGCTTACTTCTCCAGTGTAGACTGCACATCAAAAGGTTTCGACTGGACGCAAAACACAGGAATAGGAATTGAGCCTACGCCTATGTGGTATTGGATTTGGCTGATATTAGAAGAACTGGTAGCCTCTGAAATCAAATCTGTTGCTTACAAATAAAGGATTAGCTAATCGCCCACCTTCTTCCTCATCGTTTTTGATGACCGCATTCACTTGGACGGGAAAGTGGATGAAAGATTCAAATCTAGAGTTTCTTTTACACACATCTTCGTCCAATGGACTGATGTCTGGTGAGCTGCAAAAATAACTGTGAATTTTTACTTGAAATGCAAAAATTGCGAAAAAGTCTATATTAAGTCCCCGGGGGAGTTATTGTTCAACCCTTAAAAAGTCGGAAAAAAAATTATTTCGATTTTGAGATTTTTAGGTGCCCAACCGAAATCTAATAAATGGAATCAACTAAGATCGTGGTGGTTAGGAAAACGCAAAAAACAGATTTGCAAAATTTTTTCTTTAGGCTGAGATATGGGGTCGATATGAGGGGGAGTTATTAGAGATAATACGAGATTTTGTCATTTTTCGCCGAAAATTGCCATTTTCTCCAATGTTTATTGAGTTTAGATCCTTAAAAATAGTGGTTAAAAGAATATTCTAAACGAAAATTGTAATTCTAAATTTCGAATTTCCAAAGAAAAATCTGTATTTAAACTAAGGAGGCCCAGGAGCACATTTTTGAACAGGGGAAAAAACAAATGTTAAAAGGGTCATTTTAACTACAGGGTGGGCCAAAAAAAACGTCGTTTCAAATCTTTTTTTCAAACAATTTTTTCTCAATTTGTTTACCATACTTTTTCTAAGCGCCATATACCATTTTGTAGCTGTTGAATAAAACTTTCAAACAAAAAAAAGTTTTGTCTCCTTATGTTCAAAACATTTTGACAAAAAGTCCTCCGAAACAGTGGCAACATGTTTACTGATTTTCTTACGCTTTTAGCATGTTTTTTTTGCATTCTCATCTTCTTTCTTGTTACAGGTGCCTTTCTCGCGTGATGAATTGGTGGAAATTCGAACTCTGAATGAAGAGCTCAACGCCGTGGAAATCTGGCAACGCAAAGGGCAAAGAAACTGGTCGTATTCTTCAGTCCAGAAAGCTTGCAAAAGAATCAAGGTTGGTTTATTTTTGAATGTTTACAGTTTACCCTTTCAACTGTTACAGGAAAACAGCGGACAAGTCAGCCGAAAGCAAGGAAGTGGTCGTCCAAGAAGCGCCGGATCAGAGGAAAACATTGGAATGGCCGGCTATCTGATGCAAAGTCCGCCGCGCATTCCGGGAAAACACATCTTTCGCAAAGGCAGACAGCGAGAGGGACGTGGATTTCAAGGACTTCAGTGCGCCGAATCAGCAAGCTGGATCTGCAAAGGACGCCGAAGAAGAAGGTCAAAGTTCACTTCCTCTCTCCGAACAATCAACACCAGCGATTGTTATTATTATTATTGTTCGGAATTTTCAGTAAAATATTACTTTGTTTGGGAGGGCTGATTTGTTGATTGGAATTCATCTTTTTGACCCAAACTTTTTTTTTGTTTGAAAGTTCTATTCAAGAGCTACAAAATGGTATATGGCGCTTAGAAAAAGTATGATAAACAAATTGAGAAAACGTTGCTTGAAAAAAAGATTTGAAACGCCGTTTTTTTTGGCCCACGCTGTAATTTCAATTTTAAACTTTTATTTGTATATTGAACGCGCTGTGCTGGTGCTAGATGGCCGCTAACTTGGGGACATTTAACCTTATTTTGTCTTTGTTACATCGAATGAGACTTACAAACATCTCATACCCAATTTCAAAAAATCTAACAAAGCACTTTCAGCACCACTTTCAGGACATTCAACCAAGACTGGGATCTTATACCCCATTTCGAAACATCTAATCTAGCAAACCAACCTACGATCTGGGATCTATACCTGGGATCTATACCCAATTTCATAGCATCCAAACCAGCCTAATACATAGTAACTTTAGGAACTTTAAACCCTTTAAAATTTAACTTTACTACAGAGGGTCGCTATATTGTTCAACATCGTCGCGCCAAAAGAGAGGCGAAAAAAATTCGAACGATTTTATTAGTACAACATCAGCATACAATAAACGTAAGATGGATAGAAAATCCTCCGCCTATTGTCGGAAATCACCTAAATCTCTCACCTGTAGTCTGGAATAGGGTTGGGTTAGTGACCGATGAATTAAAATTCCAGTGATTTATCGGTAGGTTACCGGTAAGTTACCGAAAACGCGGGACTTATAAATTTCGTAATAATCGGCCAGCCTCAGAAGAGGGTTGAAAAATAATCTCACAGCCTGTAATAAACGTTTACTCAAAAATAGACTAAATTTATTTCAGCGGAGTACCAGGAAGTGGGAACAGTTTTCCAGAAGTTTATCCATTGAGCAGCACTAAACCGATAAAAATCATCAAAGAATATAATGAACGACAGTTTTTGACACAGAAAAAAATTAAAATGAGACAAAAATTCGCTAAATTTGGAAATTCTACAGTGTAGAAAACAAGCGCCATTTCAAAAAATGATTTTTGTGGATTTTATGGATATTTAGGGGTCGCTTTATTAAAGAGGGTCGGTAAATTAGAAAAAAATACGGTGTCCGGGTAGCTTATAAGTAATAAAAAAAACAGATAGCCCTAATATTTCTTACTAGCCGTACAGGCGCCATACTGGCGCCTTATTAAAAATCGCGAGCTCTAAAGTTCACAAAAATAAATAGCCTGCGAGCATGACTCCAGCGCGAGAAAAGTAAAAAATAAACAAAAATGGTAACAGAGGCGACATGCCTGTAATACTGTAAAGAGATCCGATGTGTTCAGCACAGAAAATTGCTTTAAGATCATCTCCTATACCAACTATTTCCTTCAAAAATGGAAATTCGAACCAATTTAAATTTTAAATGGTAAAAAACTAAACATTCTGTCGAAAATTTTGAAAAAGTTTATTCCGAATGTTTCTCAGCGTAGGCTTTTCGAGAAGGCTTTTCGCACTTCATTCCTGTCAAGACAAAAAATTTCGAATTTTGGCGCCAAATCGCAAAATTCGAATTTTGCGACATTTTTCCCTGAGTTGCAATCTTGCACAAAGGCAACATGCATTTTTGTAGCAATTTTGCAAGATCTTTTTTGTTCGACAGCTGAGATGTTCTAGTTGTGCCGTTTTGCTGAGTTCAGATCCAGAAAAATTCAGGAACACGCCCAAAAAATTAAAAGAAAAAAAAATGTTGTACTGGAAAATTGGAAAAAAAAGTTGGGCCATAAAAAAATTTTCCAGTTAGTTGCCGGACAAAGGTGCAAAAATTTTTCAAAAAAGTGCCCGAACACTGAGATCAATTGGCTTTCGCGAAAAAGGAGTTTTTATTACATATACCGTAAATGCTCTAATAAACGGGCCTCCTACAGTTAACCATTTTCAAATTTGTTGTGCTTTTTAAAGCCCAACATTGTATATTTTTTAAAACTTACGACCACTCATTTTGTACATCTTTCCAAACTCTACAAAATGAGTGGTCGTATGTTTTAAAAAATAAACAATGTTGGGGTTAAAAAAGCAAAAAAAATACGAAAATAGTTAACTGTAGGGGGGCCCGTTTATTACAGTATTTACGGTAGTTGTCTTTAAATTTTTAAAATTTGAAGTCAGAATCTTTATTCTCAATGCTCAAGGAAAACTAAGTGAAATAGCGACTAAACTTTATATTGAGTTTATCTTGGAGATCCGTACCACACTTACCCTAAACCGCAAAAATTGTTTTTTGGCATAGTTTTTTAACCTCAGTTAAAGGTTTTACTTGCAAAAAAATCAAATTATACGCTGTTCTAAAAGCTGTGACGCTTCTCATACAATTTTTTTGCTATGGTCAAGTAATGCATGCTGGCTATAAAATCAGACGGGATATTGCAAAAAGCCATCATGTTGGCTTATTTCCCACATCCTCAAAATTTGGAAAGTTGAACCGTGGAAGAATTCGACCATAACACAATGGAGTTGAGTGATTTTTTTGGCTGATCTTTTATGCTTATTTACTTTATTTGCTTATTGTAGGCAAGAAACACATGGTTATATTACTAGTAGTGGTGGTAGTAGTAGTAGTAGTATAGGTTGACCATGCAATAATGATATGAATAGACAGAGGTGCTCACTAGCAGCATTTACAACAATTTAGAGTGAAAGAAAAATGATTGCTAAAGTAGACAGACACACACATATATGCTAATAATTATTGAGTTCTTCTAGAACTGGAACCCGGCTCCAAATCAGTTTTTCCTCGCCAATTACCCACTGCTCCAGTCATCTAAATTTGTGAAAAATGTAATAATTTATCCAAATTTATTTATCTTTTTGAATAAATTTATCCTTTATTCAAAACCGTTTTCTTGGCAATGTGTCTTTTACACACTTTTATTAGACTACTCTCAAGCAGTCTTGGGGAATCCTTAATTTACGGCTTCGGCTCCGGCTTCAGCTCCCAGATTTTTAATTTTCAGCTCCGGCTCGTGCTCCGAGCTTTTGAAAAATTCGCTCCAGCTCCGGCTCTGAGCTTTCAAACAATTCGCTCCAGCTCCGGCTCCAGCTCCGGCTCGGAGCCGGAGCTGTCCCCAAGACTGCTCTCAAGCAAGTGACTATCCAAATTGCAGCCAATGAAATGAAATCTCTATATAGTATTTGGGACGGGGAACGTCTGTCGCCAATTTGAGTACATGTTTGGTCACAAGGAAAAACTTTTTTTATTGTAATAATTTTATTTGCATGTTTATACTCATTCGAAAGCTCTTTCAATGGCAGAGGACCTTTCACAATTAGATTTGAAGATTGTTGAGAAAAAAATTGAGATTTTGCCCTTTCAAAGTGGTTTTATATTTGAATTTCAAAATACGATATAGGCGTCGATAGGCGCCTGCTGTCCCTAGTACCGTAAATACTCTAATAAACAGCCCCCCTTACAGTTAACTATTTTCAAATTTGTTTTGCTTTTTTAAGCCCAACATTGTTTATTTTTTAAAACGTACGACTACTCATTTTGTAGATCTTTCCAAACTCTACAAAATGAGTTGTCGTATGTTTTAAAAATCAAACAATGTTGAGATTGAAAAAGCAAAACAAATTTGAAAATAGTTAACTGTAAGGGGGGGGCGTTTATTAGAGTATTTACGGTAAGCGTTACCGTATTTACTCTAATTATACCCCATGGGGGATAATTTTTCAACCTCCCGAAAATCGAAAATTTTTAAATTCGATCTCGAGATTTTCGGGTGCTCAACCAAGATCCAAAAAATGGGATCGGTAGAGCTCGTGGGAGTTAAGAAAACGCAAAAAACAGCTTTGCAAAATATTGACTCTGCTCCTAGATATATACCCTCAAAGTTGTGGGTGGGGGATAATTAGAGACTGGGGTATAATTAGAGTAAATATGGTAACTTGTCTAATATGGTAACTTGTCTAATATGAGAAATCAAGAAGTAGGTCAAAAACATAATGTCACAAACACGTTTTTTGAATTAGGGGGTGGTGGATTAATAAGGGTGGCTACTTCCGCACAGAAAGAACTCTGAAAGGTTTCCAAAAAAATGGAAAGAAAGGGCATTAGGTGAATTCATCGACATTTTGCCGTCTTGTTCAATAGCCTTTTGTTCGTACCTTTCTTGACTCAAAATGTTTTTTTTGATCCAACCTCAGTTCTTCTGGATAATCCATGCACCAACTGGTCATCCACTTGGTGCAAAACTTTTTTATATTTGTCAGGTTCCAAAACTTGTTTTCTGCACTAATTCGAGCATTATAAAGAAGTTTTGATAGCAGTAAAAAAACCTTTTGATTGTATTTTTACAGTTTTCGTAAATCTAGCAAAACGTAACTTTACTACTGTCAAACCATCTTTAGAATGCTTGAATTAGTGCAAAAAACAAGGTTTGGAACTTAAAAACGTGAAAAAAATTGAGCCAAGTGGACGACCACTTGATTTTGTTGGTACATGGGACATCCAGATTAACCAGCTACCAACATGGTCAGATGCACTACAAAAAATGGTCTTATATACAACCTGGGTACTACCACAATAGTAAGAAGTCATATGAGCGTAAATATGAAAACTCGAAAAATAGCCTGGAGAACAGCATTTTATTACAGTCGCCTCTCGATTTAGTAGAACTTTCGATTTAGCGTATATTTTCCGGTCGATGACTTCACTTAATGCCGGTGCCACCACACCGAAGTATCAATTTGGTACCACCAGCTAAGTACCATGATCTGACTACCACTACTTAAACTACCATTACCGCTCTTGATAGTTAGTGTACCCTCGGTGCGGCCCTTAGTGCCATTACAGCACTGGTTGCAGGACAAATATAAGTTAAATAAATGGAAATAATTGAAATTTGGGGAGATATATGTTGGGGAGATAAATGTGGAGAGATACATACCCACAACCACCCCTTCCCCCAATGCCAAAATTCAATTTTTGGCCGAAAATATCTTTCCAACAAATGATTTTTTCAGGAATGAAAGTATTAGAAAACCACTTTTTATTGGTCTAAGCGTACAGTTTATCTCGTTATAACGACCCCGGTTATAACGTCCCCTCGTTATAAAGACCCTATAGGACAATACCGACTGTTCAAATGACTCTAGATAACGTCGACCAATAAATCAAAGATCTTCGGCGTAATTTTTCAAAATATTTTCTTTTCGAAATCCTGAATCTTTTTTATTTAATTTTTAACTTTTGGGGGTGAGCGTTATATAGAGTTTTGACTGTATAAAAATTACTCAGGAAACGTTCAAGCACTATTCTCAAATCAACAAATACAGGGTGGGCCAATTTTTGTGCACACTTTTGGACGACCATAATTTTTTTTTCTAGGTCGATTTTCAAAATTCTGTTTTCACAGATCGACTCAGTTTTCAATGCGGTTTTGTTTGTCATACGTTGCTCGGAAAAAAAATTTCAAAAATTTGCCTTGGTCCCCCCTATGGGTTGAAAATGACCATTTTTCCTGAGTACTCAAACACGTAGCAAAATGACGTCTGCGTTGATAGTTGATCTCGGTGTTGTTATCTTGTGATGATGTTACAGATGTAACGAATAAAATCATTTTGGTACATGTTTGAGTACTCAGGAAAAATGGTCATTTTCAACCCATAGAGACCAAGGCAAATTTTTGAAATTTGCCGAATTTTTTTTTCCGAGCAACGTATGACAAACAAAACCGCACCGAAAACTGAATCGATCTGTGAAATCGACCTAGAAAAAAAATGATGGCCGTCCAAAAGTGTGCACAAAAATTGGCCCACCCTGTATGTCTAACAAATTTAGAAACCAAAATCATGTTATTTTGGTCATAACCATACTTGCACGGGCGCTGGCGCCACCGCCGGCGCCCAGGGCGCCGGCGCCGGGCACCGGGCGCCCGAGGCCGGCGCCGATTTTTTTAAGAGCCCGGCGCCGGCGCCCTTGTGTATTTACAAAACCGGCGCCGGCGCCCGTTTTTTTCATGGCTGGCGCCGGCGCCCTTAATTTGTTAAAAATACACCTATTTTTTAATTTTTTTTAATTTATATTTTTTATATATACTGGCTGCTAAGTTCAGAAACAAGAGCACGTAATCTGTTTTAAATTATGTTTTATGCGATTGTTTTTAAATACAGTTATACCTCAGCTCGTTTATAGCACAAAATCTGTACCATATTTTTGTCCGTAAAAGTAAAAACCTTTTAAAATAAAAAATTTGTTTTGTTTGATTTATTAATAGAATAAAACCCAATGTGGCGCCGGCGCCTTAATTATACCCTGGCGCCGGCGCCGTTTTTCCCAAACGTGCAAGTATGGTCATAACTAGTCTTAGGGCCCTTAACAAAATTTGATAATAAAAAAAGCGTAAAACTCAAGCATATTTCACAATAAAAAGGAATGGCTTTAGTTCGCATAGTCTTTATTTTTTGTTGTGCGTACATTATTTATTTATTTATTTATTTATATCAATTACTTATTTATATGAATATTTTTTTTAAAGCTATGACTACTATTGAATTGATGCATAATTATCGGCGCAAACTTTATTTCACGCATTTTTATCCAAGTACACAAATATTCGACATATAATCTATATTTATAATATCATTCTGGAGCATAGTCACCGTCTACTTCAAGAACTGCGTCCCACTTGGTCGGTAAGAGTTCGATTCTACGAGAAAAGAAGTTCCTATTCTTTGAGATGATCCACGCCTTGATATCAGTGACAAGCTCGTCAAAAAGAGTCGAAAGAGTTGTCAGGGACTCGTCCTCTCCTACGGCTGTCAGAAGGGCTTGGTCATCGAAATCGGATGTGCGTCCTTTTCCTGGCTTATCTTCAAGCCATAAGTCCCCGTATTTGAAGCGAGCAAACCATTTCTTAACCGTCCTTTTGCTGATTGTCCCTTCTCCAAAGACTTGGTTGATTTCACGAAAAGTGTCCGCTGCCTTCAAGTCCTTTTCAAAGCTCCAAAGCATAATATGACGAAGATATAAATGGTTGTCTGTACGCATTTTTGAAAGCAGTAAGAATGACAAAATGATAAACTATGGAATCGTACAACACAATATCTTACATGTCAAGATAAGTTATGATTTAATTTTGCGCGCATAATTACGCATCAACCCAATATAAGTTCATCCACTAAAAGTGACATAATGTAATGTACAGGGTGTCCCAAGAAATTCCCCCGATGAAAGTTATTGAATTTTTTTTGTTCTGACACGATTTTGAAATTCTGTTTTCACAGATAGGCTCAGAATGCTACAGCTTTCATTATTCTGCTAAATTCACAAAAAAAAATTTTGGTCATTTTTGCCTTGGTCCCCCCTGTGGTTTTGTACCTAAAACAAAAAATGTGAAAATCGGTATTTTCGGACCACATGGGGACCAAGGCAAAAATGACCAAAAATTTTTTTCGTAAATTTAGCAGAATAATGAATGCTGTAACATTCTGAGACTATCTGTGGCAGCTTCAAAATCGTGTCAAACAAAAAAATAATAACTTTCATCGGGTCACCTAATACTACCTAGAAACTTATGTTACGTACATGTATTGTATTAGTTAAAAAACTGCAAAAACTTCAAAAAATGAAAATTTTTGAATCTGCTTTTCAAGCTGAAAACAAAACGCTAGAAATAGCTTTTATTTTAAAAAAATTTATGGTTCTTATGCATTATCGGGACTACCTGGTTTTACTGTCATTTATGCGTCCCATGATATTGAAAACACAAGACCACAGGCGCCTATCGGCGCCTCTATAGTATTTCGAAATTTCAATGAGGGGCTATGACTTCATTCATAAAAATAGGTATATCCCCTATTAGAACTCATTTTTTTCGCCTGTTCTTTTTTTTAAACGAAAGCTGACATTCTGGGGAGCACGATGGTATTAGCGACAAAAGTGATTTCGCTATCTACGACCCGTTCTGGCCTTCGAAGTAAAAAAGCGTTATCCACCCACCCACACATGCCAAATACTATATAAGATATTAATTTTAATTATGTTATGGTTATCGTCCTTTATTCACAAGCATTATTAACGAGCGATACTGAAAGGCAAATTTGGAGGATAGAGCTCGGAAATGTCTTTAGCATAAATGAGAGTATAACCAGGTAGTCCCGATAATGCATAAGAACCAAATTTATTATTATTATTATTTATTTATTTTACTATTATAATTTTTTTAACATTTTTTAATCTCACCCTTTTCCTAGCTGCTGTATCAGTGACAAATTGGAGCAGTCTTTGCCTTCTCGGATCAAATTCCTTTTGCACCCTGCTTTTCTCGCCTATCTTAGCATTTCTCCACAAGTATTGCACAAACAATCTTTTTCGGAAGTTGACAGTGGGTGTGCCGGCTCTAGTGGCGGGGCCACTTCCAGGACCTTCTTCTTGTAGTTCATGTTCTCCCGGTTTCACCTTCTCAATCATAGTCACTATTCTGTGGAATGAGGTGCAGGTCTTCCAGAAACTGTAGAACCTGACCACCTTATACACATTTGACAGATCCACTCGCTCGCCCCTTTGGCCAACTTCGCACCTGACTGGCTGGTAGGCCATAGAGCTCCTGGGCGTGGTAGCATAGGATTGTAGGGCAGTACCAGGGTAGCTGCCTGATCCGGTTGCTCCAGCCAAAACCCCTCCAACGGCAGATTTAAGTGCGGGTGCGGAGCCTATAGAATCCCTGCCCGAAGAGTAGCTATGCAACCGACTCTTTGTTGGAGACTCCGGCTGGTCGATGGAGGCATTCCAGGCTTGATTGCTTGATCCAGCAGGTCCACCTGGAGCACTCCCACCCATGGCTGGGGTCGTCTGGGCTAGTCTAGCACCTATTATCCGCCCTCGAGCTGACAGACAGTTGACTTTATAGAATCGACGCATGTCCTCGCTATAGAAAAATTTGGTAGGACGACTGGTGTGCCTATAAAAAAATAGGTTTAGGAATTTTCCGAGTGGGTAAAGGTGCATAATACTTACCGCCACCATTGCTCATCCCCCATTATGTCATTCATTTTAATGGAGTCACCGTCGACCACAAAACAGTAGTTGTCTGCTACCTGCAAACTGGACGTGTTAAGATCTGTACTAGTGCCGGTGGTCCCCACCCAGATTTTTTGAAAAGTGACCCAAAAAAACGTCCTAAGATCCTGTTTTCTGCTTAACACTATAAAAGAAACATTTCTTAACAGTTTCTAATTTTAAAATTTAAACTTTTCTCAAAAATTTTTGACTTCAACTTCTTAAAGGTAGATGTTCTTTGTAGAATATTTTTTACTGAAATTTGCTAAAATAAAAGTAAAAATGATAAATTTTAAACGTTCTTTATTTTTAGAGCCTTCTGCATCATAAACTTCAGTGTGCACATGTATATGTAGGTACTGGTGCCGTTGGCCTTCCCGTTCCTATTTGACTTATAAGCAGTGTTTCCATGGTGTCGTTTTTTTGCGGATGATATGACAGTGATATGATATGGTTGAAAAAAAATTTCGCGTGATATGATAATGATATGATATTGGTTGAAAAATTTCGGATGATATGATAATGATATGATGTTGGTGGGAATTTTTTCCGAGTGATATGATAATGATGTGATATTGGTTTAAAAAAATTTCAGCTGATGTGATATTGATATCACTATCATATCACTATCATATCACTATCACATCATTATTTTATCATAAATAGTGATATCATGGAAACACTGCTTATAAGGGACCCGCGCGAACTGTCAACTCACTCACGGCATTTCTGAAAGTTTTATCGTGTAGCCCATAGTCGATTTAGTTAGTGTAGCCGCGAGGGATTTTCCAGACAGAAAGAAAAATTTTGAGCACGAGACTAAAGAAATGTGTAAAAACGTGAAAATTTTGCCTTGGTCCCCACTATGGTTTTTTTTTAATTTTTTAAAATTCGTTTGGTTTTCGAATAGGCTTATTTGAATAGGCTTAGGTTTTTTCTTGGATGTGCATTTCGCTTTCAGCGTTTTCAGGAAGAGATTATGGAGCAATTAGCGAATGGACTATCATCGGTGCGATGCGATCTTACTGTGGGTGATGTGTTATAAAGTTATAATGTGTTATATAGTCTTTAGTCTCGTGCTCAAAATTTTTCTTTCTGTCCGGAAAATCCCTCGCGACTACACTAAGTAAATCGACTATGGGCTACACGATAAAACTTTCAGAAATGCCGTGAGTGAGTTGACAGTTCGCGCGGCTCCCTTGTTAGTCCCCCCATTTCTTAGGCTTAGGCAAATGTTGGGCAGCGTAGGATAGGACGGGCTCAAACATCCTTTAGTTATTTTATAAACTTCAAGAAGCATATTTGAGTCCGCCCTAACATACCTTAAAAAAGGATACAAAGTTACCCCAAAATACTAACTTCTCAAAAAATCTGGGTGGGGATCCCAACGGCACTACTGTCTTAAGATCTATTGAAAAAAATGTATTTAAAAGGGAAGGGACAAATAGGAGACAACCTAAGTCGAAAATCCTACCATTGTTGGTGGAACTACATTGCTGAGCATGCTTTGCGGCGCATTCATCAAATTCTCAATAGCAGCCTCGGTTTGGACAGTGTCATGGTGTACAGAGTGGACAGGCATGTCCTTGTGGTAGATCACTGGGTCTTCTTGGCTTAACAATACTTCGGCCGTCACCCCACTATCCACTAGCTCGAATGCACCTAGATCTAGATCAAACACTGGATCCAGGCTTTTGGAAGAGGAGGTCTGGGCTCCATCTCCTTCATCTTCTTCTTCTGAAGAGGATTCTGGGAACAGAGGACTAAAAGGTTGCTACCGATTAGTTAGCTAAAGGCAAAGGTCAAAGCTCTTCCTACTTTTTTCTCAGTG
This sequence comes from Ditylenchus weischeri, assembly GCA_029231635.1. Taxonomy (NCBI): domain Eukaryota; kingdom Metazoa; phylum Nematoda; class Chromadorea; order Rhabditida; family Anguinidae; genus Ditylenchus; species Ditylenchus weischeri. The sequence continues at coordinate 66,102 of JAMRYI010000551.1, read as the reverse complement.
AGACTTTTAGGTGGTCAGTATGCCTCAAAAAAAACTGACATGTTTTTGAAAATCCGAAAATGGCTCCTTCGTTTTTAAAGATGGGAATATTTCGAAAGGCGGGTACCAGGTTAATTCAGAAAAAGAATCAGTTTGATATGCAACTTTGTTGAGTAATGTCTTGTGATAAGTAACGAAAACTGGTGTTACTGATAAATAGAATCGGTGGCTCACTGGTAAAACTGCGGCGGACTGTGAAAGTCGGTCGTCGGCTCGATTCCGAGAGGAAGCTTTTTTCCCTTGAATTTTTCTTAAAATGCGACATTATAATTCTCGTTTGAATTACACTGGTACCCGCCTTTCCAAATATTCCCATCGGCGGCGAGCATGCCCCTTTAAGAAAACCCGAACAATTTCATGAATTTCTGGGGTCTCAATTTATTCTATAAATATCCAATACAGTCAAAAGTCTTGATGGTGACTATCCACCATGACCATTCAAATTGTATGGCTTGGTTGGCTACGAATACCAGCTTTCTCTAATAATCCCCTCTATTTAATAGTCCTTTCCTCTAATTTGAAGACCTATATCTCAGCCCAGAGCAAACATTTTCCATAGCTCTTCATTTCATTTTTTGAACCACCACAAGATCTACCCATATCACATAATTTTGAGGCCGAGTCGAAAGTTTTCAGGGGTAGAATTTATGGGGGTAGAAAAGTACTCCCCTTGGGGGATTACTAGAAAAGTAAATTTCTGTTTAATAGACTTCCTGCATATCGGCCCTACCTTTATCGTGACTGGTTGGATCCGGTCCACAGAGCCGCCACTATGCAGAGCGTGGAATTTACTGTATATTTTCTAATAAACGCACATGTGCTCTTATTTTGGAACCCTTTATAAAAGGTGTGCGTTTGTTTATCAGAAAATAGACGGTATTTTAATTTAAATTCACAAGCAAAATCAACAATTTACATAAAATATGCGGTGGAATAATAAACAAACAAACACATAAAGTTCACCACTCTTCTACCGTATTTCCTCTAATAATAACTGACCCTCGAGTTTTAGGGCCTAAATCTCAGCCCAGATCAAATATTGCAAATTGCTATTCATTTCGTTTTCTTAACTGCTACGAGCTCTGCCGACTTCAGTTTTAATCTAGTTTCAAAAAATCTTCATATCGATTTCAAATTTTTCAGATTTTGGCGCTTTTTAGAGGAAATACGGTAACTGCATTGTGTATGTGTTCATAACGTAAAAACATAGGGTTGTCACCTGCCAATATTGGCGCCAATATTTGCAAATCTTTATTTAAATCTTGGCGCTTAACAACAAAATGCCAATATTTTATTTGAGGATAGGGAAAAGATTTTGGGATTATTCATTCTCATTCTTCCTAATTGTTCCGCTATTGCATCGTTTTTATTAGTTTTATGTAGCGTTTCAAGTTCAGTAAATTTAGATACCTGGAAAAGCGAAGCATTGGTGTTGGCAATTTTTCGAATCCGCCGAAGAAGTCATCGATGGCAAGAAAAAAGATCACAGCAACATGCGAATTCCATGGTGGCAAGGCAACAGATATGGCTAATCATCTAACAGTAAGCTTTAAGAAATGTAGTTTATGCAGCGATGTGTTATCAATACTTTTCAGAAGCAGCGCAAGAATATCGGAGAAGAGGCGCGCAAGACGGTCAACAGGCTAGCCGGGATCAAGCAAAACACTGATGAGCCTCCATTAAAAATTGCCAAGAGAACTGAGTCATCGACACCGGGTATTGCAAGCTTCATGGATCGGGTCTCAGAAGGGGAACAAGCTGAAACCGACATTTTACTCACAAGGGTTGGTTCTTGTTTACTAAATACTTTCAGTAACAATGACTAATGATTTCAGGCCTTTGCTACAGGGAATATCTCAGCCAACTTCCTGGACAATCCATTCTTCAAGCAGGTGATGAACAAGATGTGGTCGTCCTACAAGCTTCCATCGCGACAAAACAAGTATCCAAAAGTGCTCATTCCAGACTATCCATGGATTCTTTTCGAAGGATGCAAGGCGCACATGGTGGACTTAGCGGCGAAAGACCTCAGAAAATCAAAGTACGTCAAAGAGTGTATCAACGAATGTGTGAAGATAACAAAAATTTTCCGGTAAGATTTTTCATTGTTTTTTCGAATAATTGAATATTTGTTTTAGTAAGAGGATTCCATCGCTCATGTTAAAAGGGATCCAAATGACAACGGTGGGTCATTCAAAACTATTCCAATTGCCACAAGAAGGAAGGTAGTCTACATTCTCAACTCTCGTCTCTCATCTGGCAGGTTATGAAAACTCTCTCAAAAGCGCCGTTTGGAACTCAAATATCACGTGTGTGCCGACTCTCTCTCCTCAAGTCAAGGATCTACAGCAATTGATGTTCCGTAATTTGTCATCCTGGGAACGTGTAAACAAGGTCAAGAATCTACTTTCTCCACTCGCGGAAATAATCACTGCTATTGAGGGAGCAAACATCAATGCGAGGAAAGCTTACAAGTCTATCAAGAAAGCGTTCGACAAAGCCGAGGAAGTAATTGGGACCTTGAAGCGTACTTGCGGCCTCAACTAAGACAGGTAATAATTTGATTTATTGATTATGTTTTATAACTTATATTTACTAAATATTATTTAGATACTCAATGGCAGGAGGGAATTCGGACAAACAGATGTTACCTATCTCATAAATTTGCTGGAGCCAAGCGATCGTGGACAAGACTTAACCGAGGAGCAAGTGCAGGCCGCTATGGAGCTTTTGTCAAAGAAGGTGCTCAAGAATCCGGCGTTCGCGAAAAGGGCAAATAAGGTAGATTATTAGACTTAAATCTCTGTTTGATTTATTATTGATTGTTTAGATCATGGTGGAATTGGCACAGTGGAGAGCTCGAACGGGAAAATTTGCCGTAGGTCAACGGAGGTACGCCTGGGATGCGCTCAAAGCAACACCGCCGGTCGATGGACTCAGCTTCTGGACTGGCTTCTACCCCATTCACCGCTCTCATTGGTGTACAAGGCGCTCCAGTTCGTGCAAATCACCGCTGCTCCGTGTGAAAAGAATTGGTCGATCCGAACAGCAATCCATACCAAAGTTCGCAGCCGGTATGATAGATTTTCATGATTACTGAATCTGTATAAATCATTCATTTAAGAGTGTATGTAGAAACAGCCTCGAAGCTAACGTTCATCAAATACAACCTTATGCTGGAGCATGCGGACCTCTTAAAGAAGCGAAATCGGGTATACAAAGCAGATGAGCCGGGATCCGAGGAATCTGTGGAAGAAGAAACAGAAAACGAGGAAGAACTATTGTTGAGGAAATTGATGAGTTTGAGGAATTGTTCAATGAGGAATAGGATGTCATAGGATGAGTAGGATGTTTGTTTGTTTGTTTTAATAAAGATTCATTGTTTTGGGTATTTTTAAAAAATAATTTTTGAACTATACTAGGAAATATAGTGTTAGCTAAATATTGGCAAATATTGGCCAACATTTAAAATCTTGCCGCCAATATTGGCGCCAAGATGACAACCCTATAAAAACATCAAAACAAAATTACTAAAAGACAATTTTTAAAAGTAAAGTGTTAATTAAACAAAGTGAACAACCACTAAAACAAAAATTTTAAATTAAAACATAAATATCAACCAAAACTTCAACCACTACTACTACTTCAGTCAAACCTCACTAAGCAGACAACTGCTATGGCAAGCCCGGTTTTGCCGCTCATGCTTACACAGGTTTTTGCTTAGCGAGGTTTGACTGTTCTACTGTTTCTAATACAAACTACAAACCAATTCAAAAGTAATTTAAATTCAAAAAGTGCAAAAATGTCGGGTGGTATTTAATTTTGCCCGCTAATTTTTTAATTGCATTTTTCTCTACATTTTTCTTTGAATTTTTTAAAACTTTTAACATTATCGTGTAGCCCAAGATCTCAGCTTTCTAAAAAACTATCAAAATTCATCACATGATTTCAGAAATCTAGATATTTATGGGTTGAGACGAAACAACACCTATTTTTTCAAACCCCCAAATTTTATCATTTCCGAAATCATTCAATAAAGTTCGATAGCTCCTTGGAAAGCTGAGATCTTGCGCTACACGATAATGTTAAAAATTTTAAAAAATTGACACAAAAATGTTGAGAATAATGCAAATAAAAAATTAGCGGGCATTTCTAAGAAATCAGCGGGCAGAATTAAATATTACACAAACTTTGTGCGTTGAATTTAAGTATGTGAAAGTGAAATTGAAAAACAACTAAAATAAGCAGTGCTAACTGAAAATTTAAAAAGACGATTGGTTTTTTTGTTAAAACTACCAGAGCTTCATTTTTACAGCAAAAAAAGACCTCTTCAAAATACTTCTGGTTTCTAATATTACCGGTAAAAAAAGTTTTTTATGAGAAAATTAATTCTGTATTTTCTGAGAAACTAAAAAATAAAGCATAAAATCGAGGAGTTGAAAAAAATTATATGACGCTGTCATACGACCAGTGCTCGGAAGTACGTACTCGTACTTCGTGCTCGTATCGTTCTCGTCTCTAGAAAAAAAAGGTCAGTACGAGTACGAATACGAAGTACGAGAAGTAAAGTACGAATCGTACCTTCACTGAACTTCTGCATGCGAGCATTTTTTTGTTTCTTTATATGAATTTAAAGCTGTAACTTCTTTTCAAACTATAAATTTATGAAATGTGAACGAATTTAGCTTACATTTTCTACACCACATTTTACTTAGCCTTTTATCAACAATGAGTAAAAATTAGGGTTGACCTCGGACAATTGTCCATGACAATTGTCCGACAATTGTCGGACAATTGTCGGACAATTGTCTGACCCAATTGTCCGTCAAATAGAAATCGGACAATTGCAAAAATAGATAATTTGAAATTTTTTTGTCTTGGAAGAATATTTCAAAGCTTATTCTAAGAGAGAAATAGTTATCTTGCTTCAAAAAATGTCTTCTGTTTTATTTTGCTGCTCAAGTTTTGTTATAATTAAGGGTTAATTTTCAGGCTCGATCATGTCGAAGGGAACTAAATCGCTTTCGTGGTGCTGGAAATACTTCACGCGCAAAGAAGAGCATAAAGGATCCTTTGGTTATAGCAACTTCTGCAACCCTAATTGCGAAATGACCAAGTCTGGACGTTACTTCAACAACGCTGGCAAAATGAAGAAACATTTAGAGGTTATATTTGTCAGATTTTTGTATTCACATTTTTTTTCAGAGTTGTAACAAGATCGGCACAGAAACAAGAAAGGAAATCGACCGGCTATTGAATAAGCCTGCTGCTCGTCGAAGCGAAAGCCATTCACCAAAGTCCAAGAGGGTAAAGCAAGTACGGCCGTAAACTCAATCAAGCTTGGGCACTATGATGCAATTTTTCGACTCCACGTCCAAAGATGAGCAAGAAGAGATAGATGTTCTTTTGACACGGAATTTCTGAAACATTTTTGCAATTGTCCGTTTTTCGGACAATTGTCGGACAATTGTCCGACAATTGTCCGGACAATTGTCCGCTTTTGCAACTGTCGGACAATATCCCAACCCTAGTAAAAATGCGTTTCCTAAATTTTTTTTCCGTAATTTAATGTGCTTTATTTTGGGCCAAAATAGTCATTGGGAGCAGTGCTCGGAAGTCGTACTCGTACTTCATACTCGTATCGTACTCGTACTACGAGTACGAAGTACGAGAGAAAAAAAAGATCAGTACGAGTACGAAATACGAGACCAAATAATAAGAGGTACGAGGTACGACTACGAGTACAAGAGCAAAAAAATTAAGGTACGAAGTACGAGTACGAGTACGACCAAATTCAAAAATTCCGAGCACTGCATACGACATTGGTAAAATCTAAATTGTCTCTTTCTAGCAAAAAAAACTGAAAAATAAATGTCTTGGCTATATTAAGAAATTTCATAAAAGGGATTCGCCCGGAATTTTCTTCGATTTAGTCGGGACAATTTCTTATACAGCTGAAAAAGCTGTAGCGAATTCGAAATGACTCACCTAATAACGTCTTCAAATTCTTGCTCTATCACCATTCTCTCGGCGAGCACTTTAAGTGGAGGTGGTGCTATGCTAGTTTTCCTAGACAGAAGCGAAGCGGGCAATTGCATAGTTTGTCCTTCTTCACTAGGACTACCAATCAGAGCTTCTTCTTGGCTCAGCTCTTCCATGAATTCTTCTGGCTCGTCTTCTACATCCATCTCCACCTCCACTTCAGGTATAACAGTGTGCAGTGAGGGCAAGCAAAACTCGCTTTTGTGAACATCCCCAAGCACCTGGAGGGGTGGCACATGGCAAGGATCTAAGGGTTGAGTGACCAGGTCCACCTGGACCACTTCTTGGGAGGTGGATGGCATAGCTATGGCAGTGTGGAAATGAGGTTCTAGTGGATGGCTATTGTCTGTGGGTATGCTCTGTAAGTGCTGTTGCAAGCTAGAGTTGTGCTGCAGTGAAGGTGGCTCAGGCTCAGGAGGTGGGGGTGTGATGGGAGCAGGCGGGGGGCAGACTACTGTAGGCACAGGCTCAGGAGACCTAAAAGTGCGGGTGTGGAGCAAGTGTTTAAGCAGTGGATAAGCTGTTTAAGCAACTGTGAACTGCGTACCGTAAAACCTCTGATAATACGAGCTTTTACTAAGCTCCACTTTGGGTAGTAAAAAATTCCGTGTAAAAGTTTTAACCAACCTTATTTTTGCCGGTTTATTGTATTCTTCAAGCATTTGTGAGTAGGACTCCCATTGCTCCATGCAAGTTAAACCAATGGGCTGAAAATTTAGCGGAATCAACTATTTGGGTTAAAAAAATTAGCTAGAAAAAGTAAAGCTAAAACTGACCCAAGCACTTGGTACAAAAGCAGCACGAAAGCAAAGCAACAATGAAAGCCTTGGTGTAAAATGTTAACGGAAATGTACTTTAGAAATACACAACACTTTTTGTATGTGGGTAGTAATTGCTATTGAGAATAAATGTTAAATTTAAGTTACTAAAGTTTCTTGAGTTTTCTGACGTTAATAAAATTGGAATTTGTAAACTTTCTTCCGAAAATTTAACAGTTTAGATTCTGAAAATTAGAAGAATTCCTATTTTTGCCAATCGCTTTCCCACTAAAATTTCATAATAAACACAAATTTTATCTGATAGAGGATCACGTGGAACTGAAATCTCCCCTAAATGTAAGGCTGATGATTTTTAGTTTTTTAGCACACCCCAAAAAATAAATATAAAATTTTTGTTTTCTTTATTTTCTCTATCTTGACACACAACCAACACCGGAAAAAGCAAAACTTTGAAAGACAATACAAAAAGACACTGCTGACAAACAAAAAAGCCAAAAAAACACATTTACACTGTTATCTAAAGCATTGAAATTGTGCAAGATGTAAGAAATAACGTGTGATTTCAAAAATGTTAATCTATCAAAAAGGCTTCAACTTTTGTCTTGCCCACTCACATTCCTTGGTGATACCAGCACAATTGACGAAGAAGCAGCAGAACTAGATGCTCTAGCACTAGAACTGGTTGAATTCTCAGCCGAAGAAGAAGTGACATTACTCGAGGTAGTAGTAGAAGAAGAAGAATCTTTATTAGAAGTGGCTGAAGTACTTTTCATGCGGTCAAGAAGACTTGACAAGTCTTCCTTTACTACCTCAACCAAAGCCATTCTCGGACTAATGTTTAGCCAGTCTACATCATGTAATGGATCTGTCTTTTTGGCCATTCTCTCTAGTCGTTTTCTTTTAAGCACGGGCTGCGGCTTTTCTTCACCCACATCCGAAATTTCATTGTTGATGGTAGAGCTAGAGGCTTGAGATTGTTGTCTTAACTGAGCACCTAACAAACTCCTTCTTCTGTAAAACCACATTGGCTGAGTGGTGCCCATCTGCCTGGCTTTGTGCCTGTAGACCATAGGATGGATGCTTACGTCAGCTAGTCCAGCTAAATCTGTCTGGGACTCCACTATGGTAGCCAGATGGTCGGTCTGAAGATGGATATAAGGGGTGTCTAGGAAGTGGAGCAGAGTTTGGGGAGATGGGGGTACAGGCGCAGGGAGATGGACATTTTCCTCTTCTTCTTGAAATGGGTCCCATAAATCACACTGAGCAGCTAACTTAGATAGCATGAAAGGTGAAGAAACTTCAAGGTGGTTTTTATTATTTACAGTTGGAACAAGTTTTTTGGCTGGAGAAGCCTTAGCAGTGGTTTTAGCAAAAGAAGCAAGCGAAAGCAAAAAAGGCTCATAAGCAAACTGAACAGCAGAAGCATGATAGAGACAATCACGAAGAGATTTCCACTTTCGCCTTACACTTGAGCGAAGAGATGAAGAGGAATGACTAGAGCTCGAAGGACTAGACATGTGCTTGACTATCGAAGGACAACTGTGCACTCGACGAGCATTTCGACTGGCTTCGGCTGTAAAAAGAGGTTATCTTAAACTATGTTACCAAAAATTAAGTAAAAGGAAAAAAATGTTTAAAAAAGAAAAAAAGGAATAATAAGTAAGAAGAAACCAACCGATTCTGTGAAGATCTGGTGACGGCAGTGGAAAAGAAAACTTGAAAGAAAGCACTGAAGAACTAGGTGAGCGGAAGTTGTTGTATATCAGCTCTCGCTCTTGCACCGAAGGCGCTGTGGAAATTGAGCAATGAATAGAAAGATCTGGACCTACAATAAGTTTCTTTTTAAATTTGAAAAGTTGACGCACCCATGGTTTTACTTACCCGATTCTGTCCATGAATTGCGTCCTTGAGCAGCACTTCTAGCCGTCCACTTTTCATACATCCTAAAACCACAAGTTTTAGTTTCCAAATTCAGAAAGGTGATATTAAAAAACATACAAAGTTCTATCACTATTTGAAGAATCTTCAATGGAAGGTGGCGGCAATGACCTGGCTGATATGATATCTGGAGTAGGTGCTTTTTGAGCCATTTGCAGTTGAGTGAGTGGCGTTGTGTCAACTAAGATGTCGTCTAAGCTCCACGGCACAATCATTTCCTTCTCTGACTGCAGCGAGAGCTTTTCATCTGGATTATCCATCGAGTAAAATTGACTTGCTACTTTTACTGGTGGCATTACTGAACGAGCAGACGCTGGATGATATGCTCTAGAAGTCACATGAACGTATTACTGTTGACTAATAACGCAAACTGAAATCAGTTTACTTGTTTTCTTGAGTAACTTGAATAACATATTCAATAAAATCTTTGCCTTCTCCCATTGCAAATCTCCGCTCCAGCATTCTGAAATTGACAGTGTTTTTTTATTGTTCTAACTAAAACGCTACCTTTTGCGACGAAGGATTTGTAGTATGTCAGTGCCTTTGAACTTCCGACCGAAATAATGAATTTTTTGGATGTACTGAATTCCGACCAGGTCAATGCACATAGTTGTGACAGCTAAGCCAACTCCCAAATACACCAACATCAGCACAATATATCTAAACATTCAAAAGTGATCAAACAACATGATGTGAAAGATAAACATAAATTTACTCATGTCTGTCCGGCACCAAATCTCCAAACCCAATTGTGGTCAAAGAGACAAAACCTCAAAACTCAGTTTTTTAATTATTTTTATTCAAACGTGACTCACAGTAATAGAAGGCATCCATGTAAGTCCAAGACTCCAGTACGGCAAACAAAACTCCACCAAAGGCAATGTATAGCTGAAAAGGTAGTATTTTGAGATGGATCTGTAAAAATTAATAACCGAAAATTTAACTTTCTTTTTAGTCTCACAAAAACATTGATACTAATCGGTACGAGACAAACCATCTAACAGGCCAAAACACCTTAGAACAAAAAAGTGGGTGACAAAACGCCCTAACCCAAAAAAGTCCGACTCTAATTCTGGATCATTCTTGTGCAAAATTTCTTGGTGAATCTTTCTACTGCGGCAGATTTGTTTGGTTTGCTGACATTTTTGGAAAAAAATCCATATTTAAAAAATGGCTTAAATTTCTGGAAAGGGTTATGCAAAAAGGCTTGTTGCACTAACAAGAGTATTTTATTACAAGAGTATTTTATCTCATTTCGTAAAATGATTTCAGGAGGAGTTTTCGTTTCTGAAAAATACTTCTGGCTACATCTCTGACTATCTGGTGCAGTTTTTTTGCTCTGTTAAATAATGTATACTTGTTACCGGACGGAACCGCCGGACCGCACCTAATTTTGCATATTTAGGTATCAACAATGTTTTCGGTAAAATGACACACTTGTTTCTTTGGATTAAAAGTTTGACATTTATCATGACAAGCACCTCAACTATATGTCGTTAGAAAGCCCGTGCTCTACGCTTTCTTTTAAGCGCTAGTACGTGTATTACGGCCAACAAAATTAAAGTTAATTGTTGAAGAGAAGGCAAATGATAGCTCTAAGTAACCATTTTTATAAATTGACTTTTTAATAGTGATGTGGTCGCCTTAAAATATGGGAAATAATAGAAAGAATCAGCAAGAAATTCTAAATCTATCACAGCAATTACCACGTGTGGCCAGGCAAGTGTTAATGTATGAATCAAGAAAAATTATATTTCTATGATTATGTTTCGTAAAAAAATAATTTTTTTTATAAATTCAAAAAAATTACTGCGTCTTATACCAATTATTCAGCAACCAAAGCTTTTGTTAAAGGGCCATTGCCATCTACGGCCACGGTTGTCCCCCGCCAATTCAAAAAAAAAATCCTAATCATTCAACTTATGTACGGATTTTTCAACTTGGTTTCTAACATAACTTTACCTAAAATTCTTCAGGCCTTGTTTTATTAGAAACCAAGTTGAAAAATCCGTACAGAAGTTCAATGATTAGGCAATTTTTTTTTAATTGGCGGGGGACAATTCAAAACAGGTGGCAATGGTCCTTTAAGAAAAACCATTACTACTACCGTATTTCTTCTATTGCCGCACATGTGCGCTTATTTTTCAATCACCTGAAAATCGGAAATTTTCAAATTCGATCTAGAGATTTTCGGGTGCTTAACCAAGATCTGAAAAGTGGAATCGGTAGAGCTCGTGGGAGTTAAGAAAATGCACCAAACAGCTTAGCAAAATATTCACTCTGCTCCGAGATATAAGTCTTTAAAGTTAGGGGTGTGCGGTTATTAGAGACTGTGCGACAATTAGAAGAAATACGGTAAATTAATACTATTTGAAAAAGTGCTACGTTTTAATTTCGAATTTCAATTCAAAGTACTCTTACAGCAATTTTGGCCTGAGCATGAAGTTTTCTAAGAAGTTTAGCAGATGTTTTAACTATCATTTTAACTACCTTTACACTAATGCGTTGTAATGAGCTATACATCTTTTTTTAAAGTATGACTCGTGACTGACTTAATTTTTATGATTTATTAAATAAAAGTGGCATTTTATCAAAAAGCTTTGAAAAATTTCACAATATTTTACTATTAGTATTATTTAAAAGTATTTTGGTATTTGATATACACATGAATATTTTCGCTGAACTTAAAACATTTTTCAGTGGTTTAAAGCTCGTTTAGGTTAATAATTTTTGTTGGCCTCGTACACAATCCCGATGTTTTTGATTGAACGCATTGATAAAACGCGAAAAACAGATTTTCGAAATATTGATTCTGGGCTGAGGTGTATGTCTTCAAAGTTGACGGGGTCGTTTATTGAAAAGTGACAAATTAATAGATTAAAAAACATAGGTCTCCCGGTGGATTATGACCCTAATCAACATTCTGAATACGGCTGATTTTGAGACCGCGTAAAAGCTTTTAAAATCATTTTTCAGACAGTTTGAACATTGAACGCGCAAAAAATTGCGGTATCGCGTCTATGTGCAAAAATCGAAAAAATCCATGATACAGGATACCATGATACATATCATGGATTTGAGCATTTTCAAATTCCCGCCTAACATAATTCTTAGGAAAGTCCAGTTTTTAGTTGACATATGCCAATTCTGAGGCCAGATTCTAGCTCAGCGTAGTTGATTTACTTATAAAAGTGTGATCAGAAAAATAAAATGAGGTCATCGCACAATCCGGGTTTTGCCTTGGTCCCCCCCCTCATGTACTTATTTTTCTTTAAGCCACAAGACAAGAAGACCAAGACAAACCCGGATTGTACGATGGATAATGCTATTTTAGGAGTAGTAAAAGTTTATTTAAAAAACTCTGAAAATTTTTTACAGAGCTTATCTGTTATTTAAAAATATTTTTATTAAACAAAAAAGATATATGTATTTTCTACTGAATTTTGTATTGTTTTCTTTTTATTAATTTATCTAATACTATCGAAATTGCTTACGGTAAGCTTCCGATTTAGTGTACACTCGGAGTCGTAAGCAGGAATTTCTGAGGGGTGGAGGTGGACCCAGGGTGACCAACTCTAATTATAAAAAAGGTGGCAAACTTTTTTTGAAAATGTGGCATGGTGACAAAAATGCCACCTTTCATTTTTTTCAAAAGGTGTAAAAAATGTTTAAAGGATGGCAAATGCTACTTAAAGGTGGCAATTTGGTCACCCTGGGCAGACCAAAATTTTTGTGCTTGTTCATTTTTGAAGCCATTTTATCAAGCGCTTGTTTATTTTTCGCGGCTCCACCGAAGGCACCACCGCGAATTTTATTAATGTTGGTGTAAAAATAAGGAAAATTAAAAAAAAAACTAGAAAAGATTTTGAAAGACGGGTACCAGGTCAATTCAAAAAAGAATCATTTTGAAATGCAAATTTGTTGAATACTTTCCTGACTATAAGTAATAAAAAAACCTTGACTGTCTAAAGGTATCGATGGCCTAGTGGTAAAGCAGCGGCGTGCTGTGAAAGTCGGTCGTCGGTTCGATTCGATTGGAGGCATACTCTTTTTGACGCAATTTTTTACAAAATTGCCTCATTTTAATTCTCATTCGAATTTCACTGCTACCCGCCTTTCAATATGCCCCTTTGATGTTGTTTGAAAGATGCGAAGGAGAAAGTTGTGTTATTTTAGTTTGTGCAAAATTGGCTGATTACTAAGCTGAATTGTTTAACACATTTTAGCACAAACTGAAATAACACATTCTTTTCTTCTTGAAAAATTAGGAAAACTTTAGATAAAAACTGAAAAAGTCGTGATTTTATAAAAGCCCGTGGCGCTTGTCGGCACCATTGGGAATTTTTTTACTGAAAAATGAGGAAAATTAAAAGAAAAAAAATTAAATTTCAGTCCTGACGGGTAGCACAGATAAATAAACTTTGGTGACGACGGGGAGAAGGAAGCGTGAGGCAAAAAAATACAAAAAATTTGTTTCTCTATTTTCTTCATTCTGATTGCGGGAAACCACAATTTATAACCAAAATATTAGCAGTTACAAAGAACACAAAAATAATCATACGAGCGTTCCTGGAACCTACAGGGTGGTCCAAGAAATTTGAACATGTTTAAACGGTCATAACTTTTTTTAAAAGCCGTTTTTTGAATTTCTGTGAACGCAGATCGACTCAGTTTTTTATGACAATTTTTTTGGTATATAATGCGAAAAACACGATTTTTGCTTGTTCCCCCTGTTGTTTTGGCCTTACCCATCCAAATGCCACCTTCAGACCAGGAGCCAAACAACAGGGGGGACCAAGCGAAAATCGTGGTTTTGACTTTATATACCCAATCGTAAAAAATTGTCATAAAAAACTGAGTCGAGCTTACAGAATTTCGAAATCGTGCGAGGACAAAAAGTTATGACGGTTTAAAAGTGTTCAAATTTCTTGGACCACCGTGTATTTTAATAACCAATAGTTATTTTAACAAAATTGGTTACTACCGTATTTACTTTAATTATACCTCAGGGGTAATTTTTCAATCTCCAGAAAGTCGGAAATTTTTGAATTTGATCTCGAGGGTGCTCAACCGAAATCCAAAAAGTGGCATCGGTAGAGCTCGTGGGAGTTAAGAAAACGCAAAAAAACAGCTTTGCAAAATATTGACTCTGTTCCTACCCTCAATGTCGGGGGTGTGGGATAATTAGAGACTGGGGTATAATTAGAGTAAATACGGTACTAAAAATGTTAGAATCTTCCCCCAAAAGTAATTTGACAAACAACTATCAAATAATAGTAAAACTTACGAGTAGAATAGCAAAGACAAGTAATACAGGCACTTCCGCTTTGTCCAAATCGTCCTGGACAATCATTGGTATTATGGTTTTTTATTTATCCATCGCAATAATAAATACCCATTCAGACATATCACCCATATTGGAGTGGGTCGTCCCCGAAGTCCTGCCTGAAGAAATCCGATCTAGCTCAGAAACTACTCCCTCTAAAAATAAACATTTAAATTTTTGTCGTATTTTTTAATAAAATACGTTTTCTAGACGTCCACATCTTCACTTGATAGCGCACTAGTCTGCTTTTCTCCTTGATTTTTCTATACAACCAAATAGTGCACTCTGACAAAAATTTGCCCAGATCTCCGATGGTTATGATACTAAAACATTAAAATTCTATTTTTAATTTTAACAAATGAAAACGTACGCAAGTGGAGCACCGAACAAGGCAAACACAATGCAAGCAATACGACCATGATTGGTGACTGGCACAATATTTCCTAGAGAATATCGGTTTAAAATAACAAGATCTGGTTCAAAAACTGAGCTCTACATGTGCTCGAACAACTAAAAAAAATTCATTGATCCCGATTGTTTTTGTTTTGAAGTATTTTACGTGGCAATGACCCCCGCTACCAGTCCGCTAACATCAACCCCCAGCTTAAAGAATTTGAATACTTCAAAAAGAAAACTATGTTATCAACTTTATTGCACTTTTGGTGAGTCTTTTACACCGAGCACGAATTCGATGTCAGAATTTTAAATTTATGCAAAGAAATTAAGCATTTTTGTGAGAGATAGTGGCACACAAAAGAGTATAGAAATGCACCAAGGTTTGGGTAGTTTAACTACTGTCTTGGCCCAAGAAACACAAAATTTAACACAAAATGACAAAAAAATTAATTTAAAGGGGTGGTATTTAACTTTGCCCGCTAATTTCTCAAAAATGCCCGCTAATTTTTCGAAAAAAAATTAACGGATATTTTTCCAAAAATTAGCGGGCACTTTTCCCGAAATTAGCGGGCATTTTTCAGAGATTAGCGGGCAGATTTAAATATCACCGAATTTAAGCCTAAATAATTTTTTTAACTTCCACAAGCTCTACCGATTTTGTATTTTGGATTTTCGCCAAAAATAAGATAGATTGATCAAAAAAATTCAGATTTTCGGGGGATTGAAAAATAACTTGACATGTAGAGCTATTAGAGAAAATACGGTAGTACCTTTCATTTTACACAAATATGAGTTTTTGCGTTTTTGTCTCTCTTGCTAGAATACCGTATTTTCTCTAATAGCTCGACAGTCTCCAGGCGTTTTGCTTTGTTTGCTATACCATCGAACTTTGATATAAAAGAACACGCTTAGCCAATGCCGAAGAGTGTTCTTATACCCAGGATCAACAACAAAGCAGAAACAGTTTAAAAACGAAGAGAACATAGCATACTTTTTCGGGAGATGTTGAAACTCGAATAGAGACAAAACTTTGTTACCATAGCCTATAGTAGCCATTGTAGTGGCAGCAAAGAACAGTGAGCTACTTGCCGTCCACAGCTTTCCACCTTTCTCCGACCTGCTTTTTGAAGAACGATGGCGTTTGACTCGAGGATCTTGTGCGAGTGGCTCTTTTTTCGTTATGCGAACATCACCATATCTGAAACACAAGATATTAGCTTGACAGAAAAGCTTAAGAATGTGGTTTACCTGACATATTGGTCTTTGTAAGCTCGGTAAAGATTTTCGTTGAACAGCTGCAAATTGTGCCTGTAAACATGAGAATTTTTAAAAATTAGATATGTGAGAACACAACAACAAGCCTTAGTCTAGCTTTCCACTCATCCCTGGTTAACTTTTCCATTTCCTGTTCATGCCTTTCCCAAACCATTTCCGTCAGCTCTTTGCGCATCTGAAAACATGAATCACTTAATTTGTAGCAATACATACGGGTTGTTCTTATACCCAGGATCAACAACAAAGCAGAAACAGTTTAAAAACGAAGAGAACATAGCATACTTTTTCGGGAGATAACGCAGATCGACTCAGTTTTTTATGACAATTTTTTTGGTATATAAGGTCAAAACCACGATTTTCGCTTGGTCTCCCTGTTGCTTGGCTCCTGGTCTGTAGGTGGGGGACCAAGCGAAAATCGTCGTTTTGACCTTATGTACCAAAAAAATTGTCATCAAAAACTGAGTCGATCTGCGTTTACAGAAATTCGAAATCGTGCGAGGACAAAAAGTTATGACGGTTTAAAAGTGTTCAAATTTCTTGGACCACCCTGCATAATATATCTTTTTAATCGATCTTTCCTGAATATACATTTTGGGAGAGGGTAATGACAAAACCCGACTATTGTTTGCGCCTCATATGGTTTAGACATGCCCATCAAGAGGCTATTTACAGAGTATGATTTTAATCATAGTGTAGCCTAAGAAGTGTAGCCTAATAGTGTAGCCCTTATTTTTCAGCATCATACACTAAACAAAACAATTACTCGAGATAGATCAATCATAAAAGTCGCTTGTCAAGATTCAATTGATAGAAAAAAAGTTGCGTCCTTTTTAAACGATTAAAAATGTTTAAGATACCCTGTACAAAAAAATTACTGTGTAAATTCGATGAACTCCTTTGACTTTGAGCTGCAAAATTATTAATCAATTTTTGACAACTGTAGGTAAAAAAACCTTACACGATCTTCGTGAGGTGACTCAAGACTAAAAAATACACTTCCTTATGTGTCTAAAGCGTAAAAAAGTTGGTAATGAAATTACCTGTAAAACACCCAAGCTCCAACCATTGCATATATACAAACAACCGTCACTAGACCAACATGGGGAAGCACAAGTCTGGCATACTAAACAACAGACTAATAAGGTCCAACTAATTTTACTTATTGAAAAAACCTTCTTCCACGAGGCCGAATGCGACTGGTCTGCATTTTCTAGCAGATCCTAAAAAACAAAAACTATTTAGTTTTAAGGCTCGGCTCCAATGGATGTCGGAAGTCGGATGTCGAAGTCAGAGGTCGGTGGTCCGATTTTAAATTTTCATTTTTTATGTCCAACGATTCTTATACATTATCGGGACTACCTGGTTTTACTGTCATTTATGCTAAAGACATTTCCGAGCTCTCTCCTCCAAATTTGCCTTTCAGTATCGCTCGTTAATAATGCTTGTGAATAAAGGACGATAACCATAAGATAATTAAAATTAATATGTTTTCAATGTCGTGGGACGCATAAATGACAGTGAAACCAGGTAGTCCCGATAATCAATAAGAACCTGTCCAACTATTGGAAAGTTATTTTTTTGTGGAAAGAACCTTGAGAATAGATAAAATCACTTTACAGAATTAAAAAATGGCGAGAACTCGCAGAAGTGTGCGACCTCAAAGATCTCGACATTCGACTTCCTAAATCCATTGGAGCCACCCTATTATACCGTATTTCCTCTATTAACTCCCCTATCCAAAAGTGGGACTTTTGAATTATAAGGCATTGCCTATCGACCCACTTTTTAAAATATACTCTTGAGCATGTAACATACCAAAATGTAGCTGGGAATCTGGGCTGCATTTTAGTATGCTACATGCTCAAAAATCTATTTAAAAAAGTGGGTCGATAGGCAATGATATGAAATTCAAAAGTCCCACTTTTGGAGAGGGAAGTTCATAGAGGAAATACGGTAAAAGGCTAATTTTCTATTATTCAACATTTAATTTCACTTTAGTCTACCGTATTTCCTCTAATAAGGCCCCATGAAGCCTTATTTTTAAACCTTCCTCCAGCATGGGTCCTTCTTAGGTGGCTTTATTGGAGCATGAGGCCTTTTTGTTCAATAGCTCCGTGCTAAAGGCTTTAACGAATTTTTCGTCAAATTATTGCAATACCAGAATACCGTACAAAAGTTTGAAAATAAACAAGACGTGAGTAAAAACATACCTGACAATTCATTCTTTTTGTTTTAAGACAAAAAAAATTATGAAAGAAAACTTCTTTAAAAGCCCCATGTGGCCTTATTAGGACATGGGGCCTTATTTTTCAACCTTCCTCTAACATGGGGCCTTATAGAGCATGGGGCGTTATTGGAGCATGGGGCCTTATTAGAGGAAATACGGTACATTAAATTTTTTGAGCTGCTGCCAATCCGCCTCTATATGTGTTCGCGTACCTTCGAAAAAAACTTGCCTTGGTCCCCCCTGTTGTTTTTTTCGCAAAAAAGTTTTTCTTGCAAGGGTCTCAAAACCTATTTATACACCTTTTTAATAAATTTGATGCAAAAAAATTTTTTGTGTATAAAAAATGGTAGAAAATATTTTGCCTTGGTCCCCCAAACTGATTTTTTTCCTAAATTTCAGAAATATATAAATTTAGGCTTAGGCAAATGTAGGCTAGCGTATGTTAGGAAAATCTCAAACATGTTCATCGAAGCTTCAAAAAGTAGTTGAATAAATTATTTTGAGACTTTTGAAAGAATTTTTTTTTGCAAAAAAACAACAGGGGGCGGACCAGGGCCATACCGGATATAAAAAGATATCGGATATGAAAAAGTGCCGGATATCGGATATTAGATAATTTCTCAAAAAACTTTTAAAAAATTAAAAAATTTTTAAAATTTTATTTTTTAATTTTTTATTTATTTATTTTTTAATTAAGAAAAAAAGTATCCGAAAATTCGCCATTTTTTGCATACGCCAAGGCATGTTTTTTTGGGAGGGACGCGGACACATACACAGTCGCCGATCCGATAGAGACATTCAAAAGAGGTTCCGTGGTTTCGCTGACTTCGCGGCACCTTTTTCTTTGTTATGTTTCGGTGTTTTTGTAGGTTTTCAAGGCATTTTAAAATAGTTACATTTTATTACTTTGGGGAAAGGATATTTAAAAGGTTATATGGTAACATGAAAAATTAAACTACCTGTATTTCTTTGAGGCTTGCAGTGTCTCCTGCGTCGTCCATAATATCACAGATTTGTAGGCAGCATTAAAATAAGTGGAAGTAGTGAGGCTAGGATCTTTTTTATGCCTGCCTGTCTTCCACCTTTTTGTATTATGGATTAAAACCTTTCTATTATGAAAAACAAAAATATTAGAACAATATTTGTCAATTAATAAATATTCTTTTACTATAGCCTTCTGCAATAAATAAATTAAATTTATCGCTTTAGAGAAAAATAAACATGGCCTGAAACATGGCTTGAAAATTAAATTGGCGAAGAATAATTGTTACATTTGGTCTCTGTCACAAAACAAAATCGAGCATACCGTAATTATTCTAATGGAAACCCCGGGGTTACTATTTTTCAATCCTCTAAAAATCTTGAAATTGTCAATCAAAAATAACCCTAGCTCTGAAATCTTAGGCAAAAATGGGGGTTACCATTGAGATGGGGCACTTATGCCGTTGGACCCCTCTATTTTGGCACTTTATGTGTGTTTAATGTGTTCGTCTATAACTTTTTTTGTTACTAGATACAATATTGGCAATGGAAGAGCTTCGAAACACAACTCTAAAAAATTGTACGAAAAATTGAAGTGGACAAATGAATAGAGGGGGCCAACGGCATAAGTGCCGAGACGGGGTTTCGATTAGAATAATTACGGTATCTTTTGTTTTGCATAAGCTTTGTCGGCTTTACAATAAAAAATCAGTCCATCGAAAGATTTTGTAAAAACTAAACAATTTTAAATTAAACCTTCAAACTGGCCTGGTGCTACTGACTTTTGGATAAAAAAAAGAGAGAGTCTTTTTGCCAAGCTGCAGCAAGAAAAATGCAATAAATCACTCAAAAATGACCCGGCAGGAAAGACTTTTATGTAGGTGGGCCGAAATCGGGTTTTATCGACTTGAGACGGTAAAAATGATAGAAAACGTGTTTTTAAGATTGGGAAAGACATTTTCGGCGCTTTTCCGAAAATCGAGAGCATATGTCAGTAATATTGTTTATCTTTCATTTTTCTCTAGTTTTATTCGTCTAAAACGCTTTTTTGAGCAAAAACATTTATTCACGGTTTATTTCATGTATCCATGGTTAACCTGAAAACAACAAGGCTTATATAAAAAGTCATGGGAATGGATACAACCTGAGCACATATGGGGCGAGGGGCGGGTTGAGCTACACAAGAAAGCGGGAACTGGTATATAATGTGCGCCCCAAAGTATGTAAAACTTTTTCTTCCAAAGATATTCGGACAAGAAATTCATAAAGAGATGTCGGCTTGTCCCTCCCGGTGACGATTGGCTTCTTATGATTATTATGATTAAGTTATGATTATTTTTGGGGCGCACATTGTGGAGAAGTTCCCAAGAAAGCGCACCCTAGAGACAAATCACTCGAGCTAACAAACTGTGCAAGGTAGAAACCATGCACATTTACCTTTTGCAAGCGGCAGAGCCAGCATGTGTGTTTAGGCCTTAGGTAAATTCAGCGCCGCAAATTCAGCGCCGCAAATTCAGCGCCGACAAATTCAGCGCCGACAAATTCAGCGCCACAAATTCAGCGCCGCAAATTCAGCGCCGCAAATTCAGCGCCGACAAATTCAGCGCCGAGCGCCGACAAATTCAGCGCCGACAAATTCAGCGCCGACAATTCAGCGCCGACAAATTCAGCGCCGCAAATTCAGCGCCGACAAATTCAGCGCCCAGCGCCGACAAATTCAGCGCCGACAAATTCAGCGCCGACAAATTCAGCGCCGACAAATTCAGCGCCGACAAATTCAGCGCCGACAAATTCAGCGACAAATTCAGCGCCGACAAATTCAGCGCCGACAAATTCAGCGCCGACAAATTCAGCGCCACAAATTCAGCGCCACAAATTCAGCGCCGACAAATTCAGCGCCGACAAATTCAGCGCCGACAAATTCAGCGCCACAAATTCAGCGCCGCAAATTCAGCGCAAATTCAGCGACAAATTCAGCGCCGCAAATTCAGCGCCGCAAATTCAGCGCCGACAAATTCAGCGCGCGCCGACAAATTCAGCGCCGACAAATTCAGCGCCGACAAATTCAGCGCCGACAAATTCAGCGCCGACAAATTCAGCCGACAAATTCCACAAATTCAGCGCCGACAAATTCAGCGCCAGATTTTGCACCTATTGTTTGTAGTTCTTTGTGTTTTTCAATTGTGGTTTCTAAATAGTGGTTTCTAAATAATTTCTCGTCTTTTTGGCTTCTCGTTGCACACTTTTCATTTATATATTTTTTTTATTTAGTTTAATTTGGATAAATTACGGAACTTTTTTAGTAATGGAGTCCGAAAAAAGAAAGCAGTTAGGTGTTTCTGGTGGTTATCCGATGCGGATGGACAAGCGCAGCCGAAATGGTCTCAGACAATTCTGGCGTTGCACGATGAAGGGATGTCATGGACGAGCACAATCTCCGTTTGGGTCGCTGGTGCTTCAAGAAACGCGAGAACACGATATGCACGGACCAAGTCCTGTTTCCATTCAGGTATTTTTTTATTTAGTACTTTTTACCAAAAAAAGCTTCATTTAGACGCGCACACGATTGACGCAAGTGAGTAGGGCTGCTCTGGAAAGTCTGACAACAAGCGCCCAGCAAATTATCACTTTATGTTATCTCAATCCTTGATGTATTAACCATTTGTTTCATTTGATGAATAAAAGAATCTTCTAAAAGTGGGTTGAAAATGGTTTACGAAAAGTATGCATGGATAATAGATTGTATGTGGCTATTCTTAAGATGAGCTTTAGGGGTTCCTACAGCTCCTTGGTGAGTTCAATGTGGAAAAAGTGGGGAGCTATAAGGTCTCTGACCCCTCCCCTCTGTAATTGCTCGTAGATATTTTGGATCCGCTTGGTGCACTCTGCGGTGACTTCCGGATGAAGAGGTTGGCCTAGGCTTTGCATTAGGCGAAGGCACAACTTTCCACTGATTGATAATAAGCCTCGATCTCGATAAAGAAGCATGCAAAAATATAAATGAAGAAGTATGCAACCAAAAAGACGAGAAATTATTTAGAAACGACTTTCC
Organism: Ditylenchus weischeri; assembly: GCA_029231635.1. Classification (NCBI taxonomy): domain Eukaryota; kingdom Metazoa; phylum Nematoda; class Chromadorea; order Rhabditida; family Anguinidae; genus Ditylenchus; species Ditylenchus weischeri. Next base: position 44,047 of record JAMRYI010000551.1, on the reverse strand, counting down.
AATTGAAAAACACAAAGAACTACAAAAAAAAGGTGCGAAATTCAATCTGGCGCTGAATTTGTCGGCGCTGAATTTGTCGGCGCTGAATTTGTCGGCGCTGAATTTGTGGCGCTGAATTTGTCGGCGCTGAATTTGTGGCGCTGAATCGGTGGCGCTGAATCGGTGGCGCTGAATCGGTGGCGCTGAATTTGTAGCGCTGAAATTGTGGCGCTGGATTTACCTAAGGCCTGTGTTTATGCTCCTAACGATCGATTTTCAGTCGAAATTTTTTTGTTTGAAAAATGTCTTTCCCAATCTTAAAAACACGTTTTCTATCGTTTTTAGCGTATAAAACAGTGCTTGAAGTCGGCTCTATTGACCTTTAGGTCCCTAAAGTTAAAGTTCTCTAAATTCTTTCTCCAAATATCTTTGATCTATAATGCATAATTCTGTGTCTGTGTAGCTGTATATTTGAGTATAAACGCGTTTAAATGAATCGTAGGCTATTTGGAAACACAATAAACACAGGGGGACCATGGGACAAAAATTTGAAAAAAATCCAAAGGGGGGACCAAGGCAAATTTGGGGAGGGGGACCTAAAGGTCAATAGAGCCGATAAAACCCGATTTCGGCCCACCTACATAAAAGTCATTTTAGCCAATGACCCTAAAATACCCCAAAAAGACCATCTACCCCTAAGGGATGGGAGGCAAATTTTTTTGACAAAGTTCAAAAATTTTTAATCAGAAAGTGCTTAGAAATTTTTCGTTTATTAGAAAAAAATGAGTTTGGGGGGACCATTTTGTAGCTACAAAATGGTCTATGGGAACTAAAAAATGGGCTCTTATGCATTATCGGGACTACCTAGTTTTACTGTCATTTATGCGTCCCACGATATTGAAAACGTATTAATTTTAATTATGTTATGGTTATCGTCCTTTATTCACAAGCATTATTAATGAGCGATACTGAAAGGCAAATTTGGAGGAGAGAGCTCGGAAATGTCTTTAGCATAAATGAGAGTATAACCAGGTAGTCCCGATAATGCATAAGAACCAAAAAATGTTTAGAAACGCCGTTTTTTTGGACCACCCTGTACAAAAAGGCCGTTTAAAAAATTGATAGTTCAAAAACACCAAAAATAAAGGAGACCAAAAGTAATTCCAAGCCGAGAGGACAAACTAATTAATTTGGAAGGGTTTTAATCAATCTGAGTCTTGCGTTGGTTTTGCTCCAAGTCTATTCAGTTGTGTGGTGTCTTTTATTCTTTTGCCAAGTGTGTGCAATGCTCTGGCAAATTGGCTGCAATTAAAAATTTGAGCTATAAAATGTTTTTGGCTCTCTTCGGTGCACATATCTAATGTGCTCGTCCAACTTTCAGCAAACCCAAGTTTTGGCATGAAGCGATGGCCTAAAGCTACGCAAATAGTTGTGAAATGTGGGGCGGTGCAAGATGAAAAAATTCCGTCGCTAGTGTAATATACCGTATTCATTGTAATAGAGCGGCATGTACCTCTATTTTTCAACCCCCCTTGACCCCTGCCGCTCTATTAGAGACTGCCGCTCTATTAGAGACTGCCGCTCTATTAGAGACTGCCGCTCTATTAGAGACTGCCGCTCTATTAGAGACTGCCGCTCTATTAGAGACTGCCGCTCTATTAGAGACTGCCGCTCTATTAGAGACTGCCGCTCTATTAGAGACTGCCGCTCTATTAGAGACTGCCGCTCTATTAGAGACTGCCGCTCTATTAGAGACTGCCGCTCTATTAGAGACTGCCGCTCTATTAGAGACTGCCGCTCTATTAGAGACTGCCGCTCTATTAGAGACTGCCGCTCTATTAGAGACTGCCGCTCTATTAGAGACTGCCGCTCTATTAGAGACTGCCGCTCTATTAGAGACTGCCGCTCTATTAGAGACTGCCGCTCTATTAGAGACTGCCGCTCTATTAGAGACTGCCGCTCTATTAGAGACTGCCGCTCTATTAGAGACTGCCGCTCTATTAGAGACTGCCGCTCTATTAGAGACTGCCGCTCTATTAGAGACTGCCGCTCTATTAGAGACTGCCGCTCTATTAGAGACTGCCGCTCTATTAGAGACTGCCGCTCTATTAGAGACTGCCGCTCTATTAGAGACTGCCGCTCTATTAGAGACTGCCGCTCTATTAGAGACTGCCGCTCTATTAGAGACTGCCGCTCTATTAGAGACTGCCGCTCTATTAGAGACTGCCGCTCTATTAGAGACTGCCGCTCTATTAGAGACTGCCGCTCTATTAGAGACTGCCGCTCTATTAGAGACTGCCGCTCTATTAGAGACTGCCGCTCTATTAGAGACTGCCGCTCTATTAGAGACTGCCGCTCTATTAGAGACTGCCGCTCTATTTTTCGACCTTGGATTTTTTAGATCCTGCCAACAAGTAGCGAAATTCGAATCAACTATTTTTTTCGTTATCAAAAATCTGTTTAACAAACTATCACTCTCAATTTAAAAGTTTACTTCCTTTTTTTAAGTCGGTTTTTCGGCTTTCTTAGCCTTGACTATACTGTTCTCCTAAAAGAAGTAAATTTTTTCGTCTTCTTTTTCGGTGGTAGCTTTTTTCTGTCCTATTATTTTTAGCTCTTTTTCCAAACACCGTATTTACTCTGATAGTACCCCACCCCCTCTAATTGTAGCCCTCTTCTGATAGTAGCCCCTCTGGAAAGAGGTTTAAAATAGTAGTCTCCAGCCCCCTCCGAAATCAGCCTATTCAGGCCGATTTTGCCCCCTCTAATACTAGCAAACAAACACCCCACCCCCACCCAAAGAGGGTGGTTGAAAATTAGTAGCCCCGAAGCCACTATTAGAGTAAATATGGTAGTCCCTTTTTAAAACTTTTTTTCTACATGTAAACATGCCTAGCTGCCTAAAATAAGACTAAAATAAAATATCTAAAAAGTTGTATTCCTTCAACTTTCTAAACCCTTGCCGCTCTAATAGAGACTGCCGCTCAATTTTTCGATCCTCCTTAGCCCCTGCCGCTTTATTAAGGCGCATACACAATGAGGAGCCTGTTTGCGGATGCTAAAACAGACTACTCACTACGAATCTCCGAAACAAAATCCTTGCTTTTTTTACGTTTCTCCCAAAATTATTCAGTTGTAGCGTTGTTTTATTTTCCAGTAGCTTATATAGTTTCTTGCATCATATAGTTGAGGTTTAGGTAACCCTAAATGAGCTATTAACTAAGTAAATAATGCTTCAAAAACCCAGATGAAATTTTAAGAACCCGCCCAAGAATCCGGATTCGAGTGCGGATGCTTGGGCGGATTCGTTTTTTTATCTCAATTTTTCAAACAACATCTACTTTATCCATAGCTCATCTGGTAGCCCTGAATCTTAGCTATAAGATGGCACTAACAGAATAATTTTTGAAAGATTTAAAAAAGTTATGGCCATTTCCGTTTGACAAATCTAATTAAGCATCCGCAAACAGCCTCCTCATTGTGTTTGCGCCTTTAGGGACTGCCGTTTGAATAGAGACTGCCGCTCTATTAGAATAAATACGGTAACCCCACATCAACAACCCCCCTACCCCTCGTATAACTCTCCATCCCCAATAATTAATACTCAGGGCTTGGCCATTGCTAGCAAGGGCTTTTGCATAACCTTTGAAAAATGTTGGTTTTAGGTACCCCTCAAAAATTATTGGATCTCAAAATGGTCAGAATGTTCTTCATTCAAATGACAAAATCTTTGTGAGCTACCGCCTCCAATAAAGCTTTGGCTCTCAAATGTTACCAACCCCACCTATCAGAATAATTATTTACAAGAAAACAGATAAGACAGAAAACTTGATTGAAAAAATTACAAAGTTTTTAGCTTCATTCTACGCTTATTTTCCTTGGTGTCAACCAAGTGGAAGAATCTGATTATTGCAAGTAGTAGGGTTACACAACTAACTAGTGTAAAACTCTAAAAATTAGCCGGGCCTTTGTTTAAAAATGCTATTTTAAAAAAGGAGTGCTGATTTTGGCAAAAAGTAATAATAACCATGTAGTTGATACTGGTGTCCGGGCGAAAAACCGAAACACAAAAGATATGACAATTTTTAATTCGTGGAGAAACCGAGATTTTCTCGCTCGGCTCCAACATTGGTTGATACCCTCTTTTTGAAAACAGCTTGGTCCCCCTGATTGGTAATTTTTCCTTCAATAAGGGCAGGATACCATCCGAGGTTTTAAAAATAACAAAATTTAGGGGGCTACTCGGTTATAACCACCCTCCAACCACCCCAATAATAGCTCCTCAGGAATACCCCCAAATCCTCGTACCTACTCGGTTATACCCCTTCCCCCTCCCAAAAAAATCGACTTTTTAGGAGCGGTCAAAAACCGTTTTTAAGTAATAATTTTGCCATAAAAAGACCAGAAAAGTATTTTTAAAAGGGATTAAGGGCTGTATTGGGAGGGGAAGGGAATAATACAGGGACCTCTTTTTTTTGGCTGCTTCACCATGCTTTTCAACTCGGACCGTGGCAAAAATAGACTCTATATGCATTTTATGATCGAGACCGAGTAGCGTCAAATTTTGCCTTCTTTGATAGGCACTTTAAGTTTGGCGCAGAAAGTTGTTTGAAGCTATAAATGATACTTTGAAAAAATTGTCAAAATCTGATATGCAACCCCCTCAGCAAATCAGACTCACAAACACAAGCCAAGAAGAGCGATTCAGAACTTTCTAGGATTGATAAGCCAAGATCTCGACAATTAAGCTTTCAGCTAAAAGCACGATTAAAATTTTAGTCCCAAGCCTAAGCCGAGAGGTTACAATTTTCTAGCCTAATCAATAATATAAAAATCAAAGCACAATTTTAAAAAATCCAATTATGGCTTGATTTGGGCCCAATAATGTTGTTTTTGGGTGGATAGAGACAGAAGGATTTCGGAAGCTCCAAAACTGCCGCGAGCTTTTGAGCCAAAGGCTGAAAAATTTCGACCCTAGTATAGAATACCCCACCCCCAATTTTTTTTTCAAAATCTTGGGGGCTTGGAGTTGAGATGCGCACACCCACATACCTTAGACACAAATCAGTCGGGAAATACTGTTGGAAATGAAGTATACGCAAAAAAACCTTTTTGGTACTTCTGCTGTTTGTCCCCCCCACCCATATTTTTGAAATTTATTGCGTTTGAGCGTGATTTGTTGCTGCTATCACACAAAATTCATATTCTTATTTTTATTCAATTGATTTATTTACTCTTTATTTATTCACACTCAAGATCTTTTCATATAAATTTCCGAGATTAAAACTACGAAGTTCTTCCATTGTCTAAAAATATACTTGGTAAATAAAGTAAATAAATAACCAGTAAATAAATCAACTGAATAAGAATATGAATTTTGTGTGATAGCAGCGAAAAATTCCGCTCAAACGCAATAAATTTCAAAAATATGGGTGGGAGGGGGGACAAACAGCAGAAGTACCAACTTTTTTATGCGGTAGGTCCTGCTAACAAAACTATGTTTAAATTTAACTTTTTTGGAGGGGTGGTATTGTAAATTAGCACCAATTTTACAAATTTTCTCTTAATATAGACCTATTTCCGTTGAAAATATAGCAAAAAGTCGAATTTTAGTCAAAAAATTTTTTTTTCAAAAAATCAACTTTTTAGGTCAGAAAATGCCCGAAAACACCTTTTTATCGTTTTCAGCGCATAAAAATTACTTAGGAGTGGTTAAAACACGATTTTGAAAAAAAAATTTTTGAGAGGGGGGGAGGGGAGGTGGGTATTCTATACTAGCGCCGAAACTTCTAATGATGACACACAAGCAGTTGAACCGTTGCCCGACTACAATTACTGCGAAATACAATACACAACTAAAATAGATTAATTTTTAAATAATTACCGAATTTCTGTGCAACTCAATCAAATATAGTAATAGAAAAAGAAAAAAATGGAAAACATTTATAAAATAAGACAAATGGTCTGAAATTCTATTTGGTCATCTTCAGCTGCTAACAGCCAGCAGTGCAATTGGCACAAAGATAAATAAAAAAAGTTGATGAATGGAAGTCAATAAAAGAGAAAGGCCTGCCAGTTGGACAACCACGACCTGTGGCCCAAGTACTACTCTCTTTTTCATGCCCCCACCCTTGATGCCCTTTTTGGGCGCCGAAACAGTAGGGCAGGCCAGCCAGGTTTCAGCTCAAAAAGACCTTTTTCAGGCATAGTGGATGTTCTCTCCACCTAATTTGGTGCCTCTCTGCTAAACTTTAATCGATGCAAGCCAGCAAGCCTGTTAGTTTCGGCGGTTTTGCCCACTGGTCTCTTTGCTGAGTTGGTAGTAGTACTGCAGGAAGGAAGTTGCTAAATAAAAAGTTTGAGGAATTGTTTTGCTGTGGGATGAAAACTGCGGTGAAGGGCCTATATTTACCACTCTCATGGCAGTATCTGTCACTCATGCCAGACACTCAGCTATTACATTGAAAAAAGGGTAGCTAGAAAGTTTTTTTTGGAGTGGGTAGTCAATATACCCTGGATTGCTTTTAGGCTTGTTTTTTATATAGAAGACTAAATGGATGCAGAGATTGAAAAACTGAGTTTTTATTAAAGGACCATAGCCGTTGATGACAATGGCAATTTCAAATTCGTGGGGGACAGCTTTTTTAAAGGAGCATGCTTTCCTGTTGATCAGTGCTTTTGAAAATGACAGTGACATCTGACACTGACACTGACGTCAGCCTGACACTTAAACTGACACTTACAGTGACAGTGACACTAACACTGACATTTGAAAAGTGACACTGACGTCACTGTCACTGTCAGTGTCACTTTTGGCGAACTGTCACTGTCAGTGTTATTGTCATGTCACTTTTCAGTTTTTTCCCCAAATGTCACTGTCATTTTCAAAAACACTGGTCTGAACCAACCGAACGAAGTGGTCGTCCACTTGGTGCGAATTTTTTTTTACGTTTTTCATGTTTCAAAACCTGTTTTCTGGACTAACTCGGGCATGCTGAAGATGGTTTGATAGTGGTAAAATGCCGTTTTCTCGGGTATTTTTTGAGTATCGGACAATAATTGATTTTGGCGAAATCAATTATTGTCCAATACTCAAAAATACCACGGCATTTTACCACTATCAAACCATCTTCAGCATAGTCCAGAAAACAGGTTTTGGAGCATGAAAATCGTAAAAAAAATTCGCACCAAGTGGACGACCACTTCGTTCGGTTGGTTCAGACTAAAAAATTTAAATTCCGACTGACAGTGACACTGACAGTGACACTGACAGTGACACTGACAGTGACACTGACAGTGACACTGACAGTGACACTGACAGTGACACTGACAGGGCTTGATTACATCCGTACATTTTTTTGAATTTGTTCGACTTATTGATTTCTCACAAACACAAGTTACAGGAGTGGAAACAGATTGCTGAATTGGCATTAGAGATATTGGCAGTGCCAGCCACTAGCAGCCCTATCGAACGCTGCTTTTCACAAGGTGCCCGGTAAAAAGCGCCGTACAAAAAGCGCCGCGGAAAAAAGCGCCGTGGAAAAAGCGCCGTGGAAAAAAGCGCAGGGAAAAAGCGCCGCGTAAAAAGCGTCGTGGAAAAAAGCGCCGCGGTAAAAAGCGCCAAAATAATAAAAATCGCTTTAGATTTTTTTCGTCCTACGCGTAAAGGTTGCAATCTGATCATTCAGTCGCATTAATTTTTTTTATGAATAGATCTTCTCTGTGATAATTATCTGTATTCTTTGTTAAAGTTTTTTTTCAGATGGAAATTCATTCGAATCAAGGCAAGTCGATGGCTTCGTGTGGACAATATTTGATGAGAATGGCTGGAGTAAGCGCTGATAGGACTCTTCAATTCTGGCGCTGTGCAAAGAAAGTATGCAATGGAAGAGCTGAATCGGCGGTGGGTTCAACAATCAATTTGGTGGAAAGGAAGCAGAACAATCCAGCATTTTGCGTACCTTATCCAACGACAATCACGGTGAGATTTCTCTTTTTTTAGCACCCAATATTTTATTCTATTTTCAGGTCAAGCGCAAGATGTAATTTTTCACCCCATCTAATTCTTCACTTTCAGACATGCCGCCAATCCAAGGGATCCTGTGCGAAATGCCAGAAAGAAGGCGGTGGTCAAGGCAGATGAGCAAATCAAAGCAATTGTCGAACGCTACTCGCTGGTTTCTGTCGTCTATCGCGATCGCATCCAATTCCTTCGCCGAGTCCAGAGACATATGTCCAGTCAATTTGTGGCCGTGTTTGAAGAAGATGAGCCGGTGGTTGGGCAGGCCGAAAATGAAGAGATCGAAAATGAAGAAATTGTGGAAGAGTCAGATGACTCACATTCTTTTGATTAATTTGTTGTTGCTGTTAACCGTTCATTCATTCTTATTGTTTGTTGTTTATCGATTTATGAATAAAATCGTCTTTATCCTCGTTTAACATATGCATTTACAATAAAACTTATTCATGATATGTAATTCGGCGCTTTTGTCTACGGCGCTTTTTTTTGTGGCGCTTTTTCCACGGCGCTTTTTTCGCGGCGCAATTTTCGCGGCGCTTTTTTCGCGGCGCTTTTTGTACGGCGCTTTTTGTACGGCGCTTTTTTCTGAACTCCTTTCACAATGTGGATTGCCAACTGCCAGGCATAGAAGCAGGACAAAATTTGATCTGTTAAACGCAAAAACATTTGTCTACATTAATTCTAAAAACATTAACTAGTTATCAATTAAAATTCCAATGGCTTGAGTTAATAAAAAATAATTTTTTTTGATTCTAGTTATTCTCACTCGGAGCAGTGAGAATCTCAGTGAGCTCACTCACTCTCACTCACTCTCTTTTCTCTATTCTCACTCTCACTCTCATTCTCACTGCCCCGAAATTTTCACCCTCACTCTCATTCTCACTGCCCTAAAATATTTTGATTCTCACTCACTGCCTAAAAAATCAGAGTGAGTGCAAACACTGGTTTCAACGGACACATACCTAAATAGGTAGAGATTTTGGTATTAGGGCAGAATTTTCTAAAACTCTCGCCTTAGCGTTGACAAATCGTTACATTGGCGAAATTACTAACTTTCATAAAAGATACCGAGAATACCGTGAAAAGTGAAAAAAAATACCGTGCCAAAAGCATAGTGTAGGATTTTGTCCACGGGAATTCAAATATCAACAATTGACTTATCAACAGGAAAGCATGCTCCTTTAATCCGAAAATGTTTTTCAAATTATTTTTGTCTGCATCTAAATTTTTTTTTTTCAAAATACTGAACCATCGACTAGCCGAGCCCAATGTTGCTTGAGCGTGCCAGATTGGACGAATTAGTCATATTCCATTGAGCTATAACCTATTGGTAATGGCAGAGGCTTTGCCGAGCTGAATACATGAAATATAAATTTTAAATGCAAATGAAAGAAAAAATTAGGAAAAACATTTTGCGCATTTTCGGCGTTAAAATTAGAGATGGAGACAGGGCCCTGGTTTTGGGGCCCTGGTCAAGGGCCCGTGCTGGACTATTCACTCACCAATCCTTGCTTTTTTTGAAAGAAGTACTGTTGTCGAGCATGGTATGATTCGGCTGAGTTTGTTGTTCGTGGACCTTTGAAGCCAAACAAAGAAAGGAATTCTGTACCCAAGGCAATCCAGGTCAATCTGAGGACAAAACTTAAAAAAATGACTAAAATGCTACTAACTTGTAGTTTCAAGTTTTGGTCATCCTTCTTTGAGACATCCCCTCGGTGTGTGAAGTGCAAGCTTTTGAACTCATCATTCTTTAAATCATTGAGGAATTTCAATGGTGAAAAGCGCTTTTTGGTCCAACGTTGATATGACTTCTTCAAGGCTTCCAGCTTCTCGCAAGATGTAGCAATTCGCATTTGGTCCAGCTTTTCTAAAAAATAAGACATTTACTAAAATCTTGTCTTATTTAACCTTGATCGCCCTTCCTCTCAAGCTTTGCTACCGCTGAGCAAGGCTTTTTGACAGATCCAGTGGCTAGCTCGGCACCAACGCTTCTGCGAACTTGTTTTCCCTCGACCTAAAAGACGTAAAAAGTTTTATAGAAATAAATAAAAAACAAACTTCAGATATCTCTTCCGGAACACTACAAAAGTTAACAGCTGCGTTACATGTTCCGTCCCGTGCACTGTACTTTCAACATTTCTTATTGCAATCCAAGTACGCGAGGTGTGTCTTTAGGAATTTTTCTTAGCTTTGCATCGCGAACCCTTCGGCAACCAGAGCATGCGAATTGAATTCTTGCAGTTCCATCTTTCCGTTTTCTTCCATCTAAGATGGTCCAGCAATAGCAATGGGAAAGCGGCTTCACTAGGCATGGAGTTATGGCTAGATTCATGCGTCCTTATCTCTCTGTTCGCTTGAAAATGACTTTTTCTTCGGCTTTTGGTTTCCACATTCTTAATCGATAACTACAAAATAAATGTTGACTACACGAATCAAAAAAATAATAATTGCTGTATAATGATTTCACACTATATCCTAGGCCATACAGGTAGATGATTTACACCCACTCTGAATAGCGGAAGGATTTTGTTGACTTTACAAGCCTACTAAAAATTATCATATTGTTTTGTGCTGTATCTCAAATATTCCATACAGCACGGTGAATCTTAATGTCCACTTGAAAAAGTGTTAGATCTTTGTATGAGATCCGTGTGTTTCTATTTTCAACCTCTAAAAAATCAGAAAAAATTTTAAGTCAACCTGGAGATATTTGAGTGATTAACCAAAATTAAAGATGCGGAATCTGGATAGCTTGTAAAAAATTAAGAAAACGCTGAGAAGAGATTTGAAAAATATTGATCTTAGTCTGAGATAAGGTTCACAAGGGTGATTCTATATTATAGTATGGGATTCAATTAGAGTATATGAGGTATTTCTTGACTACCGTCAAGCCATCCTTAGAATACTCGAATTAGTACAGAAAACAAGTTTTAGAACTGATAAACATGAAAAAAAATTTGCTCCAAGTGGATGAACACTTGGTTTTATTGGTCCATAGACCATCCAGCAGAGCTGCGATCGGTTTTACGAAAAGCATTTGAATTGACAAGGATACTTTTTAAGACAAAAATAAGCAAAAAATAATAATTCGAAAAAAACCAATGCGAACTGTCCCCTACAAAAACCAATGCGAACTGTCCCCTACAAAAACCAATGCGAACTGTCCAATGCGAACTGTCCCCTACAAAAACCAATGCGAACTGTCCTATGTCCCACTTTTTGATGACTTCTCTTAGGCAAGTTACCAACCATTTTGTAGCTAATGCCAAAAACACGATTTTGAATCAGGGGATGGGGGGACGCTAATTAGAGGAAATACGGTATGTTGATTCTGCAGATGCAATAAGGGTAAAGATGATTAACTGGAAGGCGGAGCGCTTCGCCCTCCTCGGTTTATTGTAAAGGGTTGAGAAAAAGTGATGTGATGTTCGATAGTTAACTTTCAAGGGCATGAAGCAAAAAAAGTTAATGCGTGAAGTAAAAAAAATTGATTCTACTGATTCAACTAATTGAATAAATTCAACTGCATGGATGAAAACAAATGGACTAACCAGCTAAACCGACGGAGGTACCTGACACCCTACTGGCCTACCTACCTACCATATGTGGGTAACTACATCAGGTTTTGTGGTAGGGCTGGCCAAAATTGCACTTTGGTCTCATCAAACAGCGTAATTTGTATTAGTTTTTGAAAAAATTGTTTTTGGGCCAGCCAGGTGGATATGCACTAACCCGAGAATCATCTACCCCGAGGTTTGGAATATGGTTGGCCAAAATCGAGATTTCGGTCCTAACAAAGCAAATATCCTACACAATTTTAAATTAAAAAAATTGTTTGTTTTGAATTTTTCGGAAAATTTTATTTTTAGGCTATCCAGGTGGATATCCACCTACCCAGTGGGTACCTACCCCAGGTTTTGGGGCTGTAGTGGCTAAATTGTAGTGGCTAAATAAAGTAATTACAAACCCAATTGCCTACGCAATTTCACGTCACAGCAAATTGATTGTTTTTGATTGTAACAAAAACCTTTCTTCAGGCTATTTATGTATTAGGTGGGTAAAGCTGGAATTTTAGTCTTAACAAGCATAATTTGACACACTGTTTTACGTTAGAAAAAGTCATTTAATGTTAATTTTGACTAAAACTTTAATTTTCAGGCCATCCAGGTGTATATCCACCTGACCAGGTGGTACCCATCCAAGGTTCGGAGACCGGATGGGTTAAAGTGGGTTAGTTGCTTAGGTCATTTTCCGAAAAACCATGTCAGCAAAACATTGAGAAGCTTTGTGAACCAAATGGGTATCTCATAGTTTATGTATGAGCTCAGGATATTTCAAACAAGAAAACGCATGAAAGCATATTTTCATAAAAAAATTGCAAAAAGAAATTCTCGAAACTAAAAATTTCGAAAACGGAAAAATTCATACTCGCACATTTCGAAACTAATTAAATCGAAACCCAGTACAACCCCCGACGTCCACTGTTTTACCGGTGCACGCTAGCATGAAGAGTGGCTCCTTGACTGATTTATAAAAGTGATAATAAGGCCTAAGAAATATCAAAGGCATAGACCCATACCCTCATTCATTTAATACTGCCCGGAATCAAATAAAATTTTCAATCGAATTGCCTTTTTTCATTTCAATAAAATGGCAAGTTGGTCACCCAGGTTCATAGGAATGACGATAAGACAAATTTTATACCAACACATGATTTATTGACTATCAGTACATAGACACATTCACAAACAGACAACAGAGATTGATTAGAATACATCAGGTCGTAGGAGGGGTTGCCGATGCAGATGCTTGACTCTGAGATCTCTCTGCCCTCTTCAGTCGTCCATATCTGCAAATGTAAATAATCGTGATCTCAGTTCAAGAGAGAATAATGAAAAAAATTACTTGAGTCGAAGCGCATCCGCCGTGACAAATCGAGCCCAGTGATTATTCTGTCTGAAGTAGTTCCAAGCCCGCGGTCCACAATAGCAGTGCGACTTGTACCACCTTCTAAAAATCTACCCATAAAGGAAACATTAAAAAATAAACAAGTAATTTACCTAGCGAATGCCATCATCTCAGCTTCATTTTCTTCTGTGTAGCGAAAATGACGAGGTCTATTATGATCTTCCTGAAAAAGAAATAATAAAAATTTGAGTTTCAAGAATAGGATATCCACTTACCATCATTGCTAGTTACGCTCCGCAAACTCAAGTACGAAAGTAGGTGACAAACTCGACGAAATAGAGACGATAGCGAGCAACCGACAACCAATGAACAGCGAAATTCGAAAGCACTTTTGCGATGCCTGCGCGTTTTGTAACTTTTGTATTTTTTTTTGAATTTTTGGCGTTCTTTTTTCCGTGTTTTTATAAAGTGCTCACAATGAAGGTAGGAAGTCGGGGACATAGGACAGTTCGCGTCGGGATTTTGAAACAATTTTTTTTCGAAAAAATTTTCTTTGCTTTTCACCAGGGGCTGTTTAGATAAATCTGTTTCAAAACTTGCGTTTTTATCGGCACTCCGGTGGTCATGGTTATGCACAAGTTTGTACTCAAATTGTTGCCAGAAAGCAGGGCTACATTTTGAGTATAAGGATGTATATGACTATGCCTGCAAAATTTGCAAAAAAAAAACAAAAGTTCTGAAAATTTCCGAAAGCCTGGAATTTTTTTAGAGTTTTAATTTGTTTGCAAGTTTCTCAGGCATAGTCATGTACAAACTTCTGTTCGAAATGTAGCCCTGCTTGCTGGCGTCATTTTGAGTATAAACGTGTACGTAATCATGTCCATTAGAGTAACGATAAAAACGTAATTTGTGAAACAGATCTAAAACAGTTTCGAAAACCAGGACGCCCCTGGTGAGAAGCAAGGCAAATTTTTTCGAAAAAATTTGTTTTAAAAAATTGTTTATTGATCTGATGCGTTTTTCGTCGGGTGGATTCACGGTAATATCTTTTTATGTGAAAAAAATAAGAGGTCTCAAAGAAAAATAAAATTAACTGACGTTCGAAAAATCCCATTTTCCAGTCAAAATACCACCATCCCCTCGCCCAAATAAAGTCTGTAATCCTTTAAAATACTTTTAACAGACTGCTAGCGCCAGCAGAGAGCGAAAAGGGCGAGTGTACTACGTATCGTATTTTGGAAACTGGAATTTTTGCGGATTCTAACTAGAGATGATGACGGGACGGGACGGGACAATTCCGTCCCGTCCCGTTAATTTTAGAGAATCGTCCCGTCCCGGAATCCCGCCCGGAAATTTTTGGCACCTGTCCCGTCCCGGTGTCCCGTCCCGAAAAAATTCAATTTTCAACAACTACCTTCAACTTGTAATTACAGTCAACTAGAGATGATGACGGGACGGGACAATTCCGTCCCGTCCCGTTAATTTTAGAGAATCGTCCCGTCGCATGAAAGGACTGTCTTCGTCAATCGAGATGTGGCTGCAAGGAACTGTCTTCTCAACTCATCTAATCAGCTCAAAATTTCCGACTTTGGCATGTCCGACGCAAAGCCATAATTCAAGACGTCAAGCTCGAAAAGGTCATTTCTGTTTAATTATTGTCCATATGTTACGTCTTTTTGCAGGTTCCAGTGAAATGGTTGGCTAAGGAAACGCTGGAAAGCAAAGTCTACTCGTCCAAAAGTGATGTCTGGGCCTACGCTATTCTATGCTGGAAGTCTACGCTGATGGGGCAGAACCGTATCCGGGATTAACTAATCTACAGACCCGAGCAAAAATCGTCGTTCAAGACTACCGCATGGAATTTCCGAAGGTTAGTCCTTCATAATTTGTGTGAGGTGTTACAACTTTTGTGTTCAGGGCACTCCAGCTGCGGTGGCCAAAATTATTCAGTCATGTTGGGACAAGGATCCGAGCAAGCGTCCAGAATTCTCTGCTGTTGCCAAATCGCTCAAGGAAGTCTGAAATAGCCAGAAATATAAGTCACTAACAGTATTGTCTCATATGTGTTCATGTCATGTCAATAAAATATAGTCTTCTGATAATGTCCTTTGTAGTTATTATTCTTTTAACTACGTTTGTTAATGCCCAAACGTGTCTTTGGTCATAAATCGAATTTTTTCGAATTTTGAAAAAAATGTTTTGAGTACGGCTACTTGGGTACTGGGGCACTACAACATAATACCTAAGCCTCGGTAACGCGCCGTTATAACGCGTTAATTTAAAAATTTCTGTGTGTTTCACCATGGGACGTGGCAAAAAGAGACTCTGTATGCATTTTAACCCCCAATAAACCAGCTATTTTTTGCTTTTGGCTTAACTGGATGGGGTTCTGACTTAGTTTTGCTGGTACATAAAAATGATAATTTTCATTGTGAAAACGATGAAATTGAGAATTTTTAGTGAGATATTAAGAATTTTAGTAAGATATTGAGAATTTTAGTGAGAAAATGGCAATTTTTAGTGAGAAAATGAGAATTTTCAGTGAGAAAATGAGAATTTTCAGTGAGAAAATGAGAATTTTCAGTGAGAAAAAAATTCTCATTAAATTCTCATTTTTATTCAATGAATATTTTTCATTCAAATAAAAATGAGAATTTTTCAGTGAAAAAATGAAAATTTTCACTTTCTTTTTAAAATGAAAATTTCTTATTTTTTATCGAGAAAATGAAAATGAGAAAATTTTTATTTTTCATTTTGGAAACGCTGCTTACATTCGGAATTTAACCAATCGGAATAGACTAACTTTCCGAATTTAAAAACTAAGCAGAAGTCTGAAGCACGGTGGGCGGGCTGTCGATTTCGCAAATTGTTAGAGGTTATACGGTGTTCACTGCTCCCTAAATTTTTAAAATTCACTATAATTTCTTGAAATAATCCCCTTACCTTACATTCATCAAGCCTCATACATTGTACCGCCATTATATCCTTGATTATACAAGCCAGCTATCCGGCCGGATGTCCATTCAACTTTAAGAAAACACCTTTTGCTCTTAAGTTGGTCCAAAACAATAAGAACAACCAGGTGCTAGGACATTATCAATTGGACATCATTAACTGTCGGGTCCTTTCCTCAATTGTTCCCATAGCTCAAATTTCGTCGCTGCACCAAAAAAGCACTTGAAGCATATTTAAGCCTGCATTGTTGTGCTCAACACAAGTTCCTCGCCCTTCTAAACAAGTATTTTTGAGCTGGCCACAGAGGACCAGGAATTCTTGAGCAAAAAGCTGACCGGTAGAGTGTTCAATCCAAAAAAGGTTTTTTTGGATTGAACACAGATTTTTTTGTTAAAGTGAAATGCTTTGCCTGACCTTTTTGGTAATATTTGGATGGATGGCCGTAACTTTTGCCCAAGAATTGACATTGGCAGGTACTGGAGCTGATGAAAACTACAATGAAGTTGACAAACCACTATTGTTGAAGACCAGAAGGCAGGACTGTGCTTGTGTAAATGTGCCTACTGATTATTTGTATGATGAAAACCTGGGAAAGGAAGATCCACTGCAGAAAATTGGTGGAGAAGAGGTCAACTACGATTGCTCTTGCAATTTGGTAAATAATAATTTGCATTTTTCCTTTATATCTTTGTTTTCTCTCTAAACATGAGATTATTGCCATGGCTTTGCAAGTTGCAAGAAAAATTTTTCTTATGTCTTCTTTTAAAAAATCGACCCTACCGGAGTATACCCCCCCCCAAATGAAATTTTTTTTAAAGTGTTTCCAAACACCCTATATCAGGTAAAAACCAACTCGCACCGGTCCCAACTCGCGCCCCCAACTCGCACTGGTCCCAACTCGCACCGCCCAACTCGCACCGGTCCCAACTCGCACCGCCCAACTCGCACCGGACCCAACTCGCACCGCCCAACTTGCATCAGCTCTTATACACTAACAGGAAAAATATCTTATTTAGTTGTATAGATGGTTCTAATAGAGTAAATCAAAAGCAGAAAGGTCTGTTTAGCTTTGGGCTGGTCTATTCCGTAAGTAGGAAGGATTGCAATTTAACCAGTCGTTTCTGAAAATGGCAACATTTTTAGCGAAAAGATCACCGCTAATATGATTAATCATATCTTTTGATTAATCTTTAAAACATGATTTTCGACGTGAGTCTTTGTATTGCTTCGGGATATATGAGGGATGATTACTAGAGAAAAACGGTAATTTACTGATTGTATGTCTTGACTACAATTAAACCTCGATACAGTGTTACCTTGATATAGTGTAGGTTTTATCCAGTTTCCAGGGGCTAAAGTGACTTTAAGGTACACTTGATATAGTGTAACCTTCAATAAAGTGTATTAAAGCCAAAAATAACCACCTCTCTTTTTTATTGCAAACGAACAAATTGAACCAAATCAAGAATGTACCAAAAACAAATCAAGAAGACATACTTAATATAGAATCTACCGCATTTCTTTCTTCTTCTGAACACTCATCTTGCTCTTCATGATCCTGTTCATTGCCGGTCGGATCCTCATTGTAGCCCATCATGTAACCAATCTTCAACAGGTAATCGCAAAGTTTTTCATCGAAGCTTCCATCATTGATCTGGTTTTGCAGGACTAGCTTGAATTCTTCTTGAGCAGCAGATATTTGTAATGACCTTTGACAAGATGCCAGAGACTGTGTTCCAGGAGGTTGTCTACCATGAGCCACATCACTTGCATTCTCCTCTTCTGCGTGACTCAGCTAAAAATGGGGAAAAATAGATCTTTAGACCAATAGATAAAATAAAAAAACCTCTTTGAAACGAACGATCCATTCACCCAGGAGAGATTTCACCCGAAAATGGTGTCGTAGCTTTCCATGGTAAGATTCAGCAGTGTTTGTCGTTCTTTGACCCTCTACTTCATAGTGGGAGAAGAAATCACCAAGAACGAGCCATGTATATTGACTAACTTATTTGTTGCAATAAAAATATCAAGAACCTGTAATAGTCAATCAGATCGTTGAGTTTACGAAACGATTCCGTCAGCAAATTGAAGTGGTCTTGGATTCGTAGACGAAGAAGATTTAAGGAGTAGTTCCACACTTGTGGATGTACCAATTGCAAAGCTTAGGAGCTTTGCAATCCATTCTCCTAGCATTCTCACAATATCACGCACTTCCTTTTGATCACGATACTCGACAGCCAGGTCTTTGAGCTGCACCTAAAGTTTCCTATCATCAGCACCTCAAAATTTAATCGAATATTACTTGACGGTTGAGATCTTGCTTAGTATGAAAACAGCACATCTTGATTACGACATCTGGGAACTGTCGTTGGAAGCTTCCGTGAGCACCAGCCTCATGGTCAAAGTGAGCTAATTTCCATTTCAGTTGACCAAGTCCAAGATCCACTAGCTCTGAGCGACTAAAGCAAAAAGTTAGCCATAAACCAAAAGAACTATAATACGTTTTCGCCATCTTTCGGTACGTTTTCCCATCTTTTTCTTTAGAAGAGCCGTGAACAGAGGGACTGAGTGAATCTGTGAATCTTTTCCGACGAATCCGAAGACGCGATAGACTTGGTAGGATCCGACTGGCTTGTATTTGAAGTTACCGTCCCTAACGATTTCTCTGCTGCGGCTTAAGTAGTACAGCTGGCGAGGTGAAGAGAACAGAAGCATGTTATTATCTAAAAAGCCCTAGATTTACAAAAAGAGGCAATTGCAAAATCACAAACCCCCGAATATCAAATGTTTTTCTCCGAATTTCTGATGTTCTTGCAGGGATCCACGCTCTGTGCATCGCAGCAAAAAACCCGGTTTTCGGCTAACCGACCGGTTCGGTTGACCGGCCGAATCCAACCCTTCTATAGCCTTGAAATTCCCTCTCACAATTTAATATATGAGATTCTGTAGAGGAGATTAAGGGCTACACTTTGGTAAATAAGTTTTTCCGGAAATGAGATGTTTCTAGCCTATTTCGAATCTGTTCGATCTGTCTGAAGTTTCTTTTATTGTGTTTTTGCTCCTATTTGTTAATTTTAGATGAGTTTTGCCTATCGTTCTGAGCGATATTTGAAGAGAAGGCAAATATACATTTTGTCCTCTTCTCTTCATCGTCTTTCTTGTCGTCAGCATAACTAGTAATAGTCGAGCGTATTTTGTAAAATTTGACGTCATTCTGAACGATGTTTTCATGATTTGTTTCCTTCGTCTTATTCAAAAAATATTTTTCAGAAGCATGGCGATGTTAGTTGTCCTAGTTCGGAGTATTCTTTTCGTGTGCTGTGCTTTCAGTTTAATCGGATGCAAAAAAGTAAGCTCTATCTAAATCTGGGTCTCCGAAAATCCATCCAAAAACTTCTTTTTAGAAAAGGAGGGGTTTTGCGAAAAGGCGGGTGCAAAATTTGTCAGTGGCTGAGTCCTCAACGTCTAACGTCAAAATAAGTCCAACTCTGGGTAGCAAGAAAAATAAAAAGTATGCTTTTATGATTCCTCATTATTACAGTCTAATCGCACTCCACCTCTAGGAAGGCAACAACACGCAAGAACAAAAAGGCGGTAACCGCCAGTACCGATGGAACTCTCATAAAGTCCGATTTCACTACAAACGCAAAGCCAGCTATACCTACAATAGAGACCAAATCTGATGAAAAGGACCAGTATAAGACGTATCAGCCGTCGAAAACCAATGAACAAGTGGGTCCTTTTTTGTACGGTGTTGTCTCGGTATAGCGGTGTTTTTATGCAGTTTCTTAGAAACTGTTTCCACCGTATGGGAGCTCGTCTGCAGTCTAATCCCTTAAACAGTCGACTTATGAACACCCCAAAAAGTTCGTTCCCGCTAAGGGTCCGACGCTCTTTTTACCTCAATTTTCGAAGTCTTTTGCCGATCATGACTTGTCAGTCTTGTGCAAAATATCGCAGGGGTTCTGATTTTTCCGATCGTTTTTGAGAATCATGATAGTTTAGCCATTCAGACCCGTAATGCTTTATACAAAGACATCTATTTTGAAAAATTTGTGTCCTTATATCGAGTGTTGCGGTTCTAAAAAACTATATAGTACAGGGTGCTTCAAGAAATGTGCACACTTTCAAACCGCCATAACTTTTTTTCTAGGTCGAATTCCGAAATTTTGTGAACGCAGTTCGAGTCAGTTTTCACTCCCATTTTGTTTGGTATATAATGTCGAAATCACGATTTTTGCTTGGTCCCCCCTGTGGATGGCCTCTGGATGGGCAAGGGCCCAAACTACAGGGGGGACCAAGCAAAAATCGTGTTTTTGACATTATATACCAAACAAATGGGAGCGAAAACTGACTCGAACTGCGTTTACAGAATTTTGGAATTCGACTTAGAAAAAAGTTATCGCTGTTCAAAAGTGTGCACATTTCTTGAAACACCCTGTAGAACTAATTCTTAGAAACGATAGGTATGATCGGAATCCTTGCGATTTTAGACTGAAAAATAAAATTAGTTAAAAGACGCAAAAATTCAGGCTAAAAAAAGTGTCGGACCCTGGGCGAACTTTTGGGGTGTTCTTATATCGATCGTATCGAGCGTTGTAGTGACAATTATTCAACTGTATTTTATTTATTTCTATTATGTTTTTAGTCTCGCTTTACTGCTGGAACAGTTCCTCCGAATAATGTGGTCAAAAAGCCAGATGTCAAGCGAACAACTGAAGTAACTGCTGAGGAATCCGTGGACAAAGATCTGGAGCATGATGGCTACCAAGCGTCAAAGACTTGCGAAGGGGTGCTCACACGTTTTTTTTATTAAATCAGGCAGTTTACCCTCTCTTTCAGACAAAAACTGCTGAGAAGACCAAGACTAAAAGCAACATAAACGTCAACAAGGTGGCTGCCAACGCTAGTCCAGCTCAACCGGTATTTTCCTGTTTTTTCCCTGTCAGTAATCAAATTATTATACTGTTGTAGTCTCTACTCGGCAAACCTCCAGTTTCCGCAGTCTCCGAAATGAAAGCTTTCTGAGGTTTGATTTTTGGTTTGATTTACTTGGACAGTTATAATTTTCCAGAAAACTGGTCGAAATCATTCAGAAAAGTATTACTATCTGATGTGCTGGCTAAACAAATGTTCAAATAATTCCGAATACGTGGTTCCTTCTATATGCTCTCTTGCTCTGTAATTAATTGTACTGTAAATGACAATAAACATTATTCCATGTTTGATGAGATTGTATCCCGAAGAGAGTGTTTTCTTCTTTTTTGTATGTTCTCTTCCCTCCATTCCAGTGACACTCATCGTTTTATTGGCTGTATGTCCATCCTTTGCTGCTTCTCCCCACTCACAATTGTTGACGAAACATAGGGTTCTTGCTGCTAGTAGATAGTAGATGGGTTGCTTGCATCTTTTCACTCCTCTTATACTTTATTCTTTTTACTATGGCTTGTTTTTGTTGCAAGAACATTGAGGTTTTGTGGTCATTTGTATATTTTTACCGGTTTTGAAATGTGTTTTAGTCAGGACTGCCATCTCTATTTTTCATAAAGATTTGTATTTTTGGGATCCCAGTCTTTTTTTGTTTCAAAAAAATGAATGAACGCTAGATAAAAAATGACCTTTATCATACGAAAGTAGTCAAAATGTAGTTTTGGGGGGAGGGAGGGGGTGCAGAGATGTACTAAAGGGTTATTCAAGAAATTCTAACACTTTTAAAGAGCCGTAGCTTTTCTTATAGGCCTTTTATTTAATTTTTTTTTTACAATTCTACTCAGTTTTTGAAGAAAATTTTTTTGGTATATAAATTCAAAATCACATTTTTGCTTGGTCCCTCCTGTAGTTTGTGCCTTACTCATCCATATGCCATCTACAGAACAGGACCCAAACAACATGGGGACCAAGCAAAAATTGTGATTTTAAATTTATATACCAAAAAAATTTTCGTCAAAAACTGAGTAGAACTGTGAAAACAGAATTTCAAAAAACGGCCTATAAGAAAAGTTATGGCTCTTTAAAAATTGTTAGAATTTCTTGAATAACCCTGTAATTTTCGAAATTTCGGGATCGCAGCCCTGGTTTTAGTCATGTGGTTAACAGCATATAGTGAATTTTAAGATAAATTTCATTCCTCGTTTGCTATTAGAAGTATAAAAAAAATGGTTAACCTTCCTCCTCAAGTGCAAAAGTTTTTGGATGATGTGGATAAACGTTTGCATGAGCCGGGAATGGTCACAAACTTTCTCGCCAAGATTGAGGCGAAGACTAACGTGAAGCGTCTCCACTTGGTTGCAGGCTAGTTTTTGTTCTTTTCATCGTTTTTGTTAGGAATTTTGTGAAAACAAGCCTTTGTGCTTGTGAATCACCACCACACAAAGATTGTTTTGCTTTTGTTCTTCTTTCACACAAACTGTGAAAGTCGATATTTAAAGCAAAACAAGAAATTAATATAATTTTTTTGAAAGAAATACAAGGAAAATGCTCATAAAAATAGTTACAGGCTTGGTAGTGATCCATGCTCTCTACTTGTTGTTTGGACGGTGTGCTGAGCTGTTGTGCAACATCACTGGATTTCTTTATCCTGCTTATGTTTCGTAAGTGATTTTCTGAGTCTTTAACAGTAATTTTCTTAAAGTAGTTTGCTGTAATCGGTAAGAAGTGTATGAAATCACTTCTGTGAAAGGGGAGGAAACTTTATATACTCATCGCCCAAGTCTACTGTTCTAATCCCGCCAGGTGCACTTAATTTATTTTTTTTATTAAGTCCACTGACTTCTAGGGCCAAAAACTATTGAAGAATCGATTGAAATTATTTCCAACACTGCTTTACTGTCCCCAACTGCCTTAATTTTGCGATTTCAAGCAAATGACCATCAAAATGAAAGGAAACCTGCCAAAATGATGATTAACATTGCTTTAGGGTTGGAGCTATTGAGAGTGCCAGCAAAGATGATGACACTCAGTGGCTGACCTACTGGGTAGTATTCGCACTTCTGAATGTGGTCGAGTTCTTCTCATCCACTATCACCTACTATTTCCCCTTTTACTGGCTGCTAAAGGTTCCAAAGTCCCTAACTCAACAGTATTAAAAATAAATTAACTTTGTTCAGTGCGCATTTCTGCTCTACTTGCACATGCCAATGACCCTGGGTGCTCAAGTGCTTTACTCAAACTTTATTCGCCCATTCCACATCAAACACCACAGCAAAATTGATGGAGCTTTAGGTGGTGCCCAAGACCGTGAGTCATACGCATTTTTTTTTTGCAAAAAACCACATTTTTCTTCAAAAATGCTTAAAACATGGTGAAAATCCCGTCAAGATATTAGGCTATAATTAGAAAATTAGACCCTACCGGAGTATACCCCGCCCCCAAATGAAATTTTTTTCAAAGTGTTTCCAAACACCCTATATCAACCTAAAATCACCTCAAGTTCAAAAAGACATTATTTTTGTGTTCTGGTCAATAAAAATTGAGTTTTGGGCATTTTGAAATTTCGACCATTTGGCTGTTTTACCATGTTTTGGTCACTGGAGCTGGGCAAAAAGAGCCCCTAAATGCATTTTTGATCAAGAGTCTTGCTCGGAATTATGTCTAAGGTAAGTGAGTGCGCGCATCTCTAACCGACCAAGCCCCTGCGCCTTCGGGGCACAGAGGCTTGCTTGGGGTTGAGATGCGTACACCCACATACCTTGGACGCAAATCACTCGAAAGTGACTCTGGATGCATGAAAAAAAGTATGCATACCAGAGTTTCTTTATGTGGTAGGCCCCAGTTAACAAAACTATGTTCAAATTCCATCTTTTTGGGGTCAAGGTACCCTCAACATCTGATTTACTAAGTTATAATAAACAGAAATCAACTAAAAATACCAAAATTCAAGATTTAAAAAAAATCGACTTTTTATAGAAAAAAGTAGGTGAAAACACCTTTTTTATCGTGTTCAGCGTGTAGGAAATGCTTAAAAATGGTTAAAATGGTGTTTTGAAAAAGTTCAAAAAAAAAATTCATTGGGGGGGGGGTATACTCCGGTAGCGCCGAAAATTATTATTTTTTTTAATGTTTGGCTTCCCCTGTGGATGGGTGGCGGTAAATTCATCTCGGTTAATTCATCTCGGTTAGTTCATCCTCGGTAAATTCATCCTCGGTAAATTCATCCTCGGTAAATTCATCCTCGGTAAATTCATCCTCGGTAAATTCATCCTCGGTAAATTCATCCTCGGTAAATTCATCCTCGGTAAATTCATCCTCGGTGAATTCATCCTCTAATTTTGTCTTGACAGGAATAATTTTAATTTTCATAATTTTTGAAATGCTTCCTCTAGGAACAGTACTTTGACCCTCTGGATCATCTCTACACTAAAATAACACGCCATTTGTGTCTTGTGTTTAGGCGAAGAGTAGGCCGTCAGGACGGACTCAAAGATATCTTCTTTTGCCTTTTGCCCCTCCTCTTACTTCCTCCTTTCAATTTCTAAATTCTCAAATTCGTGCATTTTTGCGGGAATTTAAATTAAACTTTTTAGTCTGAACCAACCAAACCAAGTGGTCGTCCACTTGGTGCGAATTTTTTTTTAAGTTTTTCATGTTTCAAAACCTGTTTTCTGGACTAACTCTGGCATGCTGAAGGTGGTTTGATAGTGGTAAAATGCCATTTTGTAGGGTAATTTTTGAGTTTTTGTAAAATAGAGTTTTGGTAAAATCAATTATTTCCCAATACTCAAAAAATACCCTACAAAACTGCATTTTACCACTATCAAACTATTTTCAGCATGCCCAAATTAGTCCAGAAAACATGGTTTGGATAATGAAAAACGTAAAAAAAATTCGCACCAAGTGGACGACCACTCGGTTTGGTTGGTTCAGACTAAAACCTTAAATTCGCGAAAAAATGTACGAATTTGAAAAGTGTGGACTAATTCGGTGTGAATCTGGTGAAACCATCCAGGTGGATATTCACCTACCCGAGAGGTATCTACACCAGGTTTTAGAATAAGAGTAGGTAAAATCGCAGTTTTGGTCTTAACACACCGTTTTCACTATAGGATTTTGGGTCAAAAGTAGTGGTTTGTTTTGTAATGGGGATACACCTTTATTTATTAATTACTTTTAAACTTTTATGCCGATTATAACACCACTTTCACTTAGTAGAAAATTAAATGAACCAAGAAAACACTCAAAAGGGTAGATCATGACCATCGAGGGTGGATCTGGACGATTGAGGGTGGACCTGGGCTATTGATGGAGGATCTGAACTATAAAAGGTAGATCCAAACCATGAAGGGTGTATCTGTAGTATTGAGGGAGAAGCAGGACATTTGAAAGCATATCTGAGCATCTAAGGGTGGACTTGTGTCACTGCGGGTAGATAAGGACCGAAATTAAAAAAAAATATTTTCACTCCTCTCAAAGGCATCATGTTTGACGTAAGAATAATCAGAAACACGAAAAAATTATGAAAATTAAAATTATTCCTGTCAAGACAAAATTAGAGGATGAATTTACCTAGAGCCCTTGTGGATCAGCTGCAAAAAACTTAAATCAGCTGCATAAAAAAGGTTTGTCCCATAAAAATGTGGCTTTATTCTCTTGGTACAGCAGCAACTTGTTACAACTGCGACTCGTTACACTTTTTCAAAATTTTCCGAATTCCCAAATTTTTTAAGTGCCAGCTTTGAATTTCTTTACTGTTGTTATCTCTATATAGTATTTGGCATGTGTCCGTCCTACTTTTTAATGGACATTTTGACCACATTCAGGCCATTTTTGCTTATTTTTCCGATTATTTTCGGCAATGTCTCGACGGAACCCCAAACTTCAGACAATTCAGCGTCTTTTTATGCCGAGACCCAGGAAAATGTCTTCGAAAAAGAAAAACTTTTGTGGTCCCTCAAAATTGGAGTTGGAGGATTTTGGGGTAGGCCTGGAGGATGGTTTTCTGCTTCCAACGATGGCCATTTTTGCGATGTCTCGAAAAGAACGTAGACGTAGATAGACGCGTAGTTTTTCACGATGAATGCACTATCGAAATTTCGAAATACTATAGAGGCGCCGATAGGCGCCTGTGGTCCCTTGTTATTTCCTTGTTCAGCTATTCCCAATGGAAGTGATCAAGCCGAACAACACGCTTTACATGAAAAATCTCAATGACAATGTCAAGAAAAACGGTAAGCCCCTTCGGGGGCGCAGGGGGGCTTGATGGGTTAGAGAAAATGATGAATGAATGAATGAAAATGAAAAATCTTGATAAAAAAACGCATATAGAGGCTCTTTTTGCCAAGCTCCAGTGACCAAAACAGTGTAGAATACACTGAAATACGGTAATTCTATCTTTTCAGGGTATCCATGTACCCTTTCAGGTTGAATTACCTTGTTCCCCTAAGGCATAAAGTCGAATTTCGGTCAATTTTTTTTTGTCAAAAATGACTTTCCTTCGCATAAAAACACGTTTTACGTGCGTTAAAATGGTTAAATCATCGAAAAAGGTCATTTAGAGGCATTTTGAGAGGGTTCGGAATACTACAATTTTTCCCATTTGCTGTTATTGTATTCTGGGATGTTGTCGCATAGAAATAAAATCTTGTTTACAGAATTGAATATATTACCCCTGCATTGAACTACCGTAAAAATTCTATTAGTAAATCCCGGTGTGGGCTATAGTGAAGAATAGGGTTCCAAAAACAGCTTGGTCCCCCCTGTTGTTTTTTCGTAAAAAAACAGCTTCGTCCCCCTCTTGTTTTTCGTAGAAACTAGTTTGGTCCTATAAATTTTAATAAAAAACAGTTTGGTCCCCAGTTTGGTTTTTACAAATAAAACAACAGGGGGGACCAAGCTGATTTTTGGAACCCTATTCTTCACTAGCGCCCCCGGTGTGTGATTTTTCAACTCCCCTCCGATTGGGATCTAATAATAGAGGGGGGGGTTAATAATAGAAGTTTTACGGCATATCCCAAAATACCGTTTTCCCAAGTTTGATTTTTCAAAGCTCGAAAACGGTGAACTCTATAAATTTACCGCCATAAAGTGTGTGTACCAATTTGGACCTCAGCTATCATCTAAGTAGATGACTTACTTATTCTATATTTGAATTTCATGAATATATCTGAGTGCGTGTGTACCTATCGCAAAACATAAGTTCGAGAAAAGTACTCTGACTTGTCAGATGGTCTAGCCGACCGGCTAAATTCCGGTTAGTCCGTGAAGATATCCATAATATGGATTCCATATATCTAAAAGCAGCTCAATAGAATCCTTTTTAACTGGCCGAAGATGATTGAAATTAATGTCTACCATCGTTTCAACCTTTATTTGCTACAACGAGGGTGGCAATTTGGGTACTAATTCATGAGAAAATAGTGCTATCGAAGTACTAAATAATACTTAAATAGTACCATAAAGTACTAGGGTACTAATTTAGTACTAAATACTATTTTAGTACCTAGTACTAAATTAGTACTTAGTATTCCTAGTAGTTTTTTTATTTTTACGGTTTTATGTTAAAAGGACACACTGCACACATGTTTGTTTTTTTAAACATAAAATAACTAAGAAAAACTATTACTAAGACAAGAAGAATACATATCTGTGTGTTAGCTTATTGGAGGGGGCGGCAATTAGAGGAAATACGGTACTGCATGCTTTATTGAAATGGGCTAAATTGCACTAAACCCCCTTCAAGACTTTTGCAAAAAAAATAGTACAATTGATTGCTGGGGGTATAGTGCAAGTGCTCCTTAAAATGTGACTAAACATACGACTTAGCCTCTAATAATCACCAAAATGTAAAGCAATTAAACAAAAAACCTTAAAATTTTGCATTTTACTTCGTGTTAAAAGACCTTGTTTCGCGAAACAGGTAATGCTTCGCCTCCTTTTTGTTTGGCGAAACAAGGTACGTTTCGCTGAAGTATGGAGGAGGTTTACCCAAATCGTCACCCTGCCTCCAACAAATCTTGAGGATCTTTAAAGGACCCTGTCTCTTCCTTATCATGGGAATTTCAAAGGTTTGAATGCGCGCGGGACCACACGTATTTTGTCAATAATATTCTCAAATTGTTTTCTGATTGCTTTTATTGTTTAGAAACGCGCGCGCTATTGACGCGCGCATTCAAACATTTGAAATTGCCATGATAAGGAAGAGACAGGGTCCTTTAAAGTTCGAGATAAAGTTTTAGGCCTATCGACAGATATGTCGGCAGTAATAAAATATTCATACACCTATGGAGGCAGAAAATAGAGGTAGAAACACATTAGAAAATAGATAAAATATTGTCCTGAAGTAACCGTAAATGTCTCCCCAAAAATATGATAAGTCATTTATTTTGTTAAAATGTACAGTCTAGTCTCGTTTATCCGACACCCCCTCAAGTTCGTTCCCACCTCGGGTCCGACACTTTTTTTAGCTCGATTTTTGAAACCTTTTGCCAGTTATCTTCAGTCAGTCTAGTCCGAAATATCGCAAGGATTTAGATTTTACCGATCGTTATTCCAAAATCCTTTCAGGTTGCCGAAAAGACTCGCGGGTATCGATATAACGAACACTTATTTTCACCTTTTGTGAAAAGGTGTATCGATACCCGCGGGTCTTTACGGCAACCTGAAAGGATTTTGGAATATCGATCGGCAAAATCAGAATCCTTTCGGACTAGACTGACCGAAGACATCTGGCAAAAGGCTTCAAAAATCGAGCTAAAAAAGTGTCGGACCGAGGTGGAACTGAGGGATGTCGGATAAACGAGACCAGACTGTAGTGTTTCTTTGTGTGGAATGGCGATAAAGTTGAATTTAAGAAATTTTAGAAAATTTAGGAAAAAATGTGAAAAAGTGTAACGAGTCGCCTGACAGTCTTTTTTTTGTATTTACAATAACAAATACAAAATTTAAAAAGGTTTTTTTATCACCAAGAATATATTTTAGGAGCACGCCAGGCCTATGAAGAGCATGTCAAGCCAAACTAAAGGCAGACTATGGGGCAGCGATCAAGCACACACTCCAAGGAATTCGTAGATATTCCAGAGACCTATTCTGCTTTATCAAAATACTTTTAACATCCAGCTACTGGTCTTATTTTTACCACCACATTGTTGTTTTTCCTTGTTCATTATTTAACGCTAAAATTATTTTTTATAATCGAGTTTACATGTTAGAAACAATTAGCTGTACCGTAACTCATATTTTTGAAACTCGAATTTCAGTCAATTTGAAGTATGGACGACTTAACACAATTTGAAACGGGCACAATGCTGAACTTCAACTCAATTTTTGCTAACTGGGACGAAAGATTCTGAAATTTTTCTGCTAATTTCAAAATCCCAATTGACAAAAATTTGAATTTGGGTGATACGAATTTTAATTTTTTTGTTGAGTTTTCAAAACTTTGAATTCACTATACTTTGAGCTTGAATAACACGAGTTAGGATTTAGCCGAAAAAATTAAAAATTTTCGAAAAAATTTCAGCTCTATCTTCTTTAAAGTCTTGCCAAGTCATAATTCAAGCCTTGAAGTGGCATGCCCACGCTAATAAGAGGTGGTGCCCGAGAATTCAAAAATTTTTCATAGCTGTTGAACTTTTTCAATTTTTCAACTTGGTTTCTAACAAAACCATACCTAAAATTAATTTCTAGGCCTTGTTTTGTTAGAAACCAAGTTGAAAAATCCGTACAGAAGTCCAGTAATTAGGAAATTTTTTTGAATTGGCGGGGAAAATCGTTGTCGTAGACGGGTATGGCCCTTTAAATACGCTGATGGACTTTAGAAAATTATTGCTGGACTATTTATTTCAGGCTGTAAGTGAAATGTACCACCTAATCTGAGAATTTGGCCGCCTTTTTTGTAGAATTGGCCGCCTTTTTTTGTTAATTCCTGTTTTTCAAATTTTAACTTCAATTTGATGGTAATTTTGCTCTTAATGACAGCAAAAATGAAAGCCCAGAATCTTGGCTACGTATTAGTATGAATAAATTGTGAACTTACAGGAAAAAGTTGTAAAATGTAATCAAAAACATCTAGATGCCAATTTCGGCCTCTACCTGCTGAACTGTTTTTGACGAAATTTTCTGATTCTTCCTTACAAGTTGACACTTTTAACAAATTAGTGAGTAGCCAAAGTTCTAGACTTTCATCTTTGCTATCACATAAAGAAA
Source organism: Ditylenchus weischeri (assembly GCA_029231635.1). Taxonomy (NCBI): domain Eukaryota; kingdom Metazoa; phylum Nematoda; class Chromadorea; order Rhabditida; family Anguinidae; genus Ditylenchus; species Ditylenchus weischeri. The sequence goes on along the minus strand of JAMRYI010000551.1, from coordinate 14,046 downwards.
AAGTACCAACTCTTACAAGCTGCAATTCAAAAAACATTAAAATTTCGTCAAAAACAGTTCAGCAGGTAGAGGACGAAATTGGCATCTAGATGTTTTCGATTACATTTTCAAACTTTTTCCTGTAAGTTCACAATTTATTCATACTAATACGTAGCCAAGATTCTGGGCTTTCATTTTTGCTGTCATTAAGAGCAAAATTACCATCCAACTGAAGCTGAAATTTTAAAATCAGGAATTAACAAAAAGGCGGCCAAATTAATAAAAAAGGGGCAATACTCTTTTTGTCACAGATTTAGTCAAAACCACAGGGGGGACCAAGCACTTTCAAAATTGGTCAAAATTTTTTTCTCATAACGGCCTAATATTTTTTCTATGATGTTTCTACTTTGTTTCGAGCGTGAAAAAATTATTTTTTGCAAAAATGCTCAAAACAAAGTAGAAACATCATAGAAAAAATATTAGGCCTTTATGCGAAAAAAATTTTTTGACCAATTTTGAAAGTGCTTGGTCCCCCCTGTGGTTTTGACTAAATCTGTGACAAAAAGAAAGTGAATCTGTGACAAAAAAAGTTTTGCCAATAAAAAAGGCGGCCAAATTCTCAGATTAGGTGGTACAATTCTATTTGAGCCTTTCTTTTAAAAAATTGTGCCCTTTTTATACGAAACTTCAAGGCTAGAGAAAATGTTCTTTTGATTTCGAATGCTAGGAATCCTATTTTAAATTAATTAGTTTGTGCGAAGGATGCAGAATCAGCCTTCTTAGATACTTCGGAACCAAGTCTTTTAGGCAATAAATTTTCGAGACCGGGGTTTTCTAAACAAAAAAATTTGGGACCATGAGATCGGGGATTTCGGCCAAATTTTCTGTTTCGGGACCGGGTCTTGGTCATGGTTTCGTCCTTATCTCTAGTTTATAGGTCAAATTTTTCATAGTTTTTTTTAAAAGCCATCAGAAAATATTGTTTCGAAAACATGACTTGGCAAATTTCATAAGGAGACCCACATACTTATGTTTGTACAAGCCACACCCTTTACTCCATATTTATTTTAGTTATTTGTTTCCTGGCGCAAATAAAATAAAAACTCTTTACTTAAACCTTGCTTTCTTTACAATGATCATTGGATTGGGGCTAGGACACTTGGATACATGAACACTTGGCTAGAGACAGTTGGCTACATTTTTGGTTTTTTTTTCGGTAAAATTTTACCGAAAAAAATCGAAAAATGTAGCCAACTATCTGTAGCCAAGTGTCCTAGTAGCCAGGTGTCGTTATACCCATTGCATTGGCGCTAGTTTGTAGAGCATTGAACACATATAGGGGAAGGGGCACACACACGTAAACAATTTTCTATAAAGACCCGGTATTGTGATAAGAAGAAAATTAGGACAGAAAATACAAAAATTCTTCAAAAAGACTGGAAAAGAATTCTATAGTTTAGTGAATTAGAGAATTAGTAGAAAAGACAAAATCGATGATTAGGAGAGAGAAAGGATGTTTTTTCGAATAGTTAGCAACTTAAAAAATACCCGTACAATAGCAAATAAAAAGTATTCTTACAAGTTTCGACAAGGACCAAATCGGTTTAGTTTTAGCATATAAAACATAATTTTGAAAAGAGTAGGCGATAGCGGTCCAGCAAAGAAACAATGCTTTTTTATAAGCCAACGAATAAGGGCAACTATCACTTTATATATAAAAGTAACAAAAAGAATAGTGTACAGAGTTTGTTTCGACACAGATGAGCATTTTCTGGTTCGAATGTGCCTGACTTCAGTCCTCTTCACCAGGATGCTCTGGACAGCAATTCTTGCGTTTAAACCATTCGTCGATGCATCTAAAAATTGCTTATTAGCTGAGTCTTTAAATAATCATGGGTGATGAAACTAGAAAAATTCCAAAAAAAATTGTTTTTTAAATTCCCGCCAAAACATTTTTAAAGGGAATAAAGGCCGAAAAAAAGTAAAATTAAGAATATTTAGACTGTCTAACCATGTTTTTCAACATGGGCCGTGGCAAAAAGAGACTCTATATGCATTTTTTGATCAAGAGTCTTTCTCAGAATCTTGTCTAAGGTAAGTGAGTGCGCGCGTCTCTAACTCTCAAGCCCCCTGCGCCCCCGAAGGCGCTGGCTGGGGGATTCTATAGTCTAGCCATTTTCTATGGTACATAAGTGTAAGTTTGGAGTAAAATGGTGATTTATCGCAGTAAAAAGTAAAATATGGCAGTAAATTCAAACTGCTCTCGAAACTTACTAAACTCGTTTCCAAAATAATCTTAATTCTCTTTAACACTAGAATTTTCGACTGTAACGTTTGACTATCTGGGGGTTTTCAGACTTCCTGAGCACGATGATCGCAAAATCACACCTCCTCGCTAGAGCACAATGCCCTTAATTATCCAAATTTTCAAAGCAACTCTTTGAAAAATGGAATTTTTTTTGTTCAGGCTGGTGAGCAGTGAATTAATTTAGCTCAGCATTTTCTTTTATGCTCAAAAGGAAGCCCTTTGTCTGGGCTTTCTAATGGTATGTCGTTTACCTACATATGAAATTATTAAAATGAAACCACAAAAACCCCAAAATTTGCTCACTTGACAAGATTACACTCAAGCTGCTCAAGACATGTCATATCTCCGTTCAACTCTGTGACGTTTGGTCAATACTTTTGGAGAAATTCAAAAGCTACAAAATAAGGCGAAAATCAGTACGAAAATTAAACAAAAGTCACTCCGAAATTTTAGGAGAACAGGATGAACCAGCTGTTTACCTGGTATTGAAAATTGAAGCATTCTCAGTCTGGCTTATTCCTGTAGACTTTTCAAGAAAAATTTGTGCTGACAATATACCAAAATGCTCAACGTGAAAAATGCGACAGAATTAATACAAAGACTCACAAGACAACAAGCGAATATAACAAAATTTAAGCCAAAACAATTTGACCCCAAAACCCCACAAAAAACCAGCGAAAAGTTGCATCAAATACAAGTGTAATATCACAGGTAAACTGTGTTTTTCCTCTTTTTGAGCGGATGGAAGAAGTGGCCTGGCAGCCTGGTCATGTATGGACGATTCTGGTTTAACTTTACTGAGTTTGGAATCAGTATTTTCGAACACAATATTACTGGAAATAGCATACTAAAAAATATCTAAAAATTTAACGAGTCTTTTTTGCTAATGGTATCTGAATTTTAAAATAATTGTGCTGATTTGAATCCGAGTAAAATTAAACTTAAATTAAACTAATTAACTATCCATTTTTCAAAGAGTCGCTGTGAAAATTGGGATAATTAAGGGCATTGTACTCTAGCGAGGAGGTCTGATTTTGCGATCATCGTGCTCAGGAGGTCTGAAAACTCCCAGATAGTCAAACGTTACAGTCGGGAATTCTAGTATTAACTGTACTATAAAGGGGTTGTAATTTGTTTGAAAAATGTTTATTTCTGGCTTTTCATTTGAAAATTCGACCCTACCGGAGTATAGACCCTACCGGAGTATATCTGTGACGTTTGGTCAATACTTTTGGAGAAATTCAAAAGCTACAAGATAAGTATATAACCATTTTTAAGCATTTCCTACACGTTAGACACGATAAAAAAGGTGTTCTCACCTACTTTTCTTTATAAAATGTCAATTTTCAGAAAAAAAAATTTTAGGGTAAATAATTTTTTTAAGGTATTCCAGGTATCCTAGATTTTAGCTTTGTTTGGTCGCTACGCGGCCAAAGATCCAACTTGCTCCTCAATGCAAGGGAAGGGGGATTGGTATATATCCATAAAGGTGACTCTTGATCATAAAATGCATATAGAGGCTCTTTTTGCCTCGCTCCAGTGACCAAAACAAGGTAGAATACCTTAAAAATAGTCATTCACCCTAAATTTTTTTTTCTGGAAATTGACATTTTATAAAAGAAAAGTAGGTGAAAACACCTTTTTTATTGTGTTTAACGTGTAGGAAATGCTTAAAAATGGTTAAAATGGTGTTTGGAAAAAGTTCAAAAAAAATTTCATTTGGGGGGGAGTTTGTATACTCCGGTAGCGCCAAAAATTCCGTACCCCCGATAACCCGGGAAGCGGTCGCCAGGGGTGCCAGGATATCGAAGTTCGACTGTAACAGAATTTTTAAATCAGGTCAGAACAAAAATTTACGGAGTTTTAAAAGTGACTGAAGCTCTTGTTGATGTTGTATAGGAATATACAAGCTAAATAAAGTTCCAAATAAAATATTTCCGGAAAGTTTCCAAAGTTTGCGGAAAATTTCCAGCTTTTAAAATTTCCGAAGCTCTAGAAATCACTTTTTAAGTTTAGATTTCCAAAAAGTGTACCAGATAACAATTGGTGGCAATGGTTGAGCTAATTAGGTTTCTCTCAGGACAAATAGCACGTCCATTTAAGCTTTTTTACCGGTTTGATTAAAATAAACACTTACGTCTTATGATAGATACAAAGGCAGGGCAGGCGAGCGATTGTTTCACCAGTACTCATGTCTTCCAAACAGATTGCACATTCGCCTTTTTCATTCTCCAAAACATCATCTAAAGTGCCACGGCATCAGTTTAATTTTATAAAAAATGGAAAAAATCCTGACCATTGTAAGCAATCTTAGGTCTCGTAAAGCACATAACTAGGTGAACTTCAACATCATCAGAAGGCACTTTCTAAAACTTACTATTTAACCAAGCTGAAAACAAAAATACCGAACCTTATGGCAGATTGGGCACTTGATATCCCTACCTAAATTACTAAAATTAGTCACATTCAAAACTGGTCATTAACAACACCCCAAAGGTACTTCTTTAGTTCCCCCATACTCGGATTTTTTGAAAAGTGACCCAAATAACCCCCAATCTCATTTTTTCTGCACAATGCGATAAAAAAACATTTCTAAACACTTTCTGATTCAAATTTTTTGAATTTTGTCAAAAAATCACTGAGGGGTAGATGGTCTTTTTAGGGTATTTTAGGGTCATTTTTGGGTGATTTATCACATTTTTCTCGCTGGAGCTTGGCAAAAAGACTCTCTAAATGTATTTTGATCAATATTCTTGCTCAGAATTATGTCTAAGGTAAGTGAGTGCGCGCATCTCTAACTCTCAAGCCCCCAAGCCCCCTGCGCCCCCGAAGGGGTACTCTTGATCAAAAAATGCATATTGAGGTTCTTTTTGCCACGGCCCAGTTGAAAAACATGGTAAGACAGTCTAGTGATACACATATTTAGTTTTTTAATGTTTTGCCATAAAAGTGGCCCCTTTTTATTTTCTTCCCCTCTCAATACAGCCTCAAATCCCTTGAAAATTCAAAAGGCGCGAATTCAAAATTTTTCAAATTTCGACTAAAAAACCATTATACCCCCCCTGTGGTTCGAAAATTTTTTTTTTCTTAGAACTAAAAAAACACGCGGCTTTCTCATGAAATCGGGGTCGAGAAACACGAATATGATGTTATCTCCTCCACCTCATCACTCCCCGTGGGGATTCTATAGTCAAGCCTAAAAGGGGATAAAATTTGGTGAAAAATACCCTAAAAAGACCATCTAGCCCTGAGGGGTGGGAGGCGAATTTTTTTCGATGAAATTCAAACTTTTTAAATCAAAAGGTGTTCAGAAATGTTTCTTTTACCATGTCGTGCAGAAAAAATGAATGGGGGGTGATTTGGGGCCATTTTCAAAAACTCCGAGTATAGGGGGGGGGACTAAAGAAATGCCAAAGTTGGACTCCAACACTTTTAGTAGCATTGAAAAACATAAATATCAGGTCATTTTAAATAAAAAAACAAATTTTTTTTATTAACTAGAAGGTTTCACTAATTCAAAAATTTCTTAAAGGGGCATGCCCGTGCGTTTTAAAAAGTTAAGGCAGTGGCCAGCAATTTTTTTTGAATCGTTCTATTTTTCACTCGTTTTGCGTTAAATCTAATATAGATGACCCTATATTACTTTTAAAAACTAGGCAGAAAACTTAAAAAATCTAGATGAGAACGCATATAAAAATTGTTCGAGAAAGAAAAGAAGTGCTGGTCCCCGCCTTTTCTCCGTGCCATGTGCCATGCATGCCCCTTTAAAGGATCATTGCCGATTTTCCCCCGCCAATCCAAAAAAAAATTCCTAATAATTCAACTTCTGTGCGGTTTTTTCAACCTGGTTTCTAACAAAACTTCGCCTAAATTCTAGTCCTTGTTTTGTTAGAAACCAAGTTGAAAAATCTGTACAGAAGTTTCAGTGAGTAGGCAAACTTTTTTTAGGGTGGGGGTATTGGTTTGTCAACAGGATAAGTAGGGTAATTGAGCTTTACAACGCTTTTAATAATTTTTTGTCTTTGATACACGACTTTTTTGGAATTACCGATTAAGTGAAGCAATGGCACCGAATGTCTACTAGGTCTTGCCCCGTTTGACGAGGATTGCACACCTGTTGAGCTGGTTGATGCAGACGCATTGCCGCCAGCCAAAGCTTGCAAGAAAGACGTCCTGCTAGTTGGACGGAAAGAAAACCTGAGACCGCCTGAGGTACTGCTGCTTGCAGAATGCCCAACCCCTGAGGAGTTACTGTGGCGGTAGTGAGTGTTGTGGTGAGAAGGGGAAGGCGCCGAACCTGAGACTGTGCTGCTGCCATTCCGACTATTGACTACTGTTGGTGACGAAGAAGTAGAAGATGAAAGCGCACTTGAAATTCCTAGATTAGCTAACCCCAATGTCACATTGTCAGCATCTTCATCCAGATCTGAGGTCTAAAAAAGAGAACGTTTAAAAGTACAAATGTAACCATACTCCAAATTAGTGTAAAATTTTTTTTTAAGAGTTTTTTAAAAGCAAATTTGGTTTAATTTTTTTTAAGTGAATTTGTTTATTAGTATGGCTCGAATTGTTTTCACGCTGCAAATTACTAATTTCAACCCATTTTGCAGCAATAAAGATTTACATCTAGCAGTCGAATTTTTCATTTACCCCACCAAATTTGAATTTTTAGTCAAATACTGCAGTGAATTTTGTGGAAATTAGTAGTAGTAAACCCCCCAAAAACCAACTTTCAGTGGCTTCTGGTTACTCTGGGGTGGGATTCTGAGCGATCCAAGTTATTTTTTTGGATCCCATGTTTCTGAGTAGGATTGGACAAAATAAATAAGGTCTTCGTCTTCGCTGAGTTTTTTCTTATTATCTGATGCGGGACTGCTCATTTTCAAATGTACAACTAAAATAGATTTCGTAATTATATCGAGCCTAGACTGTAAACGTATTTTTATAACAAAAAAAAATACTAACAAGGGAACCTTCCGAACTGTGATTTCGCTCACAAATATTCTGGCTATGCCATCTTGTAGAACATAGTCGATTTAGTTATGGAAGTGAGGTCTGTTTGGGCTGGTGAGAGAAAAAGTGGTGAACGCGGCGGCATCGTAATGTGCAAAAACCACAGTAAAAAGTCGTATGAATTTTGTATTTTCAGCTAAATATTTTCCTTAATTTCAGTTGATTTCTTTTTGTGTTTGCTGTACGCTATTCGCTAGAAGCTATAATTTTTAATTCTTTAGAAAGCTATGGAGCAGCTTCAAGAAGAAATTCTGCAAAAATTGGGCCAACTCGACTTGGAATCTATCAACAAAGTGAAAGGTATGGTAACTTTAACCAGGTAACTTTTTACTGTGGTTTTTGCACATTACGATGCCGCCACTTTTTCTCTCACCAGCCCAAACAGACCTCGCTTCCATAACTAAATCGACTATGCTCTACAAGATGGCATAGCCAGAATATTTGTGAGCGAAATCACAGTTCGGAAGGTTCCCTTGTAAGTTTATACAAAAACTGGAAATAAAATAAAAAAAAAAGACGACTAAAAAGCCAGCTTTTTCGTAAAATAATGCAATTGAATGAGCAATGAGAATAAAGATATGTTTTTCTGATGGATAAAGATCACAAAAGTAAAAAATAAACTGAGCGTAGAAAGTTGTTCGCAAAGAGCAAACTTATTTGCGATTATAGAGTTTGTCAATTAAAAACAACTAGCTGGTGCACATTGTGCCTTCAAAATATTGCGCATTTAGTACGTTTAGTACGTTAAATTAAATTGCTTTTGTCAAAAAAATCATAAAAGACCAGAAAAATAAAGGCATGTCGAAGTCCCTGTCGAAGTGCAAGGGAAATTACGGTGTGGTTCTAAAAAATTTTTGTTGTTGGACATTTTTTCGCTGCCTTTTTTGAAAACTGTATAGCCCAAAAGATAGCGCATAAAATTCCGCACGAGATATGCGTGCTAGGTAGGTAAAGATAGGTAGAAAAGAATTGAAGTCGGCTGTGAAAAACTTAGCTCTTGTCGAAGCCGAAGAAAAAAATTTCGAACGATTTCGAATTTTGAAAATCTATAATAAAAAGCCTACTTCGACTTCGACATAGACATGTCACTGTAACCAAGCCATTAGGGATATCACTAATAAATATATGTTTTATACATCCGGATACATCCGGAGTGCATTCAAGACACGAATCCTCTCACCGAAGTCAAAACAAGCGATCAGCGAGAAGGCAAAAGAAGGTAAGACGGCGAAGGTGATTTTGCAGGAGATGGTGGTAAGCGCTTTTTCTGGGTTTCATAGTTAATTTATCAGTTTTATTTAGGCGAGTGGTGCCTTCTGTGTTGCACCGAAACTGTTGCAAATCTAAAGCATCATGAGCTCAAAAGAGTGAACACACTGCAATGATCACATCCTGGGATACCCTGTGTTTGTAAAATTTCTCGTGTTGTAGATGAATTGACGGGATAATTTTAGCTGGGTGGATTCTCTGATACAAACGCTTCTTTCTCACTGACGTTGTTTCGGGGTCTAATGAAGTGGCAAGCTCCGAAAACTCATCGTGCTCCGTCCCTTTCTCTGCTGCTAATGTGTTGGGAAGAAAAGCGGGAAGACCATCACAAGGGGGATTGTTTAATTATCTGATTGTTGTTAAGAATTGTTTACTTGTTGTTGTAGGTGTTCGAGAAGAAATAAATGTAGCCGAAGGTGTGAATATTAATAGGTGTGACAAGAGATGAAAGATCGACATGTGGTTCAGAAGGAACAGAATGTCTTGGTGAAAACATTGGACACAAGTGAAATCTAGATATATGTGTAAGTGGTCAGTTGTGATCCTGTTGTTTGTATGGTGGAATAATGGGGTCTATGAATGGATAGTCTAAATACAGATAGGTTATTGATGGCCAAAATTCAGTATTTAATGGCCTCATTCAAAAAAATCCCCTCGAATTGGGTGTCGACCACCCAGGTACTAATTGGATATTGAGATTCTGGATAGTCAAAACAGCATTTGGTCCCAACAAACCGTGATCAGCACACGATTCCGGGTCTAATAATTTAATTTGTTTAGCATTTGGATGGGATGAACATTTTTATGGACCAATTGACCTGTAGACCAATTGACCTAGAGCCAGCCTAAACTTATGGCCAAAGCCCAAAAGTTTATGGCCAAAATCCAATAAGTTATGGCCAAAATTCAGTATTTTATGGCCAGCTCGAGTTTATGGCCAAAATTGAATATTTTATGGCCATTTTTCAGCATTTTATGGCCAAAATTAAAAACCACACTTTTTTAAATTTACGTTTTGTCATAAAAAGTGCTCGAAAACTTAAAAGTGTTTCATAAAAAATTAACTACAGGGTGACGCAAAATTACTGCACCATTTTTGGAAAGTTTTACTTCAAAGCACTGAAATTTGTGGTCGTTTTCCATTTTTATTGCCATGCTTATTGAAAAATAGTTTTATTCCTAATCGAATATTTTGTATTTCTTCCAGCTAGCTCGAGTACGGTCATTGATTTCTGGGAGAAATCGATGGAGCAATGAGCTACCTCCGCGAATTTTCGAAAAACGGTGCAGTAATTTTGAGTTACCCTGTAGTAAAGACTGCTATAGTAATTTTGTGCCGTAGCTCTACCACAAAATTTTCAAAAACTAAGCTTACCGAAGAAGCTTCTCGATGATAGTGAGATATTGGTCTTCTCCCAGATGTCCCATGCACTTCCACACCCGTCTCAATAGTGGAGTTTGAGCGAGGTCGACGCTAAACAAATTATTTTCGTACTTTTTGACAAAAAAATTGAAAAAAGCACAGTCACAGAAAACTGCTGAAACGCACTGCATACAGGCTAGAGATGATGACGGGACGGGACAATTCCGTCCCGTCCCGTTAATTTTAGAGAATCGTCCCGTCCCGGAATCCCGCCCGGAAATTTTTTCGGCACCTGTCCGTCCCGGTGTCCCGTCCCGAAAAAAAATTATTTAAATTCCGTCTCGTCCCGTCCCGATTCAATTTTTCAACAACTACCTTCAACTTGTAATTACAGTCAACCCTCGATATAACGGACCCTCGGTATAACGTCCCTCCGGAGAATAACAATTCGGAGTCCTAGTAGTAGTTCTAGTTAAATTGTTTGTTTTGTTTGAGAGATGAATAAAGCATATAGGATTGAAATTCCCGGTCGGAAATTTTTATGACCGTCCCGAAAATCTTCCCTGTCCCGGAGTCCCGTCCCGATATAACTTTTTGACCTGTCCCGTCCCGCGTCCCGTCCCGAAAAGGACAAGCCATCATCTCTATTACAGGCTGCTTTAAAAAACTCAAAAAATTTTCTACAATTTTGCTCAAAAAACCTTTTGGCCAAATACGGCGACAGAATTTAAACGTTTTTTTACAGCACGGAAATCTAGAATTGATTAAAAACAGCACTGAAATGACAAAAAACGAAGAAAAATTGAAAAAATTTCAAATGAATTAAAAAAAATATCTATATTGTTGTCTGTCCACAACAACCTACATCAATATCTCCCTGAATGGACTGTCTAGCGCCCATACCAATTGACTGATTTGATGCTGCTGGAAAAGCTGTTTAGCTAAAACACTCCTGTAGTCTGAATAATCAAAGTTGGTCTTAAAATCACTGGATAGGATCCTGCAAAAAAACTATACTAACAATGAAGCATTTTAATAATAAGTAAATATAGGTTTGCAACTTTATGATTGGTATGAAAACAGAAAATATAGGCCATACGTTGATTTTTAAATAGTACCTAGAAAGGAGAAAAAATAAATAAACAACAAATAGTTGGTGGAGAATCACACGGTGGTGAGATGAAAGGACGAAACTACTTGCCATGATATATTAGAAAAAGGCGGAAATTCAACAACTGTTTTTTAATTAAAAAAATTATTATTTACAAAAAAAGTTATGCAATTATTGTGAAGCTAAGAATTCTAGTGTCCTAACAAACTAGGGCAAATAAAAACTGGTTTAAAAAGTTGGAATTTTCGGCGCTAGTATAGAATAACCACCCCCAAATCAGACCTTCTAAAAATCGTTGAAACTACCCTTTGGAACAACAAGTTTGGCAGCCCTTAAGAAGCTAGGGTAGGCCAGCGTATGGAAGTTGTGACTAATAAGTGTTTTACGCACTTTTTCTGGGGTCTGCAACATATATTTGGGTGCTCTTTACTTAGGCTTAGGGGTAGGCCAGCGTATGGAAGTTGTGACTAATAAGTGTTTACGCACTTTTCTGGGGTCTGGAACATATATTTGGGTGCTCTTTACTTAGGCTTAGGGGTAGGCCAGCGTATGGAAGTTGTGACTAATAAGTGTTTTACGCACTTTTTCTGGGGTCTGCATATATTTGGGTGCTCTTTACTTAGGCTTAGGGGTAGGCCAGCGTATGGAAGTTGTGACTAATAAGTGTTTACGCACTTTTTCTGGGGTCTGCAACATATATTTGGGTGCTCTTTACTTAGGCTTAGGGGTAGGCCAGCGTATGGAAGTTGTGACTAATAAGTGTTTTACGCACTTTTGGGGTCTGCAACATATATTTGGGTGCTCTTTACTTGGGCTTAGGGTAGGCCAGCGTATGGAAGTTGTGACTAATAAGTGTTTTACGCACTTTTTCTGGGGTCTGCAACATATATTTGGGTGCTCTTTACTTAGGCTTAGGGGTAGGCCAGCGTATGGAAGTTGTGACTAATAAGTGTTTACGCACTTTTTCTGGGGTCTGCAACATATATTTGGGTGCTCTTTACTTAGGCTTAGGGGTAGGCTAGCGTATGGAAGTTGTGACTAATAAGTGTTTTACGCACTTTTTCTGGGGTCTGCAACATATATTTGGGTGCTCTTTACTTAGGCTTAGGGTAGGCTAGCGTATGGAAGTTGTGACTAATAAGTGTTTTACGCACTTTTCTGGGGTCTGCAACATATATTTGGGTGCTCTTTACTTAGGCTTAGGGTAGGCTAGCGTATGGAAGTTGTGACTAATAAGTGTTTTACGCACTTTTTCTGGGGTCTGAACATATATTTGGGTGCTCTTTACTTAGGCTTAGGGTAGGCCAGCGTATGGAAGTTGTGACTAATAAGTGTTTTACGCACTTTTTCTGGGGTCTGCAACATATATTTGGGTGCTCTTTACTTAGGCTTAGGGGTAGGCTAGCGTATGGAAGTTGTGACTAATAAGTGTTTTACACTTTTTCTGGGGTCTGCAACATATATTTGGGTGCTCTTTACTTAGGCTTAGGGGTAGGCTAGCGTATGGAAGTTGTGACTAATAAGTGTTTTACGCACTTTTTTCTGGGGTCTGCAACATATATTTGGTGCTCTTTACTTAGGCTTAGGGGTAGGCCAGCGTATGGAAGTTGTGACTAATAAGTGTTTTACGCACTTTTTCTGGGGTCTGCAACATATATTTGGGTGCTCTTTACTTAGGCTTAGGGGTAGGCTAGCGTATGGAAGTTGTGACTAATAAGTGTTTTACGCACTTTTTCTGGGGTCTGCAACATATATTTGGGTGCTCTTTACTTAGGCTTAGGGGTAGGCTAGCGTATGGAAGTTGTGACTAATAAGTGTTTTACGCACTTTTCTGGGGTCTGCAACATATATTTGGGTGCTCTTTACTTAGGCTTAGGGGTAGGCTAGCGTATGGAAGTTGTGACTAATAAGTGTTTTACGCACTTTTCTGGGGTCTGGAACATATATTTGGGTGCTCTTTACTTAGGCTTAGGGGTAGGCTAGCAGCGTATGGAAGTTGTGACTAATAAGTGTTTTACGCACTTTTTCTGGGGTCTGCAACATATATTTGGGTGCTCTTTACTTAGGCTTAGGGGTAGGCTAGCGTATGGAAGTTGTGACTAATAAGTGTTTTACGCACTTTTTCTGGGGTCTGCAACATATATTTGGGTGCTCTTTACTTGGGCAGGGTAGGCTAGCGTATGGAAGTTGTGACTAATAAGTGTTTTACGCACTTTTCTGGGGTCTGCAACATATATTTGGGTGCTCTTTACTTAGGCTTAGGGTAGGCTAGCGTATGGAAGTTGTGACTAATAAGTGTTTTGCACTTTTCTGGGGTCTGCAACATATATTTGGGTGCTCTTTACTTAGGCTTAGGGTAGGCTAGCGTATGGAAGTTGTGACTAATAAGTGTTTTACGCACTTTTCTGGGGTCTGGAACATATATTTGGGTGCTCTTTACTTAGCTTAGGGTAGGCTAGCGTATGGAAGTTGTGACTAATAAGTGTTTTACGCACTTTTTCTGGGGTCTGCAACATATATTTGGGTGCTCTTTATTAGCTTAGGGGTAGGCTAGCATATGGAAGTTGTGACTAATAAGTGTTTTACGCACTTTTTCTGGGGTCTGCAACATATATTTGGGTGCTCTTTACTTAGGCTTAGGTGTAGGCCAGCGTATGGAAGTTGTGACTAATAAGTGTTTTACGCACTTTTTCTGGGGTCTGGAACATATATTTGGGTTTACTTAGGCTTAGGGTAGGCGCAGGCATATGGAAGTTGTGACTAAAATAAGTGTTTTACGCACTTTCTGGGGTCTGGAACATATATTTGGGTGCTCTTTACTTAGGCTTAGGGGTAGGCTAGCGTATGGAAGTTGTGACTAATAAGTGTTTACTTTTCTGGGGTGGAACATATATTTGGGTGCTCTTTACTTGGGGGTAGGCTGCGTATGGAAGTTGTGACTAATAGTGTTTGCACTTTCTGGGGTCTGAACATATGTTGGGTGCTCTTTACTTAGACTTGGGG